>OZ035859.1:3999228-4463897 GCA_964034905.1 Itoplectis maculator
GAGAGAGAGAGAATCAGAAAGAGTGAGAGAAAAAGTGAGAGAAACAGAAAGAGTGAGAAAAAAGAGAGAGACAGGAAGAGTGAGAGAAAAAGAGAGAGAGACAGGAAGAGTTAGAGAAAAAGAGAGAGAGAGGCAGAAAGAGTGAGAAAAAAAAGAGAGAGCGTGACAGAAAGAGTGAGAGAAAAGGAAAGAGAGGAAAAGACAGAAAAAGTGAGAGAAAAAGAGAGCGGTTGAAGAGAAGAAAAAAAGCGGCGTTAAAAAATCCTCGACGCGAGGCCTGTTTTCCTCAAAAGTGGGCTTTTCCCTGCACACACCGAGAGAGCCTCGAGTTCTCCGCCGCAGCTCTGTGGAGCGCAGCTCGGCGGAGCGCCTCGCGAATAGCCAGGCACAGAGAATGCGTGCCAGCCGGGCGAAAGCGAGGAATTACCACGCGTCGAGAGGCACACGACGTGTTTACCGCTGGAAACACCGCTTTTCTTTCCGGTCCATGGCTCCGCCTCTCTCCCTCCCCCCCCCCCCCCCTCTCTCTCTCTTTCTCTCTGTCTCTCTGACTCTCTCTCTGTGTCTCTCACCCCCCGGCAGCCAGGCTAGGACCACGCGCGTGTGCTCCACTCCGCTGCCCCGTGTTTGTTTCCCTGCGCCGCAGCTTCCACCTCTTTCTTCCTCCGTGGAACGAGAGAATAAAAAAACTAAAAAAAAAAAACGGGAGAGAGAAAAAAAAATATCATGGAATTCTCCTCGTTACATTTCCGACACTGTCTAGCGCGGCGCCGCGGGCTAGGCGGGACCCGGTGAGGAACTGGCGAGCCGCCGCCGTAGCTATGCTGCCGAATTAGCAACTTTCGGGTCGCGGTAATGCAGACGACTGTCCGTGATTTTTTTTCTTTTTTTTACTCGGAAATGTATTGTTT
Source organism: Itoplectis maculator (assembly GCA_964034905.1). Classification (NCBI taxonomy): domain Eukaryota; kingdom Metazoa; phylum Arthropoda; class Insecta; order Hymenoptera; family Ichneumonidae; genus Itoplectis; species Itoplectis maculator. The sequence goes on from OZ035859.1 coordinate 4,000,140, forward strand.
TCTATTTTTTGTTGTGAATCACGGAGATCGACACGAGGTGATTATAATTAGCTTTTGAAATCCTTTGATAAATATCAGCGGGGCTGTTGATTTTTTAGTGAAAAGGGTAGAATCCCTTTTATCGAAGAATTAACAAAGAAAAGTGCGATGATCTGCGAAAAGTGCGATCCTTGATAACCCGAGAAACACCGATTTTATCTTCTTCCGATTTTTACTACTTATTGTCGCACTTTTCATTGGTCTCCATAGCTTAAACTTGAGTGGTTCACCTAAGAATCAACTGTGCAAAAGGATTTGCCTGGCAAATGATGTTTAGAGGTGCCTGAATCGAGATTTTTTTACACTGAAAAAAATTAATAGATATGATTACCAATCGTTGGTCAGGGCTACCAATATTTTAGTACCTCCAACTGATTAGTAACCGCAACTACTAATTTTTCTCAGTGTATTAGGTACATAAAATTTCGAATTAAAGAAAAACTAAAAAAAATGTAGGCATATGCACAGCACATGTGTATACACAGTACATACACATGTTTATGTACTGTTTATACACATGTTTATGTACATACACATGTTTATGTACTGTGTATATTTGTATGTATTTATTAACTGTACATACATGTTAAATAGTACATACCCAAACATGTACATGTACATGTACGCGTGTATGTTCTGTGCAATGTGGATATGGGTATGTAACTGCCCGTACATACGTATACATACACTGTTAAAAATGTTATGAAATTTACAACATTTTTACTATGCAAATGTGTAAGAAATTTACGATCCAAGTATAGTAAGTAAGTATTCGTACATATTGTGCAGTATAATTAATGACCGTGATTGATTTTAATACACTCATGTTAATTTTAATATACATGAGTCTCAGTATTAAATACAGTTGAAGAATTTTCTTACACACGTAATGTAAAAATACCATATTTGTATATTACTTATTAGTTATTAAACAAGTCTTGGAAATATAATATACAATTATGAATTTTCATTACAGGCAACTGGAAAATATTATACAGTATAGTAAAAATATTATGAAATTTATAACATTTTTACGATACAATGGTGTATGAAATTTATATTTTTTTGCAATAGCGTGCGTAAAACTCGAGTTTTCGGGACGGTTTCGCGTGCGTAAAGTGCTCGTTTTTCGCACCCGTGCGTAAAGTAAACGAGTACTTTACGCACGCGAAATTGCCCCGCAGAAATCTCGTTTACGCTCCGCTATTGCAAAAAATAGGATGTGTAACTCGTGCGAAAATAACCTACTTTACGCACTTGTTGCACAATATACTATTTTTTACCGTGTACACATATGCACAGTACATACACACGTTTATGTACTGCGTATATTCGTATGTATGGACTATACATACATATTACATAGTCCATATACGCGTGTATGTACTGTGCAATGTGGTTACGTGTATGTACCGCCCGTACATACGTATACATACACATATGCACAGTACATACATATATACAGCGTGGGGAACAGGCACATGTGCCGAACACGCGCAGCACCTCAGCGTCGACGTGGGTATCGATCGCGGTATCGATATAGCGACGTTCCGCGCGAGCAGTCAGCCCGTCAGCTGGGTGGGGGGGGGGGTCCGCGCGTGTCCGGCAGAGCGAGCGACTCGGCCGAAGCACTCCGGGACCCGAACAACGCAACCAGTCCGGATAATCGTTTGGTTCCGGAAGCGTCGGAAGTGCGCCCCGCCGATCCTAGTACTTGATCCCGTAGATTGAAACATTTCACGTTACAACTGCATCAGCCCCGGCGGTGCTCCGGACAGTTTCCCTTGTCGAGCTTTCCCCGGCGTGTTTTACGCACACGCGCACATCGTAACATTCGCACAGTATCATCGACGGGGTTCGGCGCACGCAGAATCGAATGAGCGGGGAAAACCGGGTCAGAACGAGCCGCGTGGAACCGCGAAACGGTGACTCGAAAAAAAAAAAAAAAAAAAAAAAAAAAAAAAAAAAAATCCCGGGAAGCTCCGAACGAGCGTGACTTTGTTCGCAACGCGAAAGCGGTAAATATTGGTAATGCTTGCGGTAAAAGCATGAAAATGTTTTCTCTCATTTTAGTCGAAATGACGTCATGTATATACGAATTTGTTAATAGAGGATAATATATATTGACGTAACTATACATCAATATATATTATTCTTTATTAAAAAATTCGTATATACATGACGTCATTTCGGCCAAGTCCCCCCATATATATATTATAGGAGGATAGTATCCTCCTATAATATATATATATTGACGTATAGTTACGTCAATATATATTATCCTCTATTAAAAAAATGGTGAGTAACCATTGTTGTCGATTTATTCGACCTCTGATTGGTCGTTGGGGAACCGACTGTTCGTTGTTTAATATCGCGAAATTTGGCAGCATGTCAGATTTTTTTTTTTTTTTTTCGATTTTTGCGATATTCTCGTCGAATTTTTTATTTTTTGGACGGACAACGGTGCTTTTTGGAATTAGCGGAAAATTTTCCTCTATTAAAAAAATGGTGAGTAACCATTGCTGTCGATTTATTCGACCTCTGATTGGTCGTTGGGGAACCGGCTGTTCGTTGTTTAATATCGCGAAATTTGGCAGCATGTCAGATTTTTTTTTTTTTTTTTCGATTTTTGCGATATTCTCGTCGAATTTTTTATTTTTTGGACGGACAACGGTGCTTTTTGGAATTAGCGGAAAATTTGCCACCGTATTCGCTCCGTGCGGCAGTGTGCTATAGCGTGACTAACGGAACAGCAGCGCCCGCGATGACAAAGCGGTGCAAATTTTCTGCTGATTCTCATTGTCGGGTGGACGGTAATCAGTACTTGATTTTGGGATGCTGGTAAAGAACATGGATAAAAAGCTAAAAGGAAATACGAGTTGTTACGTGCGGTTATGCAAAAATGTTTGCCGCTCGTGTGTTACAGGCCCAAACCCTGTTTTTATTATCACTAATTCATGTCAATGATCATCTAACCTAAAAATTAATTAAAGAATGAATTAAAACAGTGCATTACAACTGTTTTGTAAAGGGAAGATTAAAATAAATCAGTGTAGTGATGATAGAACTGAACTCAGACAAAATAATTAAATATCGATAATCTCTGTTTTTCGTTATCATAATTCTGAAAGCATGCAATCCTAATGTAGTTCAATGTACACGGTCCGTCCCAAAACGTCAAAATTCCTCACTTGTGACGCCACTTGGTTTAACGCACGGAGCGAATAGGCTTATTCGTGGTAGCCATCGTAGGGAATCCAATCGTGGGCCCTACTTGGCGCAACACGGGCTCCGCAACATGATTTCGTGGCACTCTCGTGGAACCCATGATAGGGAATCCAATCTTCGGCCTTACTTGCTCCAACACAGGATCCACAAGAAAATTGTATGGCACTCTCGTGGAAGTCATAATAGGGAATCCAAGCTTTGCCCTTCTTGGCCCATTAAATGTCACGATAAGACTCCCTCGTCAAACCTCGATAGTCAGTCACCCTTTAATATTGTTACGGATGGCCGAAATGAATACACTGTTTTCTATTATTCCTGATCGCGATCTTTGACACGTCAGCGCGCTGTCAATCTCTAGCCAAGACTCTCGTCTGTCACGGTCCCTGAGAAGTCGGTCATCTATTCGTTTGTCTATTGTCATATCCTGTGTCCATGTAATAGTCAGCTAAATCCGTTACAATATAATGAATTAATATAATGTAATAATTAATGAACGACAGAGTCGGGCAAACGGACACCCATCTAAGTATTGCTCGTCAGGGTCAGTTAAAAAGTCACTCATTCAAGTATTAGGATCGGATAGGATTTCCTATCGGTAGGAGGAAATCGAAAAAAAAAGTTCGCAAAAAACGCAAGGGCTTACCTCCTTACGCTCTTATCATTGTTCCTATATTATATACGTATAAAGCGTACTATAAAACATGTGTCTGTATGTGTGTGCATAGTATAGTCAACCTAACATATACTATATATACTGTACTATAATACGAAGCGAGAGAAGGAAAAGCAGGGACACAAGACCAGCCCTATAACGCTTTCCCCAACTTTTATACGATTCTCGTAAAAGCAGCTTTACGAGCAACCGGTACACGGATGACGGCCCCGAGTAGTCTAGAGGGTGGGGGGGGGGGGGGGGGGGTGCCCCCCGCCCATTCGCTTCATAAGGGTGTCGTGTCATTATTGTTCGAGAGTCCCAATAATCGTAGCCCCCCGCGCGATGCGCGACGAGTGAACTTGGATGCGCAACGTGCGAGACGTGCACCAATGGAACACTAGGAAAGTGGGGAGGGGGGTAGATAGGGGGCGCCCTATACTTCTTCTATCATTATTTCGCTCTTACCACCGCCGCGCGCGGTTCCCTCCAACTTTTACGCAATAATAGTAAAAGTTTCGGGGGGGTTCCGCCATTTTGGCGTGTTTAATATTGCATGGCCCGCGCCATTTCGGGCGCCGGACAATTCCCGTAATGGCACCCGACGGTTTGCCAAAATGGACGAGAGAGACTCGCCGCGTAGTACCCTATGAGTTTCCGCGTTTCCGCGTAAAAACAGCGCGAGATCATTCGGCGTTTAGTGCTTCGTCGGTGGTTTTGGTTGTTGAACGAGAGAATAAACGAAAATATCGTTGCGAGCTGTGATAAATAGTAATGAAGATGCTGAGAGAGGTTTTTGCGCTGCGTCGAGTTTTTACAGTTTGGGGATTTTGAACGTTGCATCGGAGAAAACATGAAAAAAATTGGGCACAATCGAGAACAGAGCTGGGAAAAATACTCGAAAATACTTAAAATACAAAATACAAAATACTTTTTGTACGTAAAATACATTTTTGTAACTCATGCACGTAATGTCGCACATTTCGTGCCCGCAAAGCGTGCGTGAGATCGCGTATTATGCTCATGTCAACGTAGATAATTTCACGTACGCCATCTGGTGCGTGAAGTTATCTACATTACTTCACGCACACATTGGCGTGCGTGAAACTATCTACAAGATGATCTCACGCACGCTTTGCAGGCACGAAGATGTGCGACATCACGTTGACATTCGTTACAAAAAGTAATATGTGATACATGGGCGACAAAGCGGCCATCGCGCGGAGGTTAGGAAGCAGTGCACTCGCCTCCTCTCGTGCTACAAACAACACTCGGCTTCGCCTCGTGTCGTTGTAGCACTCGATTTGGCGAGTGCGCCGCTTCCTAACCTCCGCGCGTAATGGCCGCTTTCTCGCCCTTGTATCACAAAGTACTATTGTAAGTACTTCTTTTAAGTACTTTAAAAAATACTAGACAAACCGAAAGCGCTGCTGCGCGTCACTAATTTTCGAAGGGCGCTGCAGCGCTCTTTTACAAATTTTGTCTTCTCCTCTTACTCCTCTTGCCAGTAAATCTGTCGATTTTGCATTTTGAAAACAGACGAACTTGGTCTTATTGGTTCTGTCTTCGCGCTCAGCAAGGGCTAATCACAGCACGAATAAAACAGCTTCACATGAAGATAGCTGCAGTGACCAACTGTTTAGATAGGGACTTCGTACAAATCAATGGTACGTCCATTGACGACGAGTAGAGTCGGGCAGAATCAATTTAAGGTAGTCTTTGCAGCTGGTATCGAGGTGGCATAAGTTTTCGAAAAATGAGAGGGAATTGCAAACATTTTTCGATAATATAAAAATCTGAAAAAATCGTGCATATTAAAGGCGTTGAAGAGATTAATTTTGCATAATAAAATACATATCAATTTTTTGAGAATTTTGTCGTTTTTTTTTGTTTAATTCCGCTTCTTTACGCAAAATGAGGGGCGAAAACAGCAATTTTTAAACATTAGACCAAATTCTGAAAAAATGCATACGTATTCAAAAAAGGTTGACTTGCCGGATAATTGTTTGAACAATTCATTTTTTTATTAAGTTGTTAGGAACATTTTGAAAATGTCTCCGAATATGGAGAAGACGCAAAAGTATTTTGTATTTGTACTTAAAGTGCTGAAAAAGTACTTGAAATACCACAAAAGTATTTCAGTATTTTAGTACTTTAAATACTTAAAATACTCCATGTATACTTAATAATAAGACTGAAGTTTTCGTTAAATGATCTGCGTTTATGTGGACTAAATTCCCTAAAAAAACAACCCCAACGTTGTATTTTATTTTACACAAATTAAACGTTTGATAGCATTTTAACTGAATATTTCGCGTCAAATTCATTCCAAACAAAAATTGAAAAGCTCGGTTAAGCAACATATAGGAGACTTCGACGTATACATCAATCGCAACACTGTGAACAAATGTTTGGTTCAAAAGAGGCGATTCATTTTTTTTATTTTTTTAACTTAAAAAAAAAAAAAAATTCAACCTGATTTGGGTGGGTTAATGGGTTCGTTTCAAGCGCTGCTGCTCTCTTTTGAGTTCGTTCTATCGTGCAATCGTTATTATTGGATTCGTATATAGAGCGAAGCCAAAGCCGTAACAGCGAGGTCCACTCCGCCTGTGGCGCGCGCAAAAATTGTGCGTCTGCATTGGCGGACATTCGTCCGGTAAAACGCCAATGACCCGTAAATTAATTTTTCCCGCAAACGGAACGCATAACATTCGTGGCCATTGGATTTTCCCTCCGCAGGGAAGACAAAAACGAACGGAGAATCGAAATTTAATAAAATAAACAAAAAATAAAACAAAAATAAAATAAAAAAATATTAAATAATAAAAAAATGCGTAAAAAAATGCTGTCATTGATTATTAATTGCGTAAGTCTTGATTAATGCAGCAACTGTTCATATTTGTATTAATTCAAACGAATAACACAGAAATCAGAATTACTCTTGGAACTCGAATAATTATGATTTATCAGCAGTGTAATAATTCCACTGACGCAATTCAACATCGCGGTTTACATCGATAATTATTAGCCTCCACTATCGATTTGTTATCATTAATAAGGCCTTCGGTGAAGTATATTGTAACAGTTACGTAATCATATTTGATTGATCGTCTCGTCTGGACGAATAACATATTTCTTCGAATGTAACTATTTCGTGAGTCGAAAAACGTGAGTGCCTAAAAACCGAAAATGCTTGACGATTATTTCCGCTTTTGTCGTTGGAACGAGAGGAAAATGCGCTCTACATGTGCGCGATTTTCCGCAACCTCTCAGCTCGGCCGGAGCGCGCGATTGAAGTTTGCAGTATATTTCATGTGTGGCGACCGAGAAAAACGCGAAAAACGGGCCGTGAGGTGGGTTTTGGGGACAGAGGGAGGATTCGGGGCCAAGCGAAACTCGCAAACTGGTCCACATTCATTGGCTACGGCAAAGATCTTCGTGGTATCGTGTGGGGGAGGGGGGGGGGGGGGAGGAAGCGGACAAGAGGCAGAGGGAGGGAGGGAGGAGGAGGAGGGACATGAGGGGCGGAAGCCTGTGGAAGGGGTGAGGGAGATGACGGCAGTGGAAGGGAGTTGCATATGGGGAGGGGGGAAGAAGGCAGCGAAAGGGGGAGGGGAATGGGTGGGGGTCAAAATAGTGACCGACTAAAATAGCCTATATTTAAAATAACGAATTTAGAAATGATGAACGTCTGAATCTAGAATAGCCATCATTTTGAAATTAACTATTTTAGCCATTCGCTATTTGGATCGTTCGCAATTTTAACTGCACTTTAATAAAATGGGGACTCAAAATAATGTATGGCTTAAATAGTGAATTCCGTAATGATTACTATTCTAGATTCAGACGTTCATTATTTTTTAATTGAATATTTTAGCAATTCACTATTTTGACCCCCACCCACACTGTTAAAAATCCGGTGTTAAAAACAACACCAAGTCGGTGTCTATATAGGTCCACACCAATCGCGGTGATAATGAGCGGTGTTAACTGAGTCTGAAATACCGACTTTCACCTCAAAAAGTCAGAAGTCCCGTTTTTTGCGAATTATCAACGGATCGAAGCGAACATTGAAATACAGACGCCAGTAATGTGAATCTCGTTAATGAATTAGTCAGAACTTTGATTTTCGAAAAAAAAAAATGACAGATCAATTACCCGGTAGAGAAATCTGTAATGAAAAAATCGATTTTTTTTCATCAATTTTTCGATAAAAACTGAGAAAAGCGACTAATTTATTCACGAGATAATAAAAAATCACACATGATACCTGCATTCATGCCTTTAAAGCAAAAAGTGTTATAATGCTTCGTCGGTAACACAGCGAAAATTTAACGAAACGGCAGGTGTTAATTTAACACCGTAAAAAGTGTTAATATTAACACTGTAATAAGTAACACCAGGAAAAAGTCCACACCAGCAGCGTTTGACACCGTAGATTTTTAACAGTGCAGGGGAATGAGGGGCAGAAGGCAGTGGAAGAGTGAAGGGGGGGGGGGTGGAGGCAGAAAGCAGTGGAAGGGGGGTAAATATGGGGGGCAGAAAGCAGCGAAAGGGGGGCGGGAGTGGGAGGCATAAGGGAGCGGAAGAGAGGAGGGGGTGGTTGAGGCAGAAAGCGGTGGAAGGGTGGAGAGGGGGATGGGGGTCAGAAGGCAGTGGAAGGGGGGTTGGGGAGGGTGGCGACGGCAGAAAGCAGTGGAAGAGAGGAGAGGGGGATGGGGGTCAGAAGGCAGTGGGAGGGAGGGGCGAGTTTCCCGATTTTCTCATTCCCCGCGAGGTAAAGCATTTTAACGGTTGCGCGCGAGAGCCACGCATGCGCATATGAGAATCACCCTCGCTCAAGGATCCTCCGCTGTTCGCCGACACGATTTTATCGCTTTCCCACCGAATGAATCACGTTCGAGTTCCACTCGAGCTCGGCTATTAACTCCGCGCATACACCGACGAAAAACCCCCACCCACCGCACCCTCGTTATTCCATTGAGCCATGCGAGACCCGCTCTGCGCTTCGTTGTTCTTCTTACGCACGGCAACGTGCGGGGACGCAGCGGAATATTTCCAACTGCAACGAGAGAATTGTACTCGAATTGAGATTATTGCTCGGCAACCCGAGACGAAAACGCGACTGCAAGCTGCGAGCATAAGCTAAGCATTTTTATTTTTCGATTCTGCAGCTCCTCGATCCGCTTTCGATTCTGCAGCTCCGTCGGGTTCTTATATTGTAATGTAACGATGTAACGTTATCGTTTGTGCGTATCTAGGAAAAATGGCCGATGGAAATAATGGCTGGGGAAAAAATAGCCAAGGAAAAAATGGCCGCGTGTAAATTGCATGTTTGTGTGTTTGGGGTATTTGTGTGGCGGGCTATTTTTTCCTTAGCCATTTTTTCCCGGTCTATTATTTTCTCCGGCCATTTTTTCCCGTCTATTTTTTCCCCGGCTATTATTTTTACCGGCTATTTTTTCCCCGCCTATTATTTTCACCGGCTATTTTTCCCCCGGCTATTATTTTCGCCGGCTATTTTTTCCCCGGCCATTTTTTCTTCGGCTATTTTTTCCTGATACCCATTTGTTCGATGTTCTTTGCGAGTAAACAATGGCAATTTTTATCTTAATTTATCTTTATGCGAAACCGTATAATTTTTATTTTTAGCATTTTTATTTTCGATCATCGTCCGCAGTTCTTCGCGTTGTAATGAGTAAACGATGCAATTTTTTACATCGCTTTATCTTCACATTAAGCCGCACAATGCGACTAACGAGTTGATGGGAAAAGAGAAGAGAAAAGCCGGAGAAAAAACGTGCGAAGCTCGTACGTAGAAAATATTGAATTTTCGATTAAAGATGAGAATAAATTATCAGATGATGACTGGCCGGATTCACGGGCAAAAAATTCTATACACTCTGCGCCGACACACGAGTTCCTTTGTGTGCTATATTTGTTCCACGCTGCGTGAGATCCATTTCAAGGTTTTTGTTCCATCACTGCAGATTACCTGCGCCTGCACAGGTGTTTTGAACCCTCGGATATGTCAACTGTCGCGACTCTCGCGATGAAACTACCAACGACAACACGAAAAAACTGCGTTGCACTTTGCAGAAATGTAAACGTGTCTCGCGCGAAACTGATGCTTTTTTTACACCACTGACTCTGTAAAAAAAGTTGCAAAGTAGAACTTTGCACATTGCTTCCTCATTAATTTTCGTTTTTCACAAAGCCACCTCTATGAAGAAGCTTGTTTATCAATTTTGGCTTCCTCATAGAGGAAGCTTTGTGAAAAACAAAAATTAATGTGAAAGCAATATGCAAAGTTCTACTTTGCAACTTTTTTTTTCTATTCATTTTTTTTTTCTATAAATTAAAAAATCACGTAAAATACGAACCACTTTACCGATCATCACCAAATTTCGTACGTGGTAGCGCTATATGTTATTTTTCGACTACAGAACATTCTAGTTCAATTGTTAAAATTCTACGTAATTTTTAGACATTTTTTTTTTTTTTCGAAAAATTCAAAATTTTATAAAATCCGAACCGCTTGACCGATTTCGCCGAAATGCAATACCATACAACATTGAACGTATCTCTAGATATGAAGAACTATTTAGCTAAATCGGCGAACTTTTACGAAAGTTAGAGCAACCACGCCCTTTTTTCAACAAATTAAAAATTACATAAAACCTTAATTACTATATATATTTTTTCAAAAATTGCAATATTTAAAGGGGGACGAGTACTCTACTTGCGTGCCAAATTTGAGCCCGATCGCTCAGACGGTTACTGAGTGAGAGGCGATAGAATTTTCGAAGCCCTGCACACACACACACACACACACACACACACACACACACACACACACACACACACACACACACACACACACACACACACTCACACACACACACACACACACACACACACCCACACACACACACACACACACACACACACACATACATACGGACATTTTTTCTAGACCACTTTTTTCGACGTTTTGGGTGATTCTAAGCATACTGGCATGAAAATCGCAAAAAAAAATTTTTTCACGAAAACAAAGCTTCCTCTATGAGGAAGCAAAATGTGTGATTTATAATTTTTTATTTCTAATCAACATTATTTATTGGCACTGATACAAATCCAATTCGATTATATTTAACCCTTAGCAGTCCACATAGCGGCCATATGGGGTACCTCATTACCCCACGCTGAAAAACCTAGTTGTATAAGATATATGAGTGTTAAGATTTATAACCGATTGTTTCATGTTTGTTGAAGAGATCTTCAATATTTCTAATGGTTTTTATTGGTCAATTAATAGATGGCGTTTTAAAAACTGTGAAAATTCATAAAAATGGCTTTTTCAGAAAAAAATTCATTACTCCGCCATTTTTCAATATTAACGGCTAACATTTTAGGATTGCACGCACAACATATACCACTACCATAAAAAATAACAGTATCCGCCGATCATTCAAATAGTACATTACAATACAAGTACGAAAAAACTTTTTCTGACGAGTGTGAGTTTGCAGCGCGAGCCGAAGGCGAGTGCTGCAATCACACGAGTCCGAAAAAGGTTTTTAGCACGCGTATCGTACGCAATTTTATTTCACGACGTCGGAAAATGCGGTATTACGCACGCGAAGCGTGCGTAATGTCGCGTTTTACGCACGGAGTGACATAAAGTACATTACGATACAAGTGCGAAAAAACTTTTTCTGACGAGTGTGAGTTTGCAGCACGAGCCGAAGGCGAGTGCTGCAATCACACGAGTCCGAAAAAGGTTTTTCGCACGCGTATCGTACGAAATTTTATTTCACGACGTCGGAAAATGCGGTATTACGCACGCGAAGCGTGCGTAATATCGCGTTTTACGCACGGAGTGACATAAAAGTATTTTTTGCAAAATTAGTCGAGTGAAAAATGAAAAAAATTACAAATCATTAAATTTCTAAATCCTAATTTTTTTTTAAATTTTTTTGTATACTTTTTTCTGAGCCTGGGGGAATTGGTTACCTCGTGTGGCCGCCAAGGGTTAAAATTGTTCATGGTGTTTGGGATTACCTCCAAGGTATGGATAATGCCGTACATTGCGATTTTTTTTTGATTGCATAAAAAAGCTATTAGATGAAAAATTCCGCCTAAGACCTTTAGTCATTCTTTAGTTAATTTACCAAAATTCTTTTAGCGATACCTACGATACGTCATTTTTAACCGAAATATGTAAGTTCTGGCTTAGGTGATCGCCATTTCCCCGTTCTCACCTAATCCTGTAAACACGATCAGACCGATCGGCGATCACGCGAATAACGAAAATTGAGAATAGCATTTTTCGTTTACCTGTCGCAAAATATTCTACAGTATATGACGGAATAAATATTAGTAGTAATAGTAAGTGTGTTTATTAACCCTTACATGCATACATTTTTGTATGGGTTCTATGGACTTGAAATTTGTCACTCGGGGGTTTTTGGGGTCGCTGATTACGAATCCGAGCTCAGAATTTCGAAATTCAAAATGGCGGATCCAATATGGACCGCCATCTTGGATCCGCCATATTGGATGTATGAATTTTTTAATTCTGATAACAGATTCAAAATCAGCAACCCTCAAAACATATATATACCAAGTTTCACGTAAATACAATAAAAACTGTTGGAAATAATGAATTTTCAATTAAAAAAGTGACTTTTATTGTGTATTCTTTATATCAACAAATAAACAAGAAAATTTAGATAACAAATTGTATTTTTCAATTCTCCAACATGTTATTGTAGTAAATATACAAAAAAAATCATTAAAATCGAGAAAGAAAACGTTGAAATATTAAAAAAATGATAATAATCTAGGTGGGATAGAATATATCCCGCTGTGCATGTAAGGGTTAACAATATATTGTACATTTGAAGCATTAACGATATTTTTCTTATCAGCGTAAAACATATATATATATTAACTGGCCATCGACCGTAGTCCTTCAGCCATGAATAAATATTAATTTATCAAAATCGCTACTTTCGATTGGACGAATCCTAAGAATTAGCACTAACACTGATTGCCACGCGATAATTGAACAAAAATTGCTCGACACCGGAAACCGAATCTGATTTCAAATATTTGATTAACCGGAAAATTGCAGCTCATCCCGGAAAACGTATATACGAAAATCCCTTATACATAAAAAAAAAACTAATTTCACGACACGAACGCGAAGCGAAGTCGATAATCCTCAAATTCAATACATTTTCATTTTATCCACGAACGAGCAGCAGTTCCACACGGCGGACGATAACATCAACAGCGACGAGGGGGGTTTCCTTTCGAAAGATCGCGCCGTACGTTTCCTCTCGAATTACATTTAACGGCGCGCGTCCCCTCGAATTTCCCGCTTTGGCCTGGCCAGAGGATAGGTTCGCACGACGAAACGTAATACTTTCCGCCGTCTGGCCATTGAGCGATATCCACTCGCAACATCGGCAGCAGCAGCAACAGCAGCAGCAACGCGATCTCGAAACGACGTCGGATCATTTCATTATCGGAAAGCTGATCGGGAGTGGTGCGCCCGAGGCCAAAGGTGCACTCTCCTTCTGCTCCTGGTCCTTGTCTCCCTCTCTCTCTGTCTGTCTACTTGACGCTGCTGCTGGTGCCTCGGGGTGGCAAACTAAGAAAGCTTCGAAAGAAAGCTCAACCCTTCCTTGGACACTGTCCGATCGTCTTCGTCTTCTCTCCCTGTCTCTTTCTTTATCTTTCGTTGTCTCTTTTCTTCACTTGTGCTTCTGTGCATTCTTTTCTTCTTCCTTTTTCTTGCTCTTCCTTCCTCATCTTCGTGCTCTACCTCCTCCTCTTCTTCTTCTTCTATTTCTTTTTGCTTCCTTATAGAGGAAGCTTTGTTTTCGAGAATTTTTTTTTTTTTTTCGAGGTTTTCATGACAGTATGCTTAGAATTATTCAAAATGTCGAGAAAAGTGGTTTAATAAAAATGTCTGTATGTATTGTAACAGCCGAGCGAATGAATACACGGGATCTTTGTTGTTGGGGCGGATATTATTGATTATAAAAGCTTTTGGTTATTCCGATAGATTTGTTTCGCGCACGTCTGCTCTCTGTCAAAGTCTCGTCAAGTCTGTCGTCTGTCAAGATCGCTGTGAAGTCGCTCAACTATTCGTTTGTCTATTGTTATATCCGGTGTCCTTGTAAATAGTCAGCTAAACCCGTTACAGTATGTATGTATGTGTGTGTTTGTGTGTGTTATTTGTAGGGCTTCGAAAATTCGATGGATTATTACTCAGTAACCGTTCGAGTGATCCGGCTCAAATTTGGCACACAAGTGGAGTAGTTGCCCCGCCTTAAATGTCGAGATTAAAAAAAAAAAAAAAAAAAAAAGCCATTTTGATTTTACGCAATTTTTAATTTTTTGAAAAAAGGGCGTGGCCGCTCTAACTTCCGTAAAAATAAGACGATTTTGCTAAATAGTTGTTTATAAATAAAGATACGTTCAACGTTGTTTCATATTGCATTTGGGCGAAATCGGTTCGGATTTTATGGATGTTTGATTTTTCGAAAAAAATCATGTTTTCTCTAAATTACGTCGAATTTCACCAATTTAACTGAAATATTTTATAGACGAAAAGGAGAATACAGCTCTGCCAGGAACCAAATTTGACGATGATCGGTAAAGTGGTTTCGATTGCACGTCATATTTTGAAATTTTTTTAATATTTAGATTTTCGCTCTAACTTCAGCTAAAATTAACCCCTTCAGCGGCAGACGAAATCGTGCGCACATTTTGTATCTCTTATATTGAGTCTGCTATTTTTTGTTTCTAAATTTTGAGTTCGGATTCGTAATCAGCGACCCTTAAAGCCCCCGAGTACCAAATTCGACGAAAATCAATCAAGCCGATCGGAAAATAATTGGATAATAATCGGGAAATGCATGACGCCATATGGCGTCATTCCCGCCGAAGGGGTTAATAATGTGAGACAAAACTTTGGACTCAATGGAAAAAAGGATGCAAAGTAGAATTTTGCACATTGCTTCCTCATTAATTTTCATTTTTTGCAATGCTTCCTCTATGAGGAAACCAAAAATAATAAAGTAACTTCCTCATGGAGGTAGCTTTGCGAAAAATGAAAATTGAAGAGGAAGTAATATGCAAAGTTCTACTTTACATCCTTTTTTCCATCGAAGACGACGATTCTTCTCGACTTCACCCATGAAGTTATTTTCTTTCCATGTCTTCCGCGCATTTCCTTCGAAGCGTCGTCCGATCGGCCTTCCTCGTTCTTTTCTCAACTTCACCTTCCTCCACTTTCCTTCTTCCTCGCATTTCCCTCCGAGCGTCCGATCGCGCCGTCCTCGTCTCTCCGCACCGAGAGAAAAAGTTTCCTTGATTCAAAGAAATAGGTGGATTGAATTTTTTTCTTTGATTTCAATGAAATATTTACTTGTTTTCAAGGAAATATTGTCATTGAATTCCAAAGAGATCATTTCATTGCCTTTAAAGAAACATTTCCTTGAGGAGTGTAATCGAAGAGACGTTTTCATTGATTCAAGAAAACGGTGTCTTTGATTTAAGGGGGGGGTAGGGTATTAAAATTTTTTTTTTGGCATTTTTATTTTATATTTTTTACTGAATGCATAATATCTCAAGAATATTGTGTCAAATTTTCAAGTCAATCGGAGCAAAATTGGCGACGTTATGAATATTTTTATTCTCGCGGATTGCTGTACCTTCGCGGCCCGAGCGCGACTTTAAAGCGTTTTTCCCACAACTCACGTTTTCAAAGTCGGTGCCCATCGTACCGTCAAAACTACTGCACCGATCCTTTTGAATTTTTGCATACTTGTTCTGTACATGTTTTACGAGGTAACGCGGAAGAGTTTTTTTCGAATTTATTAATATTTTTTATTTCACAATTGCAAAATTGCCGATTTTTTTCCGAAAAATCACGATTTTCCCTTTAAAGTGTTCCCAAAAATTGAAAAATCAAAATTTCGAAAAAAACTCTTCCGCGTTACCTGGGGAAAACGATTACCTAACGAATGAACTTTGGTTTTTTAATTTCGGAAGATCCAGTACCGAGTTCTGATGGGCACCGCAATTCTACTTTTTTCCGAGACGCTTCCGAGTAAATGCCGCCATTGCTGTATTTTTTAATATTTCTTCATGAAAAAATTACACAATATTCTTCGAATGTTATACTTTGATATACAATTGGTTTTATTGAATAGATTTTAACAGTGTCGTCAAAAAAAAATTCACAAAAACGTGCCTGTTTTGCACGAATTAACCCTACCCCCCCTTAAAGAAACGATTACTTTGACGGCATCAGGTCCGCCACTTTAAGCAAAAAAATTCCTTAAAACAATGAACTCTGTTTCATTGCATTTCTGATCATTCAAAGAAAACATAATATTGAATCAAGTATATTATTTCCTTGATTTTAAAGAAATGTTTCTTAGGTTTGGATTTCAAAGAAATTTCTTTGAATCAAGGAAACTTTTTCTCTCGGTGCGGCGCACCGGCAAAGCTCGCCGGGACTTCCTTTTGTGTTTCGCTCGGGGGTCGGGGGATAAGCCCGTTTCCGCGAGTAAAACGGGCGTATCGCGGCACGGTACAGCGACCGGTCAGGTCGTTTCGCTGATAAGACCGGTGAAGAGGAATGGAAGAGGACCTGGAAGAAAAGGACGCGGCGACCTCGACGAGAGACTAGCGCAGAGGGATAGCTGAGAGCGATGCTTGACGCTGCTGCCGCTGCTTCTGCTGCTGCTGGCCTAGCTGAATTACTTCCGGTTGACCACCCGCGCGCTGCCCCTTGGGTGCGGCGTAACTCGGCGGACCGGCGGAGCTTTGCTTTTGCCGCGCGCGGCTATTGCGCTGCCCGGGCGTAGGTACGAACATCGGCACAAAGGTGCAGCGGGATCCGCGACTGCGGCGCATGGATCGTTGCGGTTAACGTCGAACTATCCCCCAAGCAGCGCGCGCGGGGCAACTCCGGTTTCTTTTCAGAAAAATAGTCGTCCTCCAGGGGTCGACCCACTTTTTTTGTTCGTTTTTTTGTGTGTGTCTTTTTTTTTCGAAGTTTGACGAAATTCTTCATTTTTCATTCTTTGTTTGATATTGAAGCAATTAATGGTCTGTTTTTTTGGAGATTTATTTTTTAATACTTGATTATCTATTTTTTGGAAAATTAAATTTTAGTAGTTAATGACCTTTTTTTAATTGACCTTTGATCTGATCTTGATAGTTTAAGGTAGTCCTTGCGTCTGGTGTCGAGTTCGCTTAAATTTTCGAAAAATGGGAGGGAATTGCGAACACTTTTCAATAATATAAAAATCTGAAAAAATCATGCATATTAAAGGCGTTGAAAAGATTAATTTTGCATAATAAAAATTCCACACAAATTGACGAAAAATAATATTGTTCAACAAATCTTCTTCTTCGACAACCTAATTTTTTTGTTTCAATGAAAATGGTTCGTTAATTTTTCTGGATATGCATAATTTTTTATTTTATTTTTTAATTCACTTTCAATTTTCTGATTCTCTCCATGTAAAAAAACGCAAAATTCAAAGTGTATTCAAACACAAAAATTAGGTTGTCGAAAGATTTGTTGAACAATTTTATTTTTCATGAATTTGTGAATAACATTTTGGAATTATTATTATGCAAAATAATTCTCTTCAACGCCTTTAATACATGATTTTTTTTCAGATTTTTATATTATCAAGAAATGCTTGCAATTCCCTCTCAATTTTTGAAAACTTATACGAACTCAGCTTAATTCGCAAGGACTACCTTAATTAATCTCCGTGACGTCATTATCGAAGTAACAGAACCTAGAAACATTTCTCCACACAACTAAATTTCTGTCAGTCGTGCAATTTGCCCCTACTCTGTTCCCTTATACATTCGATGCAAACGAGCTACAAAGTAAAAAAGACAAAAAAAAAAACAGCAAATAGAAATAGTGCGTTTCGAATAATTTGTCGAGAAACAACATTATCGTTTGGCCGCGCTAAACGCTGTTTCGCTTTGTCGTGTTTTCTTTTTTTTTCTCTCTCTCTCTTCGTGGCCAACGGCTAGATTTAATTGAACAACCGACACACGTAATTGGTTCCGGCTTCGTTGTGTAACGAAGTTGAATTAAAGTAAAAAAAACGGTGGAAATGGGTGGGGGTGGGGGGGGGTGTCCCCCTACCCACCCCCTGGTGGGGACAAATATACGTATACAGGGAGGCAAAGGGAAGTAGAAACACAGACGACTGACCGAGAGAGAGACAGCGAGGGTGGGGGTGGGTTGGAAGGGGAGGGGAAGGGGGGGGGTGGAGAGGGACGAGGCCGCAGCGAAGCTTTTCGACCTCTCCCCGCGGTAATGTCGACGCGCTCGCCACATGCTCGCGTATAGCGAGGCAAATGGGGGAAAGGGAGTTTAATTGGCAAGCGCGAAATTGCCGCCGAGCGTTCGGATACGATTTTTCCACCCCGGGGGTGAAAATAGGGGAGGGGTGCGGAACCCCACCCCGCCCACCATACCGCGCCCCCTCCACCCTCCTTTCATCAGCCGGACGTACGATGAAATACAACACGGATTTTTCGCTGTGTTCCATCAGCTTTTACCATTAACCGAATCAGGTTACTGCCTACAGTGGATAAACAATAAAAAAAAAGAAACGAATAAATCAACGGACGCGTTTTTTGATTCAGACGAATTTTCGCAACACGAGGATCTTATTATGTTCGAAAATGCGTCATTTGTAAATTGAAAAATGCTATATTTAAACGAATATTTGTTATTGTCGGCGATATAGTTCTTTTTTCGCGGTGTTCAATTAGCTTTTACCATTAACCGAATCAGGTTACTGCCTACAGTGGATAAACAATAAAAAAAAAGAAACGAATAAATCAACGGACGCGTTTTCGATTCAGACGAATTTTCGCAACACGAGGATCTTATTATGTTCGAAAATGCGTCATTTGTAAATTGAAAAATGCTATATTTGAACAATATTTTTTTTTTATTGTCGGCGATATAGTTCTTTTTCGCTGTGTTCGATCAGGTTTTACCATTAACCGAATCAGGTTACTGCCTACAGTGAATAAAAAATAAAAAAAAAAAAGAAACGAATAATTCAACGGACGCGTTTTCGATTCATCCGAATTTTCGCAACACTTGAATCTTATTATGTTCGAAAATGCGTCATTTGTAAATTGAAAAATGCTACATTTAAACGAATATTTGTTATTGTCGGCGATATAGTTTTTTTTTCGCGGTGTTCGATTAGCTTTTACCATTAACCGAATCAGGTTACTGCCTACAGTGGATAAACAATAAAAAAAAAGAAACGAATAAATCAACGGACGCGTTTTCGATTCAGACGAATTTTCGCAACACGAGGATCTTATTATGTTCGAAAATGCGTCATTTGTAAATTGAAAAATGTTATATTTGAACAATATTTTTTTTATTGTCGGCGATATAGTTCTTTTTTCGCGGTGTTCGATCAGGTTTTACCATTAACCGAATCAGGTTACTGCCTATAGTGGATAAACAATAAAAAAAAAAGAAACGAGTAATTCAACGGACGCGTTTTCGATTCATCCGAATTTTCGCAACACTTGAATCTTATTATGTTCGAAAATGCGTCATTTGTAAATTGAAAAATGCTACATTTAAACGAATATTTGTTATTGTCGGCGATATAGTTTTTTTTTCGCGGTGTTCGATTAGCTTTTACCATTAACCGAATCAGGTTACTGCCTACAGTGGATAAACAATAAAAAAAAAGAAACGAATAAATCAACGGACGCGTTTTCGATTCAGACGAATTTTCGCAACACGAGGATCTTATTATGTTCGAAAATGCGTCATTTGTAAATTGAAAAATGTTATATTTGAACAATATTTTTTTTATTGTCGGCGATATAGTTCTTTTTTCGCGGTGTTCGATCAGGTTTTACCATTAACCGAATCAGGTTACTGCCTATAGTGGATAAACAATAAAAAAAAAAGAAACGAGTAATTCAACGGACGCGTTTTCGATTCATCCGAATTTTCGCAACACTTGAATCTTATTATGTTTTAAAATGCGTCATTTGTAAATTGAAAAATGCTACATTTAAACGAATATTTTTTATTGTCGGCGATATGTTTTTTTTCGCGGTGTTCGATCAGCTTTTACCATTAACCGAATCAGGTTACTGCCTACAGTGGATAAACAATAAAAAAAAAAGAAACGAATAATTCAACGGACGCGTTTTCGATTCAGACGAATTTTAGCAACACGAGGATCTTATTATGTTCGAAAATGCGTCATTTGTAAATTGCAAAATGCTATATTTAAACGAATATTTTTTATTGTCGGCGATATGTTTCTTTTTTCGCTGTGTTCGATCAGGTTTTACCATTAACCGAATCAAGTTACTGCCTACAGTGGATATAAACAATAAAAAAAAAAATCAACGGACGCGTTCGATCGACTCATCCGAATGTTCGTAACACGAGGATCTTATTATGTTCGAAAATGCACCAGTTGTAAATTGAAAAATGCTATATTTAAACGAATATTTTTTATCGTCGGCGATATGTTTCTTTTTTATAAAGTTGAAGTTTGCATCGTTGGAATGCAACGAAAATAATTGTTTAAATTATACCAACGATTCGAAAATTATTTTAGCGATTCTAAAACGTTAGTATATAACCATCAATCGTTATAATAATTTTGTATACCCAATAGGATCCTTTGGGTTCATTGGAATAATTTTTCTCTTTTATTTCCGTTGCTTTCCAACGATGCAAACTTCAACATAATTCTTTTTTCGCTATGTTCGATCAGGTTTTACCATTAACCGAATCAGGTTACTGCCTACAGTGGATATAAACAATAAAAAAAAATCAACGGACGCGTTCGATCGACTCATTCGAATGTTTGTAACACGAGGATCTTATTATGTTTGAAAATGCAGCAGTTGTAAATTGCAAAATGCTATATTTAAACGAATATTTTTTATTGTCGGCGATATGTTTCTTTTTTCGCTGTGTTCGATCAGCTTTTACCATTAACCGAATCAGGTTACTGCCTACAGCGGATAAACAATAAAAAAAAGAATACATCAACGGACGCGTTTTTTAACCATCCGCATTTTCGTAATACGAGGATCTTATTATGTTCGCAATGCGCCAGTTGTTAATTGCAAAATACTATATTTAACCGTACATTTTTTTATTGTCGGTGATATATATTTCAGTAAATTAAACGCGATAATAAAGGATAAGTAGCGAGAAAATACGTGTGTGAAATAGAATTATTCAGATGAATTATTTAAATACTCGCGAATTATCATCGGTACACGAGGTCCATAAATATAATTATAATGATAACATTTATTGTCATTATTGTTATCAGGACTCGGGGTTTTACTGCCAATCAAGCGCAAATCTGCAAACCAAAATCCTTCGATTTTTCGATCGGATTAACCATATTTGATTATTTTTTTATGATTATAATAATAACACTTATCATTACTATTATAGTTATTATTTCCAGGACTCGGCTTTGGCTGCTAAAACCAAAATCCTTCGATTTTTCGGTCGGATTAACCACTTTTATTATTTTTTTATGATTATGATAATAACAGTTATTACACTAGTGGAAAAAATTCACGCAAAATTTCCAAATTTTTAGCGATTTTTTAAATAGCTGTATTTTTATAAAAAATAATCGTATTGGAGTCACAAAAAAAGTATTCTAAAGCTTGAAATCTCTAGTTTTAAGATTTTTAGACCAACAAAATTTTCTAGCAACAAGACTCGCGCAATCCTGATGAATACCGCGAAGAAAAAAATAATTAATAATTAATTATTATTTATTAATATTTATAATAATAATAATTACTAATTTTTATTATTATTATTATTTCTAGGACTCGGATTTGGCTGCCAAAACCGAAATCCTTTGATTTTTCGGTCGTATTTAAAAAATGTGAATTAACAATTTTGCAGTCTGATATTTGCGGCGAGATTGAAATAGGGAGAATCGCGATATCGCGCTGGGCGTAAAGTGGACAGGCGTAAATCCCGCAACACGTATGAGGGTCAATCCCTCGTGGCCTGTGTCTACTCTGTATCTCGTCGTGAAATATATTTTTTATTTCTCGAGATACGCCCACGCCGCTTCGGCCTCGTGCATTGTGCAGTTTAAAATCTGGTATATGGCTAACTCGATCGAGAGGGGCAGGGGGGAGGGGAGGGAGGGAGGGCACAGTGTGTGCGGTGGCTCTCGGTGGCTGCGCCACGGTCCCGCAGGTCGTTGCACGTACGTAGTACCTCCGGCCACAGAGCGATGTACTTTGCGGCTCGCACTTATCGATTTCGAACTGTACGTGACTCGTGCGTGTGTGTTATCTCCGATACTTAGGCCATTGCAGGTAAATTTCAACGACCGATCCAACACGAACGCAAGCGATGCGAGCATCGAACTGTATTTTTTTTTCAGCCTGACCGAGAAAATGGGCCATTTCAGGTACCACCGAGAACTTCCTTAAAAATTACGAGATTTTTTTTTATATTTCTTTTATTTAACAAATTTTTATGACCGATCCACACAGACAAGGAAAGGTGAGTATCGAACTGTATTTTGAGAAAAAGGGCCATTTCGAATACCATGAAAGACTTCGTGAAAAATTATTTAGAATAATTTAACCCTTACATGCATACATTTTTGTATGGGTTCTATGGACTTGAAATTTGTCACTCGGGGGTTTTTGGGGTCGCTGATTACGAATCCGAGCTCAGAATTTCGAAATTCAAAATGGCGGATCCAATATGGACCGCCATCTTGGATCCGCCATATTGGATGTATGAATTTTTTAATTCTGATAACAGATTCAAAATCAGCAACCCTCAAAACATATATATACCAAGTTTCACGTAAATACAATAAAAACTGTTGGAAATAATGAATTTTCAATTAAAAAAGTGACTTTTATTGTGTATTCTTTATATCAACAAATTCACAAGAAAATTTAGATAACAAATTGTATTTTTCAATTCTCCAACATGTTATTGTAGTAAATATCCAAAAAAAATCATTAAAATTGAGAAAGAAAACGTTGAAATATTTAAAAAATGATAATAATCTAGGTGGGATAGAATATATCCCGCTGTGCATGTAAGGGTTAAGGGATGTACTTTGCGGCTCGTACTTATCGATTTCGAACTGTACGTGACTCGTGCGTGTGTGTTATCTCCGATACTTAGGCCATTGCAGGTAAATTTCAACGACCGATCCAACACGAACGCAAGCGATGCGAGCATCGAACTGTATTTTTTTTTCAGCCTGACCGAGAAAATGGGCCATTTCAGGTACCACCGAGAACTTCCTTAAAAATTACGAGATTTTTTTTATATTTCTTTTATTTAACAAATTTTTATGACCGATCCACACAGACAAGGAAAGGTGAGTATCGAACTGTATTTTGAGAAAAAGGGCCATTTCGAATACCATGAAAGACTTCCTGAAAAATTATTTAGAATAATTTAAGGGATGTACTTTGCGGCTCGTACTTATCGATTTCGAACTGTACGTGACTCGTGCGTGTGTGTTATCTCCGATACTTAGGCCATTGCAGGTAAATTTCAACGACCGATCCAACACGAACGCAAGCGATGCGAGCATCGAACTGTATTTTTTTTTCAGCCTGATCGAGAAAAAGGGCCATTTCAGGTACCACCGAGAACTTCCTTAAAAATTACGAGATTTTTTTTTATATTTCTTTTATTTAACAAATTTTTATGACCGATCCACACAGACAAGGAAAGGTGAGTATCGAACTGTATTTTGAGAAAAAGGGCCATTTCGAATACCATGAAAGACTTCGTGAAAAATTATTTAGAATAATTTAAGGGATGTACTTTGCGGCTCGTACTTATCGATTTCGAACTGTACGTGACTCGTGCGTGTGTGTTATCTCCGATACTTAGGCCATTGCAGGTAAATTTCAACGACCGATCCAACACGAACGCAAGCGATGCGAGCATCGAACTGTATTCTTTTTTTCAGCCTGACCGAGAAAATGGGCCATTTCAGGTACCACCGAGAACTTCCTTAAAAATTACGAGATTTTTTTTTATATTTCTTTTATTTAACAAATTTTTATGACCGATCCACACAGACAAGGAGAGCTGAGCATCGAACTGTATTTTTTTTCAGCCTGACCGACAAAAGGGCCATTTCGAGTACCACCGACAACTTCCTTAAAAATTATGAGATTTTCTTTTCTTTTCTTTTATTTAACAAATTTTTATGACTGATCGACACAGATGCGGAGATGAGAGCATCGAACTGTATTTTTTTCAGCCTGACCGAGAAAAAGGACCATTTCGAGTACCACCGACAACTTCCTTAAAAATTATGATATACATTTTTGTTATTTTTTTTTTTATTTAACACATTTTTATGACCAATCAACACAGACGCGGAGATGAGAGCATCGAACCGTATTTTTTTTCAGCCTGACCAAGAAAAAGGGCCATTTCGAGTACCACCTACAACTTTCTTAAAAATTATGAGATTTTTTTTAAATATTTCTTTTATTTAATAAATGTTTATGACTGATCCACACAGACAAGAAGAGGTGACCAACGAACTGTATTTTGAGAAAAAGGACCATTTCGAATACCACCAAAGACTTCCGAACTGATCATTGTGATAATTGGCAGTAATATTCTTTATGCAATTAAAGTAGATGAACCAACATATGGGATGATGTCATATTTGTAAGGGTTTTTTTTTGCATAATTGTGAAAAAAAAAGTGAAAATTGAAGAAATAACATTTCTAACGCCTGCCAAATTTTTTATTTTCGTCATTTTCGCCTGCATTGAGGTTCATATTCTTAGAAAATTAGTTATTAATGTTAAAAAAACCCGAATGATTTCGAATGAAAATTGCAATGGCTACGCTGCCGGAAACAGGAGAATTCTTCTTACGACCTTCGGCGGACTTCAGTGCGTAACTCTGTTATTTTTCTGTGAAATTATTCAAAAAAATTCACAAAAGTTCTTCGAAATATAAATAACATGATGGTCAAATTTTATTAAATTCTAATAATTACTCCCCACCCAAAAAAAAAAATCCTAAAAAACCAGCGAAAATGAGCCTCCTAACGTGGGTTCCCCTCTTAAGTTGACTATTAGCTATGCTTTCATTTTTTTCAAGCAGAGCAGTCAAATACTACGTAAAATCTTCGCAGATGGCAAGAAATTCATTTGACGGCCAATTAAAATAAAAAAATCGTTTTTTTTTGTACAACCGGTGCCAAGTTGTCACATTGCTAGATCCGGAAGTTCATTTTCATCGAAATATTCCACGATTACCGCAGACTCGTTGCGGGAAAATTCGCAATGTGACCGACGTCGTCGAAGCTCGCGGGCGAAGCTTCGCTGCAGCTTTCGCCGCGCGTCACGCAAGAGACGGCGAAAGCCGCGTCGCCGGGTAACGATGTGTGAGCGTGGCCAGAAGTAGTACATAAAAATAGGGTAAAAGTGGTGCTATCTCAAAGAGAAGCTTTCATCTCGGGGTGTCGGATGGTGTATAAAAAATTCCATTGACACACGAAGGCTTTGGCACCTCGTCTCTGCGTCAAAGATGGCGCAGGATGAAAACCAAACTGTCGACGCGCGCGTTCCTAATTATTTCGGTCGCTTCGTGAAAAATACTTCTTCGTTGGTAGCGAGAAAAAAAAGAACTACCCTCGCATTGTCAATTAAATTTTCGATGGCCGGTTCCGACTGCTGGTTCGACTTTTTGCGAGTTTCCAATTAAATCAGCGCGTCAAACGAATTTCACGAGAAATTGCTCTTTATGCAAACATTCCTTGGGGAACGAGTTGACGTTTTTATTTTTTGTTATTTTTATGGTCCCGGTTCGATACCGAAGCACGAACAGAAAAATAGATCCTGGGTGAAGTCGACTGCTGCCTCTCGTCGCAGTTTCCAGCAGAAATAATGAAGTGTAAACAGGCAGAAGTAAAAAGGGTCTTTTACAAGAGTTCAGCGTTGAAGAGTGCTGAACGTGTCGCTGCGTCGTGCTACTAGAGCAATATACTATACATAAACCTCTGGTCCCCTGGTAGAAAAGTTACGAGGATACACTCGGTGCTAGTCAGGACCTCATCAGGGCCGTGTCATCCCGGCCCGGACCTTGTCAGTGCCTGGCCTGGGCCGAATGTAACGCTACGAATTTTCTACTCGGGTCGTTGCACAATAGACCAACATCTGGCTGAATCTCTTCCGATTACATCCCCGTTTTTTTTTTTGTAAATAGATTTCCTGGCAAAATTATCGCCAATATTTTTATTAATTTTTTGCCTAAAAAAAAAAAGCATAAATCTCTGGTCGTTGCACGGTAAACCAATTTCTAGCTAAACTTCTTCCGATTACATCCTCGTTTTTTTTTTTTTTTTGTAAAAATGGATTTCATGACAAAATTATCGTCAATATTTATATTAATTATTTTCCTAAAAAAATAAAAAAAAATGTACATGAATCCATGATCGTTGTACTGTAGACCAACTTCTAGCCCAACCTCTTCTAGACCAACTCCTCTTCCAATTACATCCTCGTTTTTTTGTAAATAAGTGTCGCGACAAAATTATCGGTGATATTTGTATTAATTTCTTTCCTAAAAAAAAAAAACATATACATAAGCCTTTGGTCGTTGCACGATATATCAAACTCTAGCTAAATTTCTTCCAATTACATCCTCGTTTTTTTTTTTTTTTTTTTTTTTTTTTTTTTTTTTTTGTAAACAGACTTCGCGAAAAAATTATCGCCAACATTTTTATTAACCCCTTCAGCGGCAATGACGCCATATGGCGCATGCATTTCCCGATTATTATCCAATTATTTTCCGATCGGCTTGATTGATTTTCGTGAAATTTGGTACTCGGGGGCTTTAAGGGTCGCTGATTACGAATCCGAACTCAAAATTTAGAAACAAAAAATAGCAGACTCAATATAAGAGATACAAAATGTGCGCACGATTTCGTCTGCCGCTGAAGGGGTTAATATTTTTTTCTACAAAAAAAAAAATACATATACATAAACCTCTGGTCATTGCACGATATACCAACTTCTACCCGAATCTCTCCTGATTAAATCCTCTTTTTTTTTTGCAAACAGATTTCGCGACAAAATTATCGCCAATACTTTTATCAAGAGACACGGTAGCGTCTTGACGCTTCATTTTTTTCCGACATTGGGATGTGATCGAATCCCAATGAGTTCAACAGATCGAATGATACTAAGCAGGCAGATCCTTCGCCACTTAGCGTTTGTCAATATTATCAGTCAAACAGTATCAGCGCACAAAGTCAACGCTCACTTGGAGCGTCGGTGAGGGGGGGGGGGGGGGGGGTGAACATCAAAAGACGTCCGCTAGCGATTAATGGTTACTTTCAGCGGAACAAGTCGGTGTATACCCCGGGGGGTGCTCGCCTGTCGTAAAGAAGGCGAAATTGTGGAAAGACCGCGTCGAAAAAGCGCCGAGCAGACGGAACAGAAGAAAAAAAAAAGAGGTCGGAGAGATAGAGGCGCGAGGGTCTTCGGCTTCGTGGCCGCCTCGGCGGAGAATAAGACGACGGCTACGTTATACAGGCGGAAATATGAGCAGACACAGATTCGTGCGGCGCGTCTTGCGATAGGAATTAAGGGGGTAGAGAAAAGAGAAATGAAAAGACGGAGCGCGCGATGCGAGGCGAACGTTCAGGCGCGGTAATGAAAACCCAACGAAATTACCGTGAGGTACTTCATTCCATTAAAGTCCTCCACCGGTAGAAATAAAGCGGAGCACCGGAGGACCCCAACAACGCCGAGCGGCGGCGGCGGCGGCGACTGTTGAGGCAGCGCCGAGCGTATAACGGCCGCCGCCGCCGCTCGCCAGTCTCTTTGCTTCGGATGCTTCGGGTGGGTGTGGGTAGATATTGCCCCGCGAGTATAGCCATTTACATTATACTCACCCGCGCCGCGGGACGAGAGAGTAAGCGAGACGGAAAGCGCAAAGCAGAGCTTCAACGATCGTCGGCTCTCCACAGCGACTATACGCCGGGTCGGTTAGAAGAAAACGCTTATTGCTTCGCAAAGTGACGATAAATAATGCGCACGCAGCGGGGAAACGTTTTCTCAGATTGGTGCGGTGAATACATTATACCGCGTGTATATAACAACTTTGTGTATCAAGATATCTATTTCTGTCCTGGAAAATGGGTTACCTTTTTTTATTAATTTATTACATTGCGGAAATAGCATCAGTATGGATTTTGGGTTTTTTTTATTATATATTTTTTGTAACTCATGCACGTAATGTCGCACATTTCGTGCCCGCAAAGCGTGCGTGAGATCGCGTATTATGCTCATGTCAACGTAGATAATTTCACGTACGCCATCTGGTGCGTGAAGTTATCTACATTACTTCACGCACGCATTGGCGTGCGTGAAACTATCTACAAGATGATCTCACGCACGCTTTGCAGGCACGAAGATGCGCGACATCACGTTGACATTCGTTACAAAAAGTAGTATGTGATACATGGGCGACAAAGCGGCCATCCCGCGGAGGTTAGGAAGCAGTGCACTCGCCTCCTCTCGTGCTACAAACAACACTCGGCTTCGCCTCGTGTCGTTGTAGCACTCGATTTGGCGAGTGCGCCGCTTCCTAACCTCCGCGCGTAATGGCCGCTTTCTCGCCCTTGTATCACAAAGTACTATTTTAATTTTAATTTTTTTTTTACGCGATATTGTAGCACGTATATGCATCTATATGCAAATATAACAACTTTGTGTATGCGTAGTTACAGATATGGCGATAATATTTATGAAAAACAAAAATAGTTCTTGTTTGTCAATCGAATCGTTCGCACCGCTGTCATTGGTCTTTGATTGGACCTCGTTTGGGACGATTACAGGAAAACGCTTATTGCTTCGCAAAGTGACGATAAATAATGCGCACGCAGCGGGGAAACGTTTTCTCAGATTGGTGCGGTGAATACATTATACCGCGTGTATATAACAACTTTGTGTATCGAGATATCTATTTCTGTCCCGGAAAATGGGTTACCTTTTTTTTTTTATTAATTTATTACATTGCGGAAATAGCATCGGTATGGATTTTGGGCTTTTTTATTATATATTTCTTAATTTTTATTTTTTTTTACGCGATATTGTAGCACGAATATGCATCTATGTGCACCTATAACAACTTTGTGTAAACATAGTTACAGATATGGCGATAATATTTTTGAAAAACAAAAATAGTTCTTGTTTGACAATCGAATCGTTCGCACCGCTGTCATTGGTCTTTGATTGGACCTCGTTTGGGACGATTACAGGAAAACGCTTACTGCTTCGCAAAGTGACGATAAATAATAATGCGCACGCAGCGGGGAAACGTTTTCTCAGATTGGTGCGGTGAATACATTATACCGCGTGTATATAACAACTTTGTGTATCAAGATATCTATTTCTGTCCTAGGAAATGGGTTACCTTTTTTTTTATTAATTTATTACATTGCAGAAATAGCATCGGTATGGACCTTGGGCTTTTTTTATTATATATTTTTTAATTTTTATTTTTTTTTACGCGATATTGTAGCACGTATATGCATCTATATGCACATATAACAACTTTGTGTATGCGTAGTTACAGATATGGCGATAATATTTATGAAAAACAAAAATAGTTCTTGTTTGACAATCGAATCGTTCGCACCGCTGTCATTGGTCTTTGGGCCGGTTACAGGAAACACTTTATTGCTTCGCAAAGTGACGATAAATAATAATGCGAACTATCTTTGAAATGTGTAGGAACGAAATGTGTTGGAAAAGTTTTTGTTGGATCGGTTGTGAGGGACTAAAACGCGGTGCAATGATGCTGTGGGGTATAGGGTTGCGTAGTAAATGATTTGTGGGATTGATTTGAGTTGTAATGAACGGTTATGTTAAATCCTTGTGAAGAATTCGTTTATATAGTAAACTCGACGCGTGGGATTGCGTCTGTATAGGACGCAATGTGTATAATCGAAATGTGTATAGGACCGAAATGTTGTGGAAAAGCGTGTGATGATTAGAAATGTGAAGGAATACCAATGTGTAGTATCGACTTTGTGGAGAAACAAATGTGTTGGATCTACGCTGTGGTGAATAGAATTGTGCAGGAAAGAAGGGCTGCCCGATTGGTCCAGTTATTCAAACTCGTTAATGCTTGTTTATAAAGAAATATTGCGAATTTCGAAAAACGCCTAAGTAACTTTGCTCAGGAGACGATTATCTACCAAATATCCATGGGTAAAAAAACATTCTGAATCACCCTGTATAGCAACTTTATGTATACCTAGTTACAGATATGGCGATATCTATTTCTGTCTCGCGGAAATGGCTTACTTTTTTATAAAATTACATTGCGGAATGGCATCGATATGGACTTTAGACTTTTTTTTATTATTTTTTTAATGAGTTTCGAAAATATGACATGCATTATTTAAAGAAAAAAATATATCAAACTTGTTGAAAATATTTAAATATTTTTTAAAAACAAAAATGGTTCTTGTTTGTCAGTCGAATCGTTCGCACCGCTGTCGTTGGCTCTTGAGACGTATTCGAGCTGCGATTTCACGCGCAAACAAACTTGTTCGAATTGCCGGGCTCGATAGTCGGACAAGTCCGCGAGAGTCGTTATTAAGTTCCCAAACAAATACTGTTCGTGCAACAGTTTCGACAGCGGGTAATAAACGGTAAAACAGGAGTGTGTTTCGTCTCCGCCGGTCGAACAGGTAGAACGACCTCGAGTTTTCCTATCGACGACATTTCGCAACTTTACCGGACGCCCCCCGCGAAGCTTTTCTCAACTTCCAACTGCTCGTCCTGTCTTATGAATTTTGAAACTACAAGAGGGAAAAGTGCGACGCGGGAAATTAAACCAACTCCAAGTCGCGTATTTGTTCCTTCTCGCGAATAATTTAAACCCCGAGAATCGTTACCCTCCATCCGCGACTTTTCGGTCATCCTATTTTTTATCTTTCTCTTTCGACGACAATAAAAACTTTTATTATCTTCGAACCGTCGCGTCCCCTGCATTGGTTCACCCAAGTGCGAGCGCTCCGTTTAAGCGTTTTAGGGCTCTTCGACTGCCTGCGACGCTCGTCATTAACTCGGGTTTTCCCGAAAACCCGTCTGGGAACTTTATGACACGAATCGTTTTCCCTTTTTTCGTTAGCCTCGCTTTGCTCGGTTTTTTTATCATGCAGTGTTCATTTTCTTAAATCCGTTATTGAAAAAAAGGAACCCTTGTTCTTCTTGCCAGATTTGACTAAAATAGCGAATTTAGAAATAATGAACGTCTGAATCTGGAATGGGCATCATTCTGAAATTCATTATTTTAGCCATTCGCTATTTGGATCGTTCGCAATTTTTACTTCATTTTTATAAATGAGGGGTGGCTTTGCTCGGTCTTTTTATCATGCAGTGTTCATTTTCTTAAATCCGTTATTGAAAAAAAGGAACCCTTGTTCTTCTTGCCAGATTTGACTAAAATAGCGAATTTAGAAATAATAAACGTCTGAATCTGGAATGGGCATCATTATGAAATTCATTATTTTAGCCATTCGCTATTTGGATCGTTCGCAATTTTTACTTCATTTTTATAAATGAGGGGTCGCTTTGCTCGGTCTTTTTATCATGCAGTATTCATTTTCTTAAATCCGTTATTGAAAAAAAAGAACCCTTGTTCTTCTTGCCAGATTCGACTAAAATAGCGAATTTAGAAATAATAAACGTGTGAATCTGGAATGGGCATCATTATGGAATTCATTATTTTAGCCATTCGCTATTTGGATCGTTCGCAATTTTAACTGCATTTTTATAAAATGAGGGGTCAGATTAGCGAATGATGAAAATAAAGAATGGCTTAAATTGCGAATTCCGTATTAAAGACTATTCTAAATTCAGACGTTAATTATTTTTAAATTAGCTATTTTAGCAATTCACTATTTTGACCCCCAACCGATTCGATATTCCCTTTCTAATACAAATTTCGCATATGTCGTCTTTTCGAAAAATGTAACCCTTTCCCAAAATTAAAAAAAAACTACATCGCATCTCAGCCTGTATTTTGTATTCACCGATGCATTCCACGTACAAGTGTAGCCATCATTAGAAAATTGGAAATCCACTATTTTACCCATTCGCTATTTTGACTGCATTTTTATAAAATGGGGTGTCAAAATAGAAAATATCGAATGATTCAAATATCGAATGGCTTAAATAGCGAATTCCATAATGATGACCATTCTCGATTCCGACGGTCATCATTTTTAAATTGGCTATTTTAGCAATTCACTATTTTAATAATTCACTGTTTTGCTCTTCACCCTCGATTCCGGCGTTCATTATTTTTTAAATTGGCTATTTTAGCAATTCACTATTTTGCTGATTTACTATTTTGCCCCTCGCCCTCGATTTCGCCGTTCATTATTTTTAAATTGGCTATTTTAGCAATTCACTATTTTGCTAATTCACTATTTTGCCCCTCATCCTCGATTCCGCCGTTCATTATTTTTTAATTGGCTATTTTATCAATTCACTATTTTACCCCTCATCCTCGATTCCGCCATTCATTATTTTTTAATTCGCTATTTTATTAATTCACTATTTTACTAATTCACTATTTTGACCCCCACCCAAATGGGGTGTGAAAATAGCAAATGATCTAAATAGCGAATGGCTTAAATACCGAATTCCGTAATGATGACCATTCTCGATTCCGACGTTCATAATTTTTTAATTGGCTATTTTATCAATTCACGATTTTAGTAATTCCCTATTCTGACCCCCACCCAATTCGACATTCCCTTCTAATAAAAATCCCCATATCTCGTCTTTTCAAAAAAATGTTTCTCTTTCCCAAAAACTTAAAAAAAAACTACATCGCCTGTATTTTATACTTACCGATGCCCTCCACGTACAAGTGTAAACGAGCCCTTCCCCTCCCCTCCCCCCAAGGGTCGTCTCTAATTGTTCCTTCTCGCGAATAATTTAAACCCCGAGAATCGTTACCCTCCTTCCGCGACTTTTCGGTCATCCTATTTTTGATGTTTCTCTTTCCCAAAAACTTAAAAAAAACTACATCACCAGTATTTTGTATTTACCGATGCCCTCCACGTACAAGTGTAAACGAGCCTTTCCCCTCCCCTCCCCCCAAGGGTCGTCTCTAATTGCGCGCAAAAGGAGGTAAACGTGGGCGCGTAATGCGTCGGAACGAGGGTCAGTCCGCTTTTGGTGTGGGAAGGAGGCAAATGCGGCGGAACGGCCTGGGAAGTGCGAAGATAAACGCGAGAAACGCGGGCGAGAGCGCGGAGATACACAGCGGGTCCCGCGGGACCGCACCGCGAGAGGGAGCGAGGGACCGAGGGAGGGAGGGGAGAATGGGAACACACATTTTTACGACACTCTCGGGAGGCGAACCCTTATTTTTCCAGGGCCACCTGAAACCGACAGGCCGGTCGTATAGCGGTTGAATCGCGCGGACAGGACGCGGCAAAAGCGCGGAAGGTGGAATGGTGGAAGTGCGAGAGGCGGACTTCGATATAGCTGGAGAAACGGAAGCAGCAGCCGCGACGCGCGAGCTTCGCGGTGCACATTGTGAAAAGCGATTCCAGGTTGGTATACGAACGGCACGGTGCCATTGTGCGCGCGGTAAATGGAAACTGTGAAATGGCGGCGGCGGCGGCGGCGGGGGGTAAAAGGACCGGAGAAAACACTGGAAAAGGGATGAGGAGTGGAAGGGCGAAGGCAGGGGGAAGAATGGGAGGGAAAGGGGAGGGGGAAATAGAGCCAGTAGAGAGAAACTCGACCGCGGAGGCGCTTAACTTCGTTAAACGCACGTCCGACGGCGCTGGTAGTCGTCCTGGGAGCAGTGAGCGGTGAGCACGTATGACACAATGACGTCGGAACTCATTGCTTCCTTGACTTTGCTTTGCTTCCGGAAAAATTAAAAAATTTAATTCAGGAATTCAAAGATGTTAATTTAAAAACTTTTAAAAATTAAGAATTAAAAAATGTTAATTTAAAACTTTTTAAATTTAAGAATTAAAAAATGTTTAATCTGAAATTTTTTTAATTTACAAATTTTTTTTTCAAACGAGACCAACATGATATCTTGCTAAAAAAATGACAATGTAACTGCTACAAATGTTCTTTTGCTTCCTCATGGAGGAAGCTTTGTTTTATTTTATGACCAATGCACTAATGCTGAGAGCCTTTATTAGAAATAAGTAATCCGAACCCGCTGCGCATTAGAATGGAATTCTATGAAAAAAAAATTCAAATTTTAGAATTACAAGAAATTTTCATTTAAGAGTTTAAACATTTTTTATTTAAGAATTGAAAAATGTTTAATCTGAAATTTTTTTAATTCACACATTTAAACATTTTTAATTACATTTTTTTTTCCAAACGAGACCAACATGATATTCTTGCTAAAAAAATGACAGTGTAACTGCTATAAATGCCCTTTTGCTTCCTTATAGAGGAAGCTCTATTTAATTTTGTGAGAAAAGCACTAATGCTGAGAGTCTTTGTTAGAAATGAGTAATCCCAACCCGCTGCGCATTAGAATGAAATTCCATGAAAAAGAATTTTAATTCTAGAATTAAAAGAAATTTTCATTTAAGAGTTTAACCATTTTTTATTTAAGAATTGAAAAATGTTTAATCTGAAATTTATTTAATTTACACATTTTTTTATTTTAAATTACATTTTTTTTTTCAAATGAGACCAACATGATATTCTTGCTAAAAAAATGACAGTGTAACTGCTATAAATGCCCTTTTGCTTCCTTATAGAGGAAGCTCTATTTAATTTTGTGAGAAAAGCACTAATGCTGGAGAGCCTTTGTTAGAAATGAGTAATCCCAACCCGCTGCGCATTAGAATGAAATTCTATAAAAAAAAAATTTAATTCTAGAATAAAAAGAAATTTTCATTTAAGAGTTTAAACATTTTTAATTTTAGAATTGAAAAATGTTTAATCTGAAATTTGTTTAATTTACACATATTTTTATTTTAAATTACATTTTTTTTTCCAAATGAGACCAACATGATATTCTTGCTAAAAAAATGACAGTGTAACTGCTACAAATGCCCTTTTGCTTCCTCATAGAGGAAGCTTTGTTTTATTTTATGAGCAATGCACTAATGCTGAGAGCCTTTATTAGAAATGAGTAATCCCAATCCGCTGCGCATTAGAATGAAATTCCGCCTCCAAATTCACTGTACCTCGAAATTGAGATTGACCTCCGTTATCTGCTATTTTTGTACGATGTGCTTTATGCGAATATTATTTTTACTGGGGATGTATGCGAGAATTGTAAGTATTGGCAGGGCATACTTAGCGTGCGAGCGACAAAGTCAAGGAAAAAACAAATGTATACAGAGTGATTCAGAATGTTTTTTTCACCCATGGGTATTTGGTAGATATAATCGTCCCCTGAGCAAAGTTACTTAGGCGTTTTTCGAAATTCGCAGTATTTATTTATAAACAAATATTATCGAGTTTGAATAACTGAACCAATCGGAGCAGCAGCATTTGGCGCGCACAAATGTTCGATATAGACTGAAGTTGCTAAATTTCCGTAAGACGATATCAATTGATACCAAAGACTCGAGCGCGCCAAATTCTACTGCTCCGATTGGTCCAGTTATTTAAACTCGTTAATGCTTGTTTATAAAAAATATTGGGAATTTCGAAATACGCTTAAGTAACTGTGCTCAGGAGCCGATTATCTACCAAATAGCCATGAGTGAAAAAAAATTCTGAATCACCCTGTATACCCGAACCATGTAACGCAAATTTGTATTGGCTCACCCTTGTCACGGGGAAATTACCCCATAAAGCAATAAATATCTACCTATCTAATTTGAAATTTTTAATTTAAAACTAAAAAATTTAAAATTTCAAAATAAAAAATTTTAAGTTAAAAATTTAAAATTTTAGTTTTTTAATTTCTCGTTTTTAAGTTTCTGAATTTTTAATTTCAGTTCGTTTTTTTTTTCTTGCTGACTGTTCGGAAAGTCATCAAAATTAACAAAATTACCATTATACAATTCTCTATATTCGTTTGGTTCAACACATCGAAGGGTCGCAACTTCGACCAGTCACTGCACAATTCGCAGTTCTTAACGACAAAAGATTCTCACGCGCAACGTGATCCAAAACTTGAAAAAAGTTCGCTCACGTGCCGAGATTATCATGGACTTCCGCTCCAACTCGACTTTTTTACATGCAACGAGGGAGACTGTGAGCTAAGATACGGATAAGTGTGATAAGCATCGTCGCGCGCTCCGCGACCTGCGAAAAGGTCGTGAGCTTTCGAAGCTCGAAGCTCATCGTCGCTGCTGCTGCTTCTGTCGCTAACCTCGCGACGTCTTTCGATAAAACATCGATCGACACTCTCGACGCTCTCGGACCTCGCGGCTGCGTTCCGACGTTTGGCGAAACTTTCGCGTCGACCCCGTAAACTGGTTAAGCGAAAAATGGCTTAGGTGGAGTAACAACGCAGAGCATCGGCCGTCGCAGCCGCGTTGATGTCAAAAGCGAGACTCGTATAACCGACGAGGCTGACGTCGACGTCGACGACGTTAACTTCGGCTTGCGACTCCATATACGTCACGTGTTTGCGTATTATACATATATTTATGGTGTATACGTACTATACAGAGTGTCCCAAAAGCTTTGAAGTTCCGGCTGCCTAACGCTATATGTGAATAGGGTTAAGCAGCCGGAACTTCATAACTTTTGGCCGGGTTAACCCTTTTTGGCTATGTTACTAATTTTGGCTATGTTACCCCTGTTCGTTTAACCCTGTATATGAACAGGGTTAAGCGAACAGGGTTAGGCAGCCGGAACTTCATAAATTTTGGCTATGTTACCCCTGTTCGCTTAACCCTGCGTATGAATCAGACTTTAAGGAGGTTGGAGCGCTACTCACTAGTCAAATGAGTGTTAATTTTTTTTTGTAACTCATGCACGTAATGTCGCACATTTCGTGCCCGCAAAGCGTGCGTGAGATCGCGTATTATGCTCATGTCAACGTAGATAATTTCACGTACGCCATCTGGTGCGTGAAGTTATCTACATTACTTCACGCACACATTGGCGTGCGTGAAACTATCTACAAGATGATCTCACGCACGCTTTGCAGGCACGAAGATGTGCGACATCACGTTGACATTCGTTACAAAAAGTAATATGTGATACATGGGCGACAAAGCGGCCATCCCGCGGAGGTTAGGAAGCAGTGCACTCGCCTCCTCTCGTGCTACAAACAACACTCGGCTTCGCCTCGTGCCGTTGTAGCACTCGATTTGGCGAGTGCGCCGCTTCCTAACCTCCGCGCGTAATGGCCGCTTTCTCGCCCTTGTATCACAAAGTACTATTATATCGTTTGCACGAGTTTTATGATTCAATTGGCTATAGTTTATGGTGATTTGTATAAAAATATATGTTCTTGACCAGGGAAACATTAAATTGCAACGGATTTGCATAAATATTAACCGATTTACGCAAACTTTTGAAAAGGTCATTTTCATTCAGTTTTTGCAAAGAATAAACCGCGTTTTTTGTTCGATTTTGATTTATCGCGGCTCATTCTCTTCCTTGAGAGATGCTTTACGTATTCACCGTCTAGATATTTGATATTATTCACCGTTTAAACATTACAACCTTTTGTTTCCCCATCGATGAAATTTCTTCGTAAACAATTATCTGTAAATTTAAACGGTAAATACAGTCGAATATCTAGACAGTGAATACGTAAAGCATCTCTCAAGGAAGAGGATAAGCCGCAATAAATCA
Organism: Itoplectis maculator; assembly: GCA_964034905.1. NCBI lineage: Eukaryota > Metazoa > Arthropoda > Insecta > Hymenoptera > Ichneumonidae > Itoplectis > Itoplectis maculator. The sequence goes on from OZ035859.1 coordinate 4,037,965, forward strand.
AAATCGAAAAAAAAACACGGTTTATTATTTGAAAACCTAAATGAAAATTACCTTTTCTCCCGACTCCACTGAAATAACCCCATTTCGTGTCCGCAACGCGGGCGGAAAATAGCTCATTTTTGACAAATGACTCACGCATGCGAAATACGATTTCATTTCCTCCCTAGGGAGGAAATCGGCTTATTCCTGCCCGGCGGGAGAAATGAAAATCGCATTACGCATGCGGATCGTCATTTGTTAAAAATAACCTAATTTTCCGTCCCCGTTGCACACGCGAAATGGAGTTATTTTGCAGTGAAACCGGGAGAAAAGTATAGTACGCTACATGGGAGGGATGCAACTTTTCATCTCGTGTGAATTTCTGCCCTCGCTTCGCTCGGGCATCAAACTTCACACTCGGTGAAAAGTTGCACTTCCCTCCCTTGTAGCGTAATGTACTATTTCAAAAGTCTGCGTAAATCGGTTAATATTTATGCAAATCCGTTGTAATTAAATTTTCCCCCGGTCAAGAAAATACCTGGCAATACGAATCACCATTAAAAATATTCGACAGGTGCTTAAAACTGTGTATAAATTATTTAAAAAATCGACACTTTTTTTTACTAGTGCGTAGCGCTCCGACCTCCAACAAACCGGGTTAAGCAGCCGGAATTTCAACTTTTGGCCCTGTTAACCCTGTTCGTTTAACCCTGTACATGAACAGGGTTAAGCAGCCGCAACTTCATAACTTTTGGGACACCCTGTATGCACCTAAACATGATATCTCTACACCTATATATCTATAACCTATGGTGTGTGCGCTCGGCCCCTGATTGTGATTTACCACGAAGCTTTACCGGGGCTTCCGTTTGATCTCGTAATTGAGTCGTTTCACAGCTCTCGTCGTCGTCGTCGTCGTTCGTCGTCGTCGTTCGTCGCGATTTCAGTCCTGACCGAGCAAAAGACACGCGCGACGCCCAAGAAACGCATCCGCAGCCAACGCTGCTCGGTCGCTCTCGGTGCAGTAGTCGCAGCAGCGAGCGTCGTGCAGTCAACTCGACCTCCACGGGCGACGCGAGCCGACTGCACTCGGAGCACTTCGAAGCTTTTTGCACTCCGAGAAAATGCATAACATACACGCGTGCGGGTTTAATGCATAGGAGCTAGTCTCGTGCGCCAGGAAGACGTACGAGCTGTTTGCCCGCCCAGCCACGTTTATACAGGACTCTAACTTATTAATGTGGATAAGATCCCGAGGGCAATGCCGCGGCATCGTAATTAACTTGATTACCGTGCAACGACGAAAAAAAAAAAAAAAAAAAAAAAAAAAAAAAAAAATACAGCAACCTAAAGGGATAAGGCAGGGGGGCCTCCTTCTCACCCCCCACGCAAGATTTATTGCAGCGAGAATTTTTGTCTCGCTGATTCGAGTTTTTCAATGATAAATATGTGCATATGCATCTCGTTTGAAAGTTGTATTAAACGCGCAGATTGACCGTAAAACGCTGAGAGAGATGCTGGGTCCTCGTTTTAGCTAACGACTCGCGGCGTATCGTTGGTATGCCTGCGATTAGGGTGATGCGAAAGGGGAAGATGTGATGGGAAAATGAATTGTCTGTGCTTCGAGGTTGCGCGTGTTTGGCGAGGAACAAAAAAAAAGGTTAATTGAAACATTATTTTTGTTTGTAATTATGTTTATGTCGCTTTTCTTAAGCTTGTGTGTTACTCAATTGATGACCTTTGTACTTTGTATCAGGTCCGTTTTTTTTAAATGAATCATTTTGAATTTGTAAAAAGGTTAATTGACACATTTTTTTTTTGTAATTATGTTTATGTCGCTTTTTTCAATCTTGTGTATTACTCAATTGATGACCTTTGTTCTTTGTATCAGGTTTGTTTTTTTTTTAATGAATTGTCTGTGCTTCGAGATTGCGAGTGTTTGTCAGTAAAAAAAAAGGTTAATAGACACATTTTTTTATTGTAATTATGTTTATGTCGCTTTTTTAAGCTTGTGTATTACTCAATTGATGACCTTTGTACTTTGTATCAGGTCCGTTTTTTTAAATGAATCATTTTGAATTTGTAAAAAGGTTAATCGACATATTTTTTGTTCGTAATTATGTTTATGTCGCTTTTTTTAATCTTGTGTATTACTCAATTGACGATCTTTGTTCTTTGTATCAGGTTTGTTTTTTTTTTTTTTTATGGATTGTCTGTGTTTCGAGATTGCGCGTGTTTGTCAGTAAAAAAAAAGGTTAATAGACACATTTTTTTTAATTGTAATTATGTTTATGTCGATTTTTTTAAGCTTGTGTGTTACTCAATTGATGACCTTTGTACTTTGTATCACGTCCGTTTTTTTAAATGAATTATTTTGAATTTGTAAAAAGGTTAATTGACACATTTTTTGTTTGTAATTATGTTTATGTCGCTTTTTTTAATCTTGTGTATTACTCAATTGATGATCTGTGTTCTTTGTATCAGGTTTGTTTTTTTTTTTTAATGAATTGTCTGTGCTTCGAGATTGCGCGTGTTTGTCAGTGAAAAAAAAGGTTAATAGACACATTTATTTTGTTTGTAATTATGTTTATGTCGCTTTTTTAAGCTTGTGTGTTACTCAATTGATGACATTTTTTCTTTGTATCAGGTTCGTTTTTTTTTTAATTGTCTGTGCTTGGAGGTTGTACGTGTTTGTCAATGAACAAAAAAAAGGTTAATAGAAAAAAAAATGTATTTGTAATTATGTTTATGTCGCCTTTTTTAGGCTTGTGTATGACTCAATTAATGACCTTTGTTCTTTGTACCAGGCACTTTTTTATTGTGCGGAGAGTCCTCGTTTTAGTTAACGACACACGGATAGTTGCTGGTGTATCCCAAGTGCGATTAAAGTGATGCGAAAGGAAAAATGTGATGGGAAAATAAGTTGAAAAAAAAAAAAAAAAAAAAAAATGAAAATTTAACCGTCTGGGTTTTTTCTCATTAGTGAAAATGTTTTCAATTTTTGTTTTCAGTCCCGGCGAAATGTGAACGCGACACACGCGTTTCGCTTCTGCGGGTGAATTCTTTGATACTTGAAAAATGCGAAGAGGCGATACGAATGGTTCGATGATGTTTTCACCTGACGTTTCGCGGCGGTTCAGCGAGATACATCGGCGCATGGTCGCCTTTTGCGCGCTTTTTTGCACGTTAACCAAAAGCCCACTGAGTGACGTCGTCAACAAACGTCATATGGGAAAAAAAGAAACAAAAAAAAAAAAAAAGAAAAAGGATATTACGGCTGACTGTGTATTCCCTGGTCATGTTGCTCGATTTTATCCCCTGCGTGCCTCTGTTTTATCCCCCCGCGAGTGTCGTCCTGATCGATAGTCCCGCGAGTTCACAGACCTCAGCCGAAAACGAGAGCGCTTCCTCGACGATCGCTCCTGTAACGACGCACTCTCGATCAAGTCCCTCTCGCGAGACTCCGCGGGGGATATACGCTTGGCGGCTGTGCTACCAACCCCCCCCCCCCCTTCCCCCTCCGAATGTACACACAAGCGAAGCGATAGGAATACAAACAACCCTTTTTCACAGGGATTCTCGGAAGTGCTTTCACCGTTCCAGCGGTCGTTATTTTTTTTTCGCCTACGCTGTTGCCTCTGGGCTATCATGCACTATTTATTCCTCTCTCTCTTTCTCTATCTCTCTATCTTTCTATATATACAGGGTGATTCAGAATGTTTTCTCCACCCATTAGTATTTGGTAGATAATCGTCTCCTGAGCAAAGTTACTTAGGCTTTTTTCGAAATTCGCAATATTTATTTATAAACAAGCATTAACGAGTTTGAATAACTGAACCAATCGGAGCAGCAGAATTTGGCGCGCACGAATGTTCGATATCGACTAAAGTTGCCGAATCTCCGTAAAACAATATCAATTGATACCACAAACACTCGAGCGCGCCAAATTCTACTGCTCCGATTGGTCCAGTTATTCAAACTCGTTAATGCTTGTTTATAAATAAATATTGCGAATTTCGAAAAACGCCTAAGTAACATTGCTCAGGAGACGATTATCTACCAAATACTAATGGGTGGAGAAAACATTCTGAATCACCCTGTAGATGTGCACAGGTAGTACATGTGTCTGTGGTCATATAAACGTGACTTTCAATCCCCGATTTATTATTATTATTATTTTTTTTTTTTTTTTCTTTTTTTTTGGTGCAAGTTCGACGGTGTATTTACCGATGAGGCGTCACAGTCATACGTCATCGGGGGGCCGGCGACCTCGCGGGCATCGCCGAGTAAATATGTCAAGCTCTTCGCGCACTGATCGATCCGAATGGCACTTCATGCTCGCGGCTTACGCGCGGATTCGCGCAGCAGGTGCGTCGCTTTTTTCCAGCAAGTGTTGCGGACTTTTTGGCAAAAGTAGTTATCCTTTCGCATATTGTTATTATTGTTCGGCTCTCGTGGCTCGCGACTAACGCGACGGCGGATTCGACTATTTGCTGCAAAAGGCTAAAACATTGAAATGAAAAAAAAAACATATTTAAGGGGACTAGGCAGCGAGATCTGAATGGCACTTCATGCAGGTGCGTCGCATTTTTGCAGCAAGTGTTGCAGATTTTTTGCCAAAAAGAAGTTATCCTTTCGCATTGTTATTATTATTTAATTTTTTATTTGTTATTACAAAACATTGCGAGCCGTTCGTTTGTAATTGTCAACTCGACGATTTTCTGGAAATTGCTTTTCGTTTGTCTAGATTTGGATTCAAAATTTTAAAAAGCCTTTTTGGAAAAGACCAAACTAAATATACTAAATATTCAGACGATATTAGAAAAAATGGCTTAGGAAAAAATAGCCGGGGAGGAAATGGCTGATTTTGGGAAAGTAGAAAATGCTTTGGTCAATTTATTTTTTTACACGTTGACCCACCAGTTTCTCACTATTTGGCGACATTCCGGTGAGGAGAAAGTCGCGCATGTTTTTGTGGAATTTACACAAAAGTGTAAAAAAATCAATGTTTGTGTTATTCGTCGGTGTCAATCGGATTAGGTTTTCAGTCGACTCTGTCAAACAAAACACTTGGCGATTTTCTGGAAATTGCTTTTCATCTGTTTGCATTTGAATTCAACATTTCTTAAAAGCTGTTTAAAAAATACTATTCTAAATGTCCAGACGATATCAGACAAAAATGTCTGAGGAAAAAATAGCCGGGGAGAAAAATGGCCGTTTTCGAGAAAGTAGAAATTGCTTTCAATTTATTTTTCTACACGTTGACACACAAGTTTCTCACTATTTCGCGACATTCCGCTGAGGAGAAAATCACGAAATATTTTTCTGGAATTTACACAAAAGTGTAAAAAAAATAGATGTTTGTATTACTCGTCGGTGTCAATCGGATTAGGTTTTCGGTCGACACTGTCAAACAGCACACTTGGCGATTTTCTGGAAATTGCTTTTCGTCTGTCTGCAGTTGAATTCAACATTTTTAAAAAGCTCTTTGAAAAATACTATTGTAGATGTCCAGACGATATCAGACAAAAATGTCTGAGGAAAAAATAGCCGGGGAGAAAAATGGCCGTTTTCGAGAAAGTAGAAATTGCTTTCAATTTATTTTTCTACACGTTGACACACAAGTTTCTCACTATTTCGCGACATTCCGCTGAGGAGAAAATCACGAAATATTTTACTGGAATTTACACAAAAGTGTAAAAAAAATAGATGTTTGTATTACTCGTCGGTGTCAATCGGATTAGGTTTTCGGTCGACACTGTCAAACAGCACACTTGGCGATTTTCTGGAAATTGCTTTTCGTCTGTCTGCATTTGAATTCAACATTTTTAAAAAGTTCTTTGAAAAATACTATTGTAGATGTCCAGACGATATCAGACAAAAATGTCTGAGGAAAAAATAGCCGGGAAGGAAATGGCTGATTTTGGGAAAATAGAAAATGCTTTAATCAATTTATTTTTCTACACGTTGACACACAAGTTTCTCACTATTTCGCGACATTCCGCTGAGGAGAAAATCACGAAATATTTTTCTTGAATTTACACAAAAGTGTAAAAAAATGAATGTTTGTTTTACTCGTCGGTGTCAATCGGATTAGGTTTTCCGTCGACTCTGTCAAACGCGCGCAAATCCCTCGGGTGTAATTGTCACGAGAAATGCTCGCCGGGGTGTAAACAATGGAAAATGCATCGAGAAATGAAAATTTAACGTGCCGGAAACCAAGTGTCGCGAGGCACAGACGCCACTTCTCGAATCCTTCGGGTCCCGTTGGTGCTTCACAGATGGAAATCTCTTATCCCCGGTGAACTTTCGCGTTTGAGACCCGCGAGAAACGGCTGAAGCGTCTTCCCTCCCCCTCCCCTCCCTCTGGACGAACACGCTTTTTACTTGAATTATTTTTTGTTTTTCCTCCTTTGAGAGATTAAAAGTTCGTCGTCCAACTGGCGCCGCGAGGGGAATCTCGGCGCGATTCTCGTATTTTACCGTCAATTATCTACGCGCCACTTCGTTACGCTTATTTGCTTCGCGCTTCGGCGGAATTACTTCTCGTAACAGGGACGGCGCGATGGTTTTAGAGTTTCTGACGATGTTTCAAGGAGGTAACAGGCCAGGCCAGACGCGGGTCAGGCTCTCCGCTCGCCGGGAACTCGCGGGTTTACTTTTAGTACCGCTGAAGGGTTTCGAATGAACTTTGATGTCCTCTGCTGCAGGAGGGTTAACACTATATTTATGGACGAGTTTGCGGACGCCAATTGCCGCGCGGCTTCGCAGTTGACTTTTCGTCGAGGAGGCCCCTCGCGGCTCGCGACTAACGCGACAGCGGATTCGCGTATTTGCTGCAAAAGGCCAAAACATTGAAATGAGAGAAAAAAAAATCCGTTAAATTCTGTTAATAACTCCGTTAAATGTAAATATTCAACGGAGTTATTAACGATTGAAGACGGTAATGTGTCTCGCGTTTTGCTTCCTTGTCGCCGCGATTCCGGTGATCGAAATAAAAAATAATTTTTTATACATATTTCGAAAGTGTGATACCCAAGGAATATACTGACCAAAGGAAAACGCGAAATATTGAATATTTGCGGAGTTATCGCATATAGTCTAGAGTGCGGGGACAAAAAGTGATTAGGTATGTTGAAACTTTAGACGCGATTATCTCGAAACTACTATTTCAAAAACTGCTCGTGCTGTAGCTCAAAAAGTTATTGCCCGATTTGAATGGACGAGTTTGCGGACGCCAATTGCCGCGCGGCTTCGCAGTTGACTTTTCGTCGAGGAGCGGCTCTCGCGACTCGCGACTAACGCGACAGCGGATTCGCGTATTTGCTGCAAAAGGCCAAAACATTGAAATGAGAGAAAAAAAAATCCGTTAAATTCTGCTAATAACTCCGTTAAATGTAAATATTCAACGGAGTTATTAACGATTGAAGACGGCAATGTGTCTCGCGTTTTGCTCCCTTGTTGCCGCGATTCCGGTGATCGAAATAAAAAATATTTTTTAATACATATTTCGAAAGTGTGATACCCAAGGAATATACTGACCAAAGGAAAACTCGAAATATTGAATACTTGCGGAGTTATCGCATATAGTCTAGAGTGCGGGGACAAAAAGTGATTAGGTATGTTGAAACTTTAGACGCGATTATCTCGAAACTACTTTTTCAAAAACTGCTCGTGCTGTAGCTCAAAAAGTTATTGCCCGATTTGAATAAAATTTTGAAAGGTTACTCTCAGGAATATTATCGGAAGGATATACCTACATTTTGAAAGGTAGCGTGTAAATAAATAATTGTTTTGGGGTCACATATGTCGAAAAAATGGTGGAAAATTCGACCTTTGGAGTAAGAAGGCTCCCAAATTTTCAATTTTGAACTGTTTCATCATTTTTCAGGTACATCCTTCCCCTCAATATGTCAGTAAACGAATGACACTTATTAAATAGTTTTCCGATCGACAGGAAAAGAGTGACAACTGCAGTACTTTTCGATGTCGCCGACGACAGGTGTCCGAAAACCCTTAATAACGCCGACATTTTGTTAGTCATCCAAAAAAAAATCTTTTTTACAGTTGACAGTTATAAGAAACTCATGTGCAAATTTGAAAATGATCGGATCTTTTTATCCCCTCTAAAAAAATTCCCGAAAAATACGTATTTTTCACGCTCCTTAAGGTATTTCTCCCCTTAAAGGAAATACAATCTGTACATGCTCCATGGCGCGCGCTCCGTACTTTAACCCATTAACGTCCAAGCGTCCCGATTTTTTACCTAACTTTCAACGCGATTATTTTTTATGTTATCGGCGTTGAAAAAAATTCGTTTTCAGGTATATCGACGTAGAATTTTATGCTCTTTCAGAATACCGGCTCAAAATTTCGATTAGACAAAAAGAAAAAAAAATATGGCCGATTCAAGCGTGAAAAACGTGAAAATTTTTGAAAAAACCCTTTTTGTGCATTTTTTTTTGCAATGTTACCGCAATGAATTCATACTGTAATCATGATCAGAGGTGATCGGAATAGTTAAAGTTTAACAGGGAATTTTCATGTAATCATTGAACCACTCCTTTTTACAATATGGCGGCTAGAACGTAAATATTCTACAAAAACATAAGCTAATTTATTTCTCGGAAACTATTGAGCTTAGCTCAAATTATGTAAGTACAAAAATATCTTAGAATTGGTCAAAGAATATCCTCAAATTTTTCAAAAATTTTTTTAGATGATTTTTGGTTTTCCAAAATATCAAAAAAATTAAAATTGCAATTTTTTTTTTTTTTCTTAACAAAAAGAAATTGGAAATTCAGAAAATCTCGGTACCTAGTTCCATTAAGGTGGCGAATTGATGAACGTAATATCGTAGATCATGATAAAAATGAATCGTAGAAAACATTTTGGGAATTGTGAATTAAATTCGTTAGATCGGTAGAAGCGGAAAAACTCCGTGCAATTTTTTTGCAACTAAACAAAATTGTAGCTCCTTTCTTTTTGCGAATGTACGTCGCGACTCCGCCGCGCTGAAAGTCCCGAAATCAGCAGAGTATTTTCCACTCCGGACCTTCAACCCACCCTTCGGTGTACCCCGTGTCACCGGCGGCGTGTTCGCGCAGCCTGTAACGTTTTATCATCGCCCGTCACGCGTTCAGCCGGGCGCACTAGACCCGCGCTCGGTTCGTGCGCACAATTCACCCGCGCGCAGTTACCCCCAAAACTTTATCAATCTTCGAGAATATTTTATCGCTCGGAAGGAATACGCGGGGGACAAGTATACCGCGCTCGTAACTCTCGTCCAAGGTCGCGCCGAACAGCAGTACCTTCGTGTACATCCAACATATATTACATATAGTAATAGATATATAAAACAACCTTCATGTGCATATACCATATACAGGGTGATTCAAAATGGTTTTGTCAGCCATTCAGAAATTATATGACCCCACCTTTCGTAATTCGCAATATTTATTTATTCATAAGCATTACAAATTTGGAAAAAAGAAATAGCCCAATGAGAACAAATAAATATATCAATATTTTGAGAAATACTATTTATTAACAATATTTAAACGAATACGTTATAAGAAGGAAAAGGCTAAAGGACTCCGGTCGATGGCCTTTTGGCAATACGATTATTGTAAAAAAACATTATAGTCTAAACAATCATGTACCCAAAAAAAAAAAAAAAAAAAAAAAAAACGTAATGTATTGTCAATAAACTCTTTTACTACTACTGCTACTATTTATTATACTATAATGTATTTATACCATTAATATTCTAAAATAAATAAATATCGTGAATTACGAAAAACGGCGAAATAACTTTGGTCCTGAGGTAGTAAACTATCATTCCTCAATGTCTGACAAAACGATTCTGGATCACCCTGTATAGTAATAGATATATGATACGAGTTTCGTGTAAGCGTAAAAGAAGAGGGATGATCGTCGATTTGGCGGCGAATATTTCGCGGGGGATGGGAAAAAGGGTGAAGGGAGTAGCCCCCCTCCCCCTTTTGCCCCTCGCGGGACAAAATCCAGCGAAGTAGCGAAGTAGCAAAGTGAGTGGAGGATTCGGGCGTCATAATGCTCATAAGCCTTCGTCGATTGCGAGCCGCAGCAGCGAGGGTGAAGGGTGAAGGGTGAAGGGTGGGAAAACGCAGGTTCAGTCGCGTTTGAAAGGGGAATTGCCGAGGATTACCATTACTTCCGCTCGAAGTATCCTCACCTTAAAACGATGACTCTCCCCTCCCCCCTCTCGCCCTTTCTTCCATTCGCCGCGACCCAAGGGGGGAGGGAAGGGCGGGGGAGGGGGAGGGCCACCCTTTAGCCCGCGGCCACATCAGCCCTTGAGCAATAAGAGACTCGCTCGCCGGGATCTCCGTTATATATATATAGACGAGAATATCAGAATCGAAATGCGAACGAAAGATGAATCGGAGGGGATCGAGTTCGCGTCGCGTAATCCACTCCAATTTGCAGTAAACTATTGTAGCCGCCGACGTGGCGCAACCGGGGAAGAATGGTGAAGGGACGGAAGAAAAAAAAACGAGGGAGCATCGTCCATCGACTGTCCTGGAAGTTTTGTATATATTTCGGAGCGTCTCGAAAATTTATTTTTAGCCTCGTGTCCCGAGACTCCGGGAAGAATAGGGGAGGGACGTAAAAAGAGGGAGTATCGTCCGACGGATCAGGACATTTTTCGTACGTCCTCGGAGCGTCGCGTGAATTTTTTTTCGCCTCGTCCGGAGATTCTGAGACACTTGCGTCAAATTTTTTGCTTCCTCGTAGAGGAAGCTTTGTTTTCATGAAAAATCATTTTTTCGAGATTTTCATGCTTGTATGCTTAGAATTGTCCAACACGTCGAAAAAAGTGGTTTAGAAAAAATGTCCGTATGTATGTGTGTGTGCATGTGTGCGTGTGTGTGTGTGTGTGTGTGTGTGTGTGTGTGTGTGTGTGTGTGTGTGTGTGTGTGTGTGTGTGTGTGTGTGTGTGTGTGTGTGTGTGTGTGTGTGTGTGTGTGTGTGTGTGTGTGTGTGCAGGGTTTCGAAAATTCGATGGACTATTACTCAGTAACCATTCGAGCGATCGGGTTCAAATTTGGCACTCAAGTGAAGTAGTTGCCGCGCTTTGAATGTGGAGATTAAAAAAAAAAAACAATCAGCTATTTTGATTTTACGTAAATTTAAATTTTTTGAAAAAAAAACAGCGTGGACGCTCTAACTTTCGTAAAAATTATACGATTTTGCTAAATAGTTGTTTTTGTAACTCATGCACGTAATGTCGCACATTTCGTGCCCGCAAAGCGTGCGTGAGATCGCGTATTATGCTCATGTCAACGTAGATAATTTCACGTACGCCATCTGGTGCGTGAAGTTATCTACATTACTTCACGCACACATTGGCGTGCGTGAAACTATCTACAAGATGATCTCACGCACGCTTTGCAGGCACGAAGATGTGCGACATCACGTTGACATTCGTTACAAAAAGTAATATGTGATACATGGGCGACAAAGCGGCCGTCCCGCGGAGGTTAGGAAGCAGTGCACTCGCCTCCTCTCGTGCTACAAACAACACTCGGCTTCGCAGCTCGTGTCGTTGTAGCACTCGATTTGGCGAGTGCGCCGCTTCCTAACCTCCGCGCGTAATGGCCGCTTTCTCGCCCTTGTATCACAAAGTACTATTATAAATGAAGATACGTTCAATGTTGTTTGGTATTGCATTTGGGCAAAATCGCTAAAGCGTTGTGTGAATTAGCGATGTTTGAATTATTCGAACTAAATCATTTTTTTTTTCTAAATCACGTCGAATTTTACCGATTTAACTGAAATGTTTAACAGACGACAAGGAAAATGTAGCTTTGCCACGTGCCAAATTTGACGATAACCGGTAAAATGGTTCAGATTTTACGCCATTCATAATTTAAAAAAAAATGTTGATGGAAATAAGGATTCGAAGTAGAACTTTGCATATTGCCTTATCTCTAATTTTTATTCTTTGCAATGCTTCCTCTATGAGGAAGCCAAAAATAATAAAGAAACTTCCTCATGGAGGTGGCTTTGCGAAAAATAAAAATTGGAGAGGAAGCAATGTGCAAGGTTCTACTTTGCATCCTTTTTTTCGTCGATTCATCATGATGATAATGGAAATATTCGCGAGTCGATTGACCCCGGTACGCAGTTGTTCAATTTAACGCGAGTGTGTGCGCGAATTTGTCCGAATCAATTACGCTCGTCACGATCGCATCTGCCGACGAGCTTTGATTAATTATTTTATCGCCGCGCGGCGGTCCGCCATGCATGTGATTTAATCGGAAGGGTACTTGACGTTTCGTTATTAATAATTGAACCGGGTTTCTATGGGCTCGCGACTGCGCGTAGTTGGCACTACAGTGCGACACACGGTGGGCGATCCGTTTGTCAAGAATATCGCGCGGGAAGATTGAAAGGCAGATAGAAATAGAACTTACGGTGTTGCGATATTTAATGGGGGAGGGGGAGGTATATACACTGTTAAAAATCCGGTATTAAAAACAACACCAAGACGGTGTCTATATAGGTCCACACCAATCACGGTGTTAATTAGCGGTGTTAACGCACTCTGAAATACCGACTGTCACCTCAAAAAGTCAAAAGTACCGTTTTTCGCGAATTATCAACGGATCGAAGGAAAAATTGAAATACAGTCGCCAGTAATGTGAATCTCGTTAATGAATTGGTCAGAATTTTGATTTTCGAAAATAAAAATTGCAGATCAATTACCCGGTAGAGAAATCTGTAATGAAAAAGTCAATTTTTTTCATCAATTTTTCGATAAAAACTGAGAAAAGCGACTAATTTATTCACGAAATAATAAAAAATCACACATGATACTTGCATTCATGCCTTTGAAGCGAAAAGTACAGTGTTTCGTTGGTAATACAGAAAAAATTTAACGAAACGGCTGGTGTTAATTTAACACCGTAAAAAGTGTTACTATTAACACTGCTATAAGTAACACCAGGAAAAAGTCCACACCAGCAGCGTTTGACACCGCAGATTTTTAACAGTGTACAATAATATTTGCGTCTTCGTTTCAGAAGATAACGAGTCACGTAAAAATTAGCAATCCAGTAAAACGCTGATATTTTTTTGCCGAGGATATTGCGGTATTTAAAAAAGAAGTTGTAATTGAAATAATGCGTTATTATTATTTTAAGAATTTACATTTCGATATTAAAAAAAATTCAATGAAAAAAATGTGTTATTATTATTTTAAGAATTTACATTTCGATATTAAAAAAAATTCAATGAAAAAAATGTGTTATTATTATTTTAAGAATTTACATTTCGATACTTAAAAAAATTCAATAAAAAAAAAATGCGTTATTATTATTATAAGAATTGATATTGCAATATTAAAAAAAAATTGTAATTGAAAATAATGCGTTAATATTGTTTTAAGAATCGACATTGCGATATGAAAAAAAAAAATTGTAATTGAAAATAATGCGATATTATTATTTTAGTCAATTGCCGGAATATTAATTCGCGCGTGGATTATTATTCGAGCGCATTCTTCTTGCCCGATGTTCGATGAACAGCATAAAAAAAGATACGAAACGGATGACGTTCCTTCCGCGGACGTTTTAATTATCAGACGCAGCGCGGGTATTGCCGTCGTCCCGAGAGCGGAATGCGATGGTCGGGGCCGCTGCTGGGGAGCGTGCTTTGAATTAGTGCGGAATTTTAATTTGCGATCAAATTAAATCACAAACAAACAACGATTATATCAGTGCGCGCTGTGCTTTGTCACTTTTGAGCTACGAACATTCCGTTAATTAATTTTCGAAATTCGCGCGCATTATCCACCCGAACGCGTCCTCGAATCGCTCGACTCGTCGTCATTTGCGCGGATTCGCGTTGACGAATTCAACTTTCGCGAATGTGAGCTCCGAACATTTTGTTGATTAGCTTTTGAAACTTCGCTGATTGCTCTATAGATCCACTTTTCAATCTCACAAATATTCAGATTCGATATTCAGGATAATTAATTTGAGGAATTCGCGTTAAACTGCGAGTCTTCCGCTTGAATATGATTTTCGAAAATACGGTTAATGAATTTATAAAATTTCGTTTATTTTTATTTTCATTGCCTTAAGGGGGGAACCAACATTAGGACGCTCATTTTCACTGTTTTTTTAGGATTTTTTTTGGGTGCGAAGTAATTATTAGAGTTTAATAAAATTTGGCTCTTATGTTATTCATATTTCGAACTTTTGCGAATTTTTTTGAATAATTTCACGGAAAAATATCATGCACTGATTTCCGCTGATGGTCGTAATTAGAATTCTCCCACTGCAGGCAGGGTACTCATTGCAATTTTGATCCGAAATCATTAGGGTTTTTTTAACATTAATAACTAATTTCCTAAGAATATCAACCTTAATGCAGGTGAAAATCATAAAAATTGAAAATTTGGCAGACGTTGGAACTTTTTTTCTTCAATTTTCACTTTTTTCCACGTATAATGCAAAAAAACCCTTAGAGATATGATATCATCACACATGTTGGTTCATCTACTTCATAATTGCATAAAGAATATTACTGCCAATTTTCATAATGATCGGTTCATTACTTTTTGCGGCAGAATGTCCGCAGAGGCGAAAAAAGTCGTTCTGAGTAAAACGCGTTTTAAGAACGCTTTGAGCCTGTAGCGGTTCAATCGTCACAAAATCTAGAAAAATCTGAATTTCGCTTTGAAATTTGGACAGCGTATTAGATAGTTAAGCTGACGATATATGCAATGAAAAAAAAAATAAATTTTTTTGAAGATTTCTAATGTTCCCCCCTTAACGTCACTTATCAAATATCCCACATCTTATCGTCGTCGTCGTGATTTTATGCTCGCGACTTCGCCGCTTATCGATCGCGATAATTTCCATTTCACGGCGCAACTGCAGCTGCAGTTCAATTCCACATCGAAAAGCCTTTCAACGACTGCGTCAATCCAGTAGAAATCTCAAAGGAAATCCGTGTACACGCGAGGTAATAAAGCGAACAAATCCCATAAACAGCTGAGCCAGATGGAATCCCGAGGTGAAGTAATAACAATTTTTCAATCTCACAAACAGTCGAACTCAATATTCAAGGATTGTAAGGGCGATTCTCTGCGCCGCGAAAACTGTTTACCGACTGAGTCGATACCAACCCTCCCGTTTTTCCCCCGAAACGCCACAAGTCACACTTTTCATCTGATTATACTCGTTTGCCGTTAAGGATCCCCCCTCTTTTCCCCCCACGTCCCCCCTCCCCCTCTCCACCTGCGCTCCAATGCGCCCCAACTCTCTTCCCTAGAGTCCACCACCTCCCTCCGAGCCCAAACGCTCCATCCCACAATCCCTAACCCCTAACCCCTGTAAGGTGAAAAATACAAATTGAATTATCGCGCGAACCCGAATAAGCACGTGACCTCGGTGCGACAATGTGAGAGAGTGGGGAGAGAAGCAACGAGCCCGAGAAAGTAGTAAATTCGGCCTCTTTCGCTCTGGGGACGACGAGGCGACAACACGAACAGCCGACGCAGCTCCGATGACGAAGGTGCCGGGACCAGCGAGGCAATCACCACGTGTCAAACGTCCCAGGATCGCGCTTGGCCAGCCGATTGATTCCAAAATCATCAGGGCATCCAAAACTCATTTGACGGACTGCGAGCCCCAGAGCACATGAAAGAGCCAACGAGGGATTTCGGTCGACTATTTCTCGAAGATGAGTAACTATAATTTCTGTTTCTCACTCTCGGAATGCACATGATACTAAACGGTCACTGATGTACGCGGACTTATAATTATTTAATTTGAATGAAGGAGAGAGTGATTTGTGTGTTGCAGTATGTGTGATGACATTTTGATGAGGAATGGTAAAATTTGATATCAGTAAATTTGTAAAAGCTGAAACTGCGGAGTGAAAAGAACAAGGAAGCAAAACTGAAAGCAAAATATATATAATGTATTTTTAAAATGATATTTATTTGTGTTTGGTATATTATTTGTGTCCGGGTTACATAAAAAGAAATCAGAAACATTACACCCCCAACCCCCAACCCCCATCCCCTCCCTCCGAGACCCAACCCACCCCACCCACTACCCCCAACCCCCAACCCCTCCCCCCAGCCTCAACGCCCCATCCCACTACCCCCAACCAACACCCCCTCCCTCCGAGCCCCAACGCCTCATCCCACTACCGCCAACCCCCAACCCTGCTCATACACAGGGTTAAGCGAACAGGGTTAACAAGGCCAAAATTTATGAAGTTCCGACTGCTTAACCCTGTTTATATATAGGGTTAAGCAAACAGGGTTAACAAGGCAAAAAATTATAAAGTTGTGTCTGCTTAACCCTGTTCCCTGTTCATATGCAGGGTTAAACAAACAGGGTTACCGAGGCCAAAGGTTATGAAGATCCGGCTGCTTAAACCCCCACCCCCTCCCTCCGAGCCCCATCGCCCCATCCTTCTACCCCGTACCCCCAACCCCCACCCTCTCCCTCCGAGCCCCAACGCTCCATCCCCCTAACCCCAACCCCCAACCCCCACCCTCCAGGTGCCCCTTAACTCGCCTCGCGCGTTCCCCTCCCCCGTCGATTTACCCGTTTCGCGCATTTGAAATAAACAGAGCGAACGAAGGTGGGTTATATACACTTTTCCTTGCTGATTATTGCGCCAAGGTACCCGGGGAGTCGCGAACGAGATTGGAGAGGGAGATTGTAAATAGCAAAGTGGAAGAAGCGCCGCGCTGCTCGGATTCAGAGAAAGAGAGAGAATTTTATTTCGTACTCTGGGGCCAGAGAGAGAGAGAGGGAGAGAGAGAGAGAAAGCAAAAGAGAGAGCGACGGAGAGACACGATGGAAAAATATTGAAAGGATCTACCGTAAAGTACCAAGCGCGCATATATATATCACACGCCAGGAAATCGACAAACAGAACGGAAGAAAAGGCGCGAGGCGTCGGCGCGAATGCGCTGAGAGTGACAGAGAATCGAAAAAAAAAAAAAAAAAAATCGTTCGAAAGCTCGCGACGAGTGCGTCTCCGGGGTTCGACGCGATGAGAATCGTTCGCGAAAAACTTTTCAGCGAAGCGGCTCGCGGGCTTCGGGCTTATCGCGCGCATGCGACCGATCGTCCCGGCGTTTTCCCGCCTCGTCATCGGGCCGGCAAATTCTCTTCGCCCCTGGGCGAGAGAATCTTCATTATCCGGTTCCCTCGGTGGTCGTTATGATTCCTCTTTATTCGGGCTTACGCGCCTCGTTCGCCCTCAGATCGAATCGAACGGAGAAGCTTGATAATGACGAGGAAAAAAAAAAAAAAAAAAAAAAAAAAAAAAGGGACGTCAAGTGGGCGCGGGCATCGAAGGGGCGTGAGCATGGCGAATGATCTTCGGCGCGTAGCGTCAGGTAAATCGCGCGGCTTCTTCTTCGAATTTACGCCGGAGGCAGCAGCAGCAGCAACGAGAGCGCCTCGTCTTTCATGAAAGGCGATATTCATTCGCGCCAAGTGGATTTTCCTTATTCTTGCCCGCCGAGCGACGTAGAGCGGATGGACGTTTTTCTTGGCTTTTTGTTTGCACCCGCACGGAGAGAAGGATCTAGCAAAAATTACCAAGTCATATGGTAAATATTTTCCAGGCTAATGGTACGCTAGTGCCACCACCGACGATATGCGAAAAATTCACAGACACCATAGGAATTTTTACTCGACCATTATAGTAATTTTGCTAGGACTTGTCAGGAGGTTAGGACTTGTCAACTTCGACAATTCTTATTATAGTTCTTATTCCCATTCATAATAATTAATCATATTTTCATTCCAATAATAGAATATTCATATTAATACCAACACTCATAATAGATATATTCATCACACGAAGGAATTATATGGAAAGAACGGCACAGGCCAAACATTCAAACGTCACACAGAAAATGTTCGAGTCAGTCGATGCACGACAGCGATATCATAATACTGCAATTTCTGGTAAAAATTACCAAGATTTCTGGTAAAAACTGTTTTACCATCTAGCTAAAAATATCACAGCATAAATTACCAGTACTCGGAGAGAGGGATCTAGCAAAAATGACCAAGTAATATGGTAAACATTTTCAAGGCGAATAATACGCCAGCTCCACCACCGACGATATGCGAAAAATTCACAGACACCATAGCCATTTTTACTCGACCATTATAGCAATTTTGCTAGGACTTGTCAGGAGGTTAGGACTTGTCAACTTCGACAATTCTTATTATAGTTCTTATTCACATTGATAATAATTAATCATATTTTCATTCCAATAATAGAATATACATATTAATACAAACACTCGGTAGATATATTCGTCACACGAAGTAATTACATCGAAAGAACGGCACAGGCCAAACATTCGAAGGTCACACAGAAAATGTTCGAGTCAGTCGATGTACGACAGCGACACCATAGTACTGCAATTTCTGGTAAAAATTACCAAGATTTCTGGTAAAAACTGTTTTACCATCTAGCTAAAAATATCACAGCATAAATTACCAGTACTCGGAGAGAGGGATCTAGCAAAAATGACCAAGTAATATGGTAAACATTTTCAAGGCGAATAATACGCCAGCGCCACCACCGACGATATGCGAAAAATTCACAGACACCATAGGAATTTTTACTCGACCATTATAGTAATTTTGATAGGACTTGTCAGGAGGTTAGGACTTGTCAACTTCGACAATACTTATTATAGTTCTTATTCCCATTCATAGTAATTAATCATATTTGCATTCCAATAATAGAATATACATATTTATACAAACACTCGGTAGATATATTCGTCACACGAAGTAATTACATCGAAAGAACGGCACGGGCCAAACATTCAAACGTCACACAGAAAATGTTCGAGTCAGTCGATGCACGACAGCAACACTATAGTACTGCCATTTCCGGTAAAAATTACCAAGGTTTCTGGTAAAAACTGTTTTACCATCTAGCTAAAAATATCACAGCATAATTACCAGTTGGCCTAGCAAAACTTATCGAGTTTTACGATAAAATTCGCTAAAGAGGCGTGGTAGTCACATTGTACCACACTATTAAAAATATTTCGCAAAAGCTTCCATTACCGGTAAAGGAAACCTATTTACATAATCTGGTATGTTGGATTTGCCATACAAGTGAAATGTAACATTACAGTACTTTCTAATGAACTCTATAAAAATTAGGGATTTAAATATGAAGGTTCAGAAATTCAGTACAAAAATTTGGAAATTTAATACTCAAGTGTATTAAATTTAATATGTCAGTTGACGAATAAAATTTCCGACAATGCAAATTCGCAAACATTTTTAACAGTGTAGCATTTTCTGGCAGTTTTTACCGGATATGTCGCAATTTTTACTAGATCCTTCTCTTCGTGTGCGAAAACATGCTCCCTTGTTTTTTTTTGCATTTGTGGCTCGCCTTGCGGAGGAATAAAATTATGGTGGGTTTTTGGGTCGAGAATTCGAAGCTGCGATTATTTATGTCTGATTGACGATTGATAAGGGCGCAGCTGGTTTAGGCGCCACGTTTCCTCTGCGGTTTTCACGAGGAATAGCCGAAGTTTGGATCTGCGATAAGAAGTTCGTCGACCAATCAGGGGGCTTATATCTGGCGCGCCAAGTTTTCGATTTGTAATTTTTCGAAGGGCGAACGGTGTTTTTTAGTTTCTGTGCATTTGTGTCTCGTCTCGTTGGCGAATTAAATTATCGTATCGTTTTCGCGTACAGCAGTTGTGGCTGCGATTATTTCTGTCTGATTGAAGTTTCATAGGACGCAGCTGGTACGATTTCCCAGGAGACGCTACTGAAGTTGGCTCTACGAGAACTTCGTCGACCAATCGGATGGGTCATAACGGTCGCCTATGTAATGATTTCCGTCTGATTCGGCTCCTTTGCACTTGTGTGTTGCAATTTCTGTCTGGTTGACGATTAATAGGGCGCAGCTGGTGTGTCTGCTTCGCGCAGCCCTTAAGTCGCCACGAGGGACCACCGAAGTTGGCTCCGCGACAAGAACTTCGTCGACCAATCACGTACCTCATATAACTGGCTTCGAAATTTCGATGCACATCGATACCAACTATCTTTCATTTTTCAAAGCTTTTTATTCTGAAAAGCATCAGAGACACTGATGCTTTTTTCATTCGTTCACAATAATAATTCAATTCATCGCAAAAGTCAATGCAGCCACTTTTTCCCTACGTTGCAGATTTCCGCCCTCAAAGTCGAAATGCAAGAAGTTCCCTTCGCTTCGCGTAACATAGTCCCCAATCAAAAAAAGAAACCTGCGTAAGCCCCGTAACATCGTTGGGGTCTTCCTCGTTCTGGCCGCGCGGCGCGCTTGGAATTCCGTCGAGTCGATAGGGACGAGCTGCTTCCATCTGGCGCAGTTATCAATTTGCCAAATTGCAAATCAATACCCGACGAGGAATTCCCCTCGGTGCGGCCGGAGGTCTCCGGTATGTTCCACAACGCGGTACAGAACGCTACACACACTCGCGCGAGACACACACGGCACACGCGTCGGCCACACAATCTCCAGAATCTACGGGCTCCTGGCTTCTGGTTCTATTTCGTGTTAGGGGGGAGGGGGGGGGGAGGTGTATCAGAGGGTTGTGGGAGGAGATGAGACCAGGGGTTTTGTGGGAGCGGTGACCAGGAGATGAGCGACTAAGGGGAGAGCGAGGGAGGAGGGTCCAGGGGAAGGGAGTGAGGAGGGTGGTCAGGGGGGAGGGTGAGGGGGATGGGGGCCAGGGGGAGGGAAAGGGGGATGAGGGACCAGGAGGAGGGAGACCAGGGGGGAGGGAAAGGGGGTTGAGGGACCAGGAGGAGGGAAACCAGTGGGGAGGGAAAGGGGGTTGAGGGACCAGGAGGAGGGAGAGAGGAGGGAGACCAGGGGGGATAGATAGATACACTGAGAAAAGAGTTTGTTAACAGTTAACAAATCCAGTGTTAAATATGGCGAAATGATTTAGTAATAATTTCGTTATTATTACTAAATCTTAGTTGAGGCAAATAAGATTTGTTAACTACAAATAAATGTAACCGAGCTTCATTTGGAGCAATTCAACGTTATTTAGCTCAACCAAGATTTGGCAATAATAACTAAATGGTTCATTTCGCCATATTTAACACTGCATTTGTTAACTATACATGTTTTATTGCACTAGGACCGATGCAGTGTCCTGTAAGGCAACCCCCACAGGGAGGAAAAATACAGACAGAAGGAACGCCACATTCCAGCGCCCATCCGTAATAACAATAAAATATAACATGTAATAACAAAGTAGTAACAAAGAATATAAATAATACAAAAAGAATCTATATATTGCAAAAACCTAGGGGCGAGGGTGAGGGGGATGGGGACCATCAGGGGGAGGTAGAGGGTGACCAGGGTGAGAAGTAGGAGGAGGAGTTGGACTTCGATGTATAAAAATCCTTTTCGTCTGTGCACTCGTCAAGGCTGATGCTCATCTATAGCGTTGCCGCAACCTCGCGAGACCGAAAACGTTTGATGACCGCTAAATGGCCGGGGGCATCAAACGGCGGGGAGGGGGGGAGGCAGGGGGGGTAGAGAGTGAGAAGGACCCTGAGGAGGGGGACCAGGAAAGAAGTAGAGAGGGAGTGGGATCAGGGGGAGGGAGAGGGGCGAAGGAGCAGGGGGGGGGAGGTACAGAGGGTAAGGGACCAAGGGGAGGGAAAGGGGAGAGGGACCAGGGGGAGGGAAAGGGGAGAGGGACCAGGGGTAGGTAGAGAGAGTGACCAGGAGGAGAAGGAGGAGGAGGAGGGGTTAGACTTCGACGTATAAAAATCATTTTCGTCTGCACTCGTCAAGGCTGATGCTCATCTATAGCGTTGCCGCAACCTCGCGAGACCGAAAACGTTTGATGACCGCTAAATGGCCGGGGGCATCAAACGGCGGAGAGGGGGGGGGGGGGGGGGGGCAGGGGAGTAGAGAGGGAGAAGGACCCTGAGGAGGGAGAGGGGAGGGGGACCAGGGGAGAAGTAGAGAGGGAGTGGGACCAGGGGGAGAGAGAGGGGTGGAGGAGCAGGGGGGAGGTACAGAGGGTGAGGGACCAGGGGGAGGGAAAGGGGAGAGAGACCAGGGGGAGGGAAAGGGGAGAGGGACCAGGGGGAGGGAAAGGGAAGAGGGCCAGGGGGGGGGGGGGGGGTAGAGAGAGTGACCAGGGGGAGAAGGAGGAGGAGGAGGAGGAGGAGGAGGAGGAGGAGGGGTTGGACTTCGACGTAACAATCCTTTTCGTCTGTGCTGCGCTCGTCAGGGCCGATGCTCATCTAGCGTTGCCGCAACCTCGCGAGACCGAAAACGTTTGATGCCCTCTGAATGACCGCTCGGATAGCCCAAACGTTTCCGCGCGCGCAACAAGAGAAACGCGAAAAAAGTCACATTTGCACACACGACGAACGCGGCGCGGATGAGCGGCCAGACGAAAAATGAAAAAATGATAAAAAAGCGGGAAAAATGAAAAAAAAAAAAACAGAATAAAAAAATATACGGAATAAAAGTAAACGACGCCCCATTGCACCATCCGCCTCGGTTCGCGGCTACTGTGTGCGAATGAATAGTAGAAAATAGTGGAGCGCGGAGCCCCGGAACAAAAGGGGTGAGAATTTGAAATATTATTGTTCACTCGGGACCGTTCGTATGGTTTGCCCGCCCCCGCGGAATAAAAATTCGTATGGTTCGTCTGCTCTGCGCCCATCGCCAACGCGCAGACGTACAACGCGATTTGTGTGTGTGTGTGTGTGTAGTGACGTCATTTAGGGTGGCTTTGATCGAGGGCGTCATTACAGCTCGGATCCTCTCGGGGAGGGGTGCGAGTACTGCGAGCCGAGCCCTCTGGCACTTTGACAGCTTAAAACCAAACTAATCTGTATCCCTCGCAGATCTATGGGTTAACCATGTAACGCGCGACGCGAGATGGATAAAGGCGAATGCGCGTGATGGAAGTGACGGAAGCTCCGCGACGGGACAAATGTGTCTCGCTGACGATCAACGCGATTCGAAAACGCGCTTCGGTTCGAGTAGCGCATAAGAAAAAAAACGCTTCGTTGAAACGAGAGTTTTAAGGTAGTCCTTGCGCCTGGTGTCGAGTTCGCATAAGTTTTCGAAAATTGAGAGAAAATTGCAACCACATCTCGACAATATAAAAATCTGAAAAAAATCATGCGTATTAAAGACGTTGAAAAGATTAATTTTGCATAATAAAAATTCCAAAATGTTATTAACAAATTGATGAAAAATAAAATTGTTCGACAAATATTTCGACAACCTCATTTTTTTGTTTCAATGAAAATGATCCGTTCTATTTTCTGAATATGCATGAATTTTTTCAAATTTTTGAATTCACTTTGAATTTTGTGATTTTTCCCATGTTAAAAAACGCAAAATTCAAAGTGAATTAAAAAAATTGAAAAAATTCATACATATTTAGAAAAATGAACGCATTATTTTCATTGAAACAAAAAAATTAAGTTATCGAAGGATTTGTTGAACAATTTTATTTTTCATCAATTTGTTAATAACATTTTGGAATTTTTATTATGCAAAATTAATCTTTTCAACGTTTATAACATGCATGATTTTTTTTCAGATTTTTATATTGTTGAGAAGTGGTTGCAATTTCTTGTCAATTTTCTCGAATTTATGTGAAATGAATACTAGACGCAAGGACTACCTTAATCGAAGGTTTTGATTGCCCTTCTCGGAGAATCGAAGGCAACGCAAAGTACACTGAGAAAAATTAATGGGATAACAATGCGAAATATAGCGAATTTTACTACACGGAGAGAAGGATCGGATAAATTGACCAAACTCGATAGTAAAAATTACCAATGCGCCTAGTATTTGGGCGCCATAGCCGCCACATGAGAACTATGAGAATTTCTACAATATATATGAAAATTTGTACCATATTTTGTGGTAAAAATTCTCAAAGTTCTCGTACTTCTTGATAGATGGTGCCGTGGCTCCCCTGTACCAGGAAATAGCGGTAATTTTTATTAGATATATAGTAAAATTGATCAGGCCCTTCTCTCCGTGTAATAAATCTCAACGCAAACTCGAAGTGTCGTAAAAAATGCAAAACTCCTATGTCAACTCGTCTCAAAACGAATTGACAGTCGCGAAGGAGCCGGAAATGTGTCTGCGCGAAAGACGCGACGCGAAATAAAATGCGGGTCTCGCGGAATGGAAGATGAACAATCGCCGGCTGCCGTTGTGCAGGAAATTTTGCACTAGGCTACGCTCGGTCGGTCGGTCGGTCGCTCGTCTGTCGAGCGACGGCGTCGGAGTATTCTGGCCGTACTCCACGATCGTGGCAGCGGCGGCGAAGCTGAGCGCGCGGGGCAGACGAGGCGGACGACGACGAGTTGTGCAGCGCGGGGCGCGCGCGAGGCAAACGACGACGACGACGACGACGACGACGGGCGAAGAACGGGAATGAAATGCCCTCTCGGTGCAGAGAGCGACGCGCGGAGCCAAGAGGGCGTGAATAAATCGGAAAAGTGCTCTTGGCCGGAATCCTAAGGCCGACGCCGAGCGGCGGCCGTTCGTTCGCCTTTCCAACAGACTCGGCTGACTCTCGCTCATATACCATTATACTCAACCCTTTTTTGCCCGCCGCGTGTTTGCATCTTCCGTGTATCCGCCGTCGTCGTCGTCGTCGACGTTTTCGCGTCCGTGTGAATTCGTAGCGAGTGGACCACTTCTTGGCATATATATTAGCGTGTGTCAAAAAATAATAATATTTTTTTTTCTTTTTATCGGCAAAATGTATGTATTCTGACCTCAATATACACACCTTCCTCAATACTTTAATACTATTTCGGCGCATGGAAGGTGTGTATTGAGGTCAGAATACATGCTTTTGCCGTAAAAAAGAAAATAAAAAAAAAAGATTACTATTTTTTGACACACCCTATTACATATGTTATATACACTGTTAGAAATATGCGAGAGTAGGGTGAGACGGGCCCCTTAAGGAAAAAATGGCGATAGGGAACTCTAAAAATAAAAATAAAAATAGTGTTGTGGGGCAAGACGGACTACCCGAAAATATCAATTTTTTTTTCTCTGCAACTGCCTAACCCCGGATCCATTAGATTCATTAGGTATTTTTAACTTCACTCTGAACTAAATTCGAAGAGTTCTGCAACATTTTAAACCTTTTTTTGTATCTATACTTTTTTTTTAAAGATGTCGTAGAGACTCGCCCTGTCACAAGGTCGCATGCAAGAGTACCGTTTTTCCTCAGTCGGTAGATCGTGTTTAAGGGATCGTCACAGTGTGACCCTCCGAAAAATCAATGATTTTCGCGAATTTTTTTTGTTAAGTTGTAATGAACTAATTGGTCTGTTTTTTTTTAAATAAATAAGTACATTCTTGAAGAATACAAAATGATTTTTCTATGTGCATTTCTTTAATGTATAATAATGATATAAATTGTTTAAATAGCTCGTGTAAAAAAAAAGGTCCTGCATCATGTCCACGATTGCGGCCGCAATTTTGAACTGAACCAAAAATTTCAAAAAGATTATTAATCTGTAGGAAATTCGCTATCGCGCTATGAGAGCTTTTTTTTTTTCGAAATTTGACAAAATGGCGGCGGTTTGAACGAAAATTATCGAATTTAGCCCTTTTTTTCGACAGTTTTTCGTAAAAAAAAATAGGAAGATTTAATGAATAAATAAAAAGCTCTCATAGCGCGATAGAGAATGACGTCAGAAATGTTCTCTCAAAATTTGAAATCGATATCGTCATAACTGTTTATTTGAGAGTGGACACCGTTTTGAAAAACAACATTCCGAGAAAAACGCGCTTAAAGTTTGCACACGCCACTGTCACGCTGCAATCCCTTTCTCTAAGAAAGGCTGTAGCGACCAAAATAATTCGAATTTCGATAAAAAAATTTAACAGAATGTTTATAACCGTGTATACTATCCGATAATGAAAAAAAAAAAAATCGATTTTTTTTTTAGTTCACACTGTGACGATCCCTTAAGGTTCCTCTTCGTTCCTTTCATCACTATCTCAGCTCGTTTTTTTAAATTTATTTTTCACCAAAAATTCGGGTAGCCCATCGTGACCCATCGCGGCCTTTGAACTGGGTGGCCCGTCATGCCCCACTCTCCCCTACATATTAGGGTGTGTAAAAAAAAAGAACATAATTTTTTTTGTCGAACCGAATTTTTTTTATTTGAAATTTCATGTAATAAGAAAACCTCGATTGAGACACCTCTAAACATTATTTGCCAGCGAATTCCTTTGGCACAGTCGATTATTAGGTCAACCCCTCAAATTTAATCTATGAAGACCAATAAAAAGTGCGAGATGCAATTTTATTCCGCTCAAAGAGAAGCATCGAAAAAAAATGCATCCTCCGCCGTGACACATTTTCCATCGCGCGAAGTGGAATTATTTTTTCAGATCATAATCCCGCAATTTTTCTTTTTCTACTCCGTAATAAGGGAAATATCGTTAGTGTGTCAAGTAGACCCCGGTCGGCCCCTCTGCCATCGGGGCTTCGGCCTGACATAACGTCCTCGTCTTGTCTTGGTATTCGCGAGCCTCTCGGAGATCCCGCGGTCTTCCCCCTGCACCCCCGCCCCCCTCTCTCTACCCCTCCCACCCCTCTCTCTCCCCCTCACAGTGAGATAGAGACTAAGAGAGAGCGAGCGGACCAGTGCGAGTATTTTCTGAAAAGTTTGAAGCGCTGCGGGCCGGGCAGTCGGAGCGCTATACTACCCCCCCACCCCCCACCCCTCATCTCCTCTTCCACCCTCTTTCACCCCCTACGTTCCGACCGTAACTTTCTTCGTTACCCTCTTTCCAACGCGACGTCAACATTATTCTCGTATAATAAGGAGCCGAGTGGAATAACTTTGCGTCGGACACAGCGTCTTTTCTCTACTACAGTCCGTTCTCTATCTCGGTCACTCTTATCGCGAATATAATGCGCCCGTCGAGATTTCCGCCCCACCCCCACCCCCACCCCCTCTCCCTCACCCCCAGGCCCCATCCCACTCGTGCAGTTGGCCTACACTGTGAGAAAGTGAGGGACCAGAAAACTCTCGGAATCTCAAGACGTGTACCCCCCCCCCCCTTTTTTTTTTTTTTCCTCACCCCCTCCTCTTCACCCTCCACCCCTCTGCAAAACAGGGAGAAAACTACCCGCGCCACTTTTATCCTTTTTCAATCTTTTTTTTTTTTTCTTCTGCAACTTCCTCTGTGTTTCCCTTTGGTTTATTATCTCTCCCCCCCCCCCCCCCCCCCCCCCCCCCAAAGGGGCGAGACCCTTTTTCATTTCAGGGTCCAACGTCGCTTCGCTAAATTAAATCATTATCGTCGCGGTCTCGTTATAAAAGTGTAATGAGCGCAGGGGGTGTAATGAACCAGCCAGGGTCACGCCGGCAACGCGCGTTGTCTGCTTTCGAGGTTGAATTGTTTCTGGATCCGAGGGAAAAAATTTGCGGAGTTTGTCGACGCTTGGATAGATTTTTCTGTGGGATCGGTGAGTCACAGTGGAATTTTATAATTTTTTTTATTTTGTTATTTTTTGGAACGCGCATTTGGAAAATTATTATTGAAGTTACCTTTTTTTTTTTTTTTTTCAAATAATAACCCGCGGGATTTTGAGACGAAATTCTTGAGCTTTTGAGACATTTCGTTCTTCAAAACGTACGTTAGTTATTTAATGAGGGTCGAGCGCTTCAATGATATCTGAAAACATATGCTGATTTTTTTACGCGTATATATGAACGGTCTAAGGTTGACTACAAAGTTTGAATGTGCTTCAATGTTTTGGAGAAATATTTTTTGAAATTTTCACCATTTAACATTGATTCTTGTGGCAGATTGAAATAAAGGTTCGTAGGGATAATTTATGTGGAAAAGCTGCAAACAAATTATTGAAAGCTGTGAAGAATGTTCTTAAGAACTTCTGTAAAAAATGTAGATGCGTGTTCTTCACCGTTAATTAATAACAAGCAATTGTGTTGCCGGATATGCAGTTTCCCTAGGCCTTCGTCGCGGCGTCCCTGTCGCATATTGCTTATTATTAATTAACGGTGAAGAACAAGTGTCTACATTTTTTTACAGAACTTCTTAACAGTATTCTTCATAGTTTTCAATAATTTGTTTGCAGGTTTTCCACATAAATTACCCCTAGAAACGTGAAAATACACCTTTTTTCAATCTGTCATAAGAATCAATGTTAAATGGTGAAAAATAAAAACAAAAATATTTGTCCAAACGGTGAAGATATTTCTCCAAACTTTGTAGTCATACTTAGACCGTCCATATCCATGCGTAAAAAGAAATCAGCATATGTTTCATTGACGCGCTCGACCCTCCTTAATGCCTAAAATTCAGTTGAAACGAAAAAGCATGCGAAAATTCAGCATATTATTTTTTTAACGATAATACGAACGTCCGAGCACCTTTCAATAAAAGTTGTAAACATATTTGTGGAAACATGATCGAGTTTATTTTACGATTTCTATATGATGTAACTGCAGCAGCAAATATTATTTGTGGCAAAATTATTATTTGCGCATCTGGTTGCAACGCTGCACATTTAATTTCGAGCTGCAAGTTTCGAACGGACCTCGGTTGGTCGTCGAAATGGTACAAAAAATATTCGAGGCACTTTGATAATTTTCAACCGGACGTAACTGTAGCCGCAAATATATTTGTGGAGAATGATCGACGCAATTTGATAATTTTCTACCTGTTCCAGATGCTCAATTTCATGATTTTCCACCTGTTCAAAATGCTCAATTTCACAATTTTCAACCTGTCGTTGCCAGCTATTCGCGGCGAAATAATTATTCGTGTCTGATGCAACGTTGCCCATTTCTACTGCCGCGAGCGAAATATATATGTCACGCACACATGCGTTGAATACGACGTAATTTTCAATCCTTCCTTCAGTTGTTCGTTGAAATGGTACGAAAAATGTTCAAGGCACTTTGATAGTTTTCAACTGGCGGACGTAACTGTACACGGAGAGAAGGATCTAGCCAAAATTACCAAGTCATATGTTAAAATGTTCAAGGCGAATTGTACGCCAGCGCCACCGCCGAAAAATGCACAGGCGCCATAGAAATGTTTACTCGACCATTATCGTAATTTTGCTAGGACTTGTCAACTTCGACAATTCTTATTATAGTTCTTATTCCCATTCATAATAATTAATCATATTTTCATTCCAATAATAGAATATATATATTAATACCAACACTCATAGATAGTATATTCGTCACACGAAGTAATTATATCGAAAGAACGGCACAGGCCAAACATTCAAACGTCACATAGAAAATGTTCGAGTCAGTCGATGCACAACAGCGACACCATAGTACTGCGTTTTCTGGTAAAAACTGTTTTACCATATAGCTTAAAATATCACAGCATAAATTACCAGTAGGCCTAGTAAAACTATCGTGGTTCACGATGAAATTTGCAAGAGAGGCGTGGTAGTCACCCGTTACTAGCATTTTCTGGCAGTTTTTACCAGATCGTTCTCTCCGTGTACGAAAAATATTCGAGGCACTTGGATAATTGTCAACCGGCCGTAACTGTACCCGCAACTATATTTGTGGAAAATGATCGACGCAATTTGATGATTTTCCATCTGTTCAAAATGCTCAATTTCATGATTTTCAACCTGTCGTAACTGACAGATATTCGCAGCGAAATAATTACTCGCGTCTGATGCAACGCTGCCCATTTCTACTGTCGCGAGCGAAATATATGTCACACACACACTTGCGTTGAATACGACGTAATTTTCAATCCTTCCTTCGTTCGGTCGTCGTAAGGGCCGTCAGAGGTCTTCTGGCGTCGAGCGTTCGTACGTGGAATTTGCTACTAGATAAGTGCTCGTTACGGTAAGAGTCATTTTCCGGGAAAGTAAGCGTTCACGGCGACCCGAAAGGTCGCGACGCCGAGCGGCTGCTGCTGCACTCGCGACTCGCGCGCAGAGAGGCTGAAACGACGCCGCTGCGCGGCGGGTCTTGAACCCAGCGAGGTCTATCGTGCGCGAATGTTGATTTCCAAGCTCATCTCGAGTGCAGCGCGGAGGGAAAAGGGCCACGAGCCGAGTAAATGAGAAAACCGAGTGAGCCGCAGTCTCTGCGAATAAATAGTCCAAGCCGCGCGCGCAACGAGGAAGGGGAGGGGGGGGGGGGGGGGGGGGGTAACGTGCGCCAGGAAGCAAATGTGATTCACGGCTAGCCGCGAGAGTGGACAGATGGACATCTCGCGGTTACCGGAAAATCAAGTTTCTCCGATCGCCAACGGCATCGACCGACGTCACTGACCAGTGAAGCGCGCGCACACAGTAAAATAGGCGAACGACGTTCGTGTGCGTCGTTTGTGTGCACTGAGAGAAAAATATGATTGGATACACCAAATCATTTATTTGAAACATTTATAATTGATTCAAGTATCTTGTATTTGAAGCAACTATACGTGTCGTCCAAATACCAATATATTGCGTTGAATGAACTATATAAAACAGCCGAATTATTTGTATGAGAAGAACCAGTTCAATTAAAGTAGCTATATATTTCGTTCAGTCGAATAAATAAATTATTGAAAACAACGACTAAGGAACCAATTTATTGGAATCAATAAAAAAAGGTACAATTAAAGTAGCCGTATAATGTGAACATAATGTGAATACGTATATTGTCTGACGCATTCCTAACATAGTTTTATTGAATCAACACAATATTTAGTAAAAAAAAATATATATTTTGTGAATTCAATGCATTTTTTATTTCATTCTACAAACTAAGAAATTCAATATATGATTGGTTCAAATAAACCTTGCACTTGAATATTTTCAAATAAATGGTTTATTTGAAAATTTAGTGTATCCAATTATATTTTTCTCTCAGTGTGCAAAATGTCTCCAACGTCTGAATTTGTATTATTCCGTTGACTCAATTCCTACCGATTCAATTTCTATTACTTGAAGAGGTTGGATCGCTACGCATTAGTCAAATGAGTGTTAATTTTTTTAAATCGTTTACACAAGTTTTGTGAATCAATTGACTATAGTTTATGGTGATTTGTATAAAAATATATGTTCTTGACCAGGGAAAAATTTAATTGCAACGGATTTGCATAAATATTAACCGATCTACGCAAACTTTTGAAAAAGTAATTTTCATTTAGTTTTTTCAAAGAGGAACCGTGTTTTTTGTTCGATTTCGATTTATCGCTGCTCAATCTCTTCCTTGAGAGATGTTTTACGTATTCACCGTCTAGACATTTGATAGTATTCTCCGTTTCAACATTACAAGTCTTTTGTTTGCCCATCGACGAAATGTCTTTGAAAACAACCATTTGTAATTCTTAAATGGTAAATACTGTTGAATATCTAGACAGTGAATACGTAAAGCATCTCTCAAGGAAGAGAATGAGCCGCGATAAATAAAAATCGAACAAAAAACAGGATTTATTCATTAAAAAAAAACCAAATGAAAATTATTTTTCCAAAAGTTTGCGTAAATCGGTTAATATGTATACAAATCCGTTGCAATTAAATTTTTCCCTAGTCAAGAAAATACCAACAATACGAATCACCATAAAAAATAATCGGGGCTTAAAACTGTGTAGTATAAAATATTTGAAACATCAGCACACTTTTGGCTAGAGTGGAGCGCTTCCTCACGGTCCACGACCAATCAGAGGCCGAGTTATGTCGACATCAATGGTCACGTTGGCACGAATTATGGACTTTTTAATAGAGGATAAAAAAAGATATATGACAGAATTGTCAAAGTTACCAAAGACAGATGAACTTGATCGCGGCCAATCACAGCACGAATAAAACGATGACAGTGCATTCCGTTACTCATGAATTTTTTGAAAGAGGGATATAAGTCAGCATTGAGGAAACAACGTTTATTACAGTTTTTATTACCGACTGAGTAATTTCGCACGCTCTTAAATCACGACTTCCGGTATATACCGACTGGTAACTGCACTGAGAAAACGGGGCTCGGGTGACAATCAATAAATATTAAACCCATTTGAAATATGCTATAAGCTTGGGAACAAGTATTAAAATAAAAAATAAAAATCCTACGCGTCTGCCAATAAGTACTAAAAATATGACAGATGTTAAGATGGGGGGGGGGGGGGGGGTAGGGTTAATTCGTGCAAAAAGGCACGTTTTTGTGAATTTTTTTTTGACGACACTGTTAAAATCTATTCAATAAGACCAATTGTACATCAAAGTATAACATTCGAAGAATATTGTGTAATTTTTTCATGAAGAAATATTGAAAAATACAGCAATGGCGGCATTTACTCGGAAGCGTCTCGGAAAAAAGTAGAATTGCGGTGCCCATCAGAACTCGGTACTGGATCATCCGAAATTAAAAAACCAAAGTTCATTTGTTAGGTAATTGTTTTCCCCAGGTAACGCGGAAGAGTTTTTTTCGAAATTTTGATTTTTCAATTTTTGGGAACACTTTAAAGGGAAAAACGCGATTTTTCGGGAAAAAAATCGGCTATTTTGCTATTGTAAAATAAAAAATATTAATAAATTCGAAAAAAACTCTTCCGCGTTACCTCGTAAAACATGTACAGAACAAGTATGCAAAAATTCAAAAGGATCGGTGCAGTAGTTTTGACGGTACGATGGGCACCGACTTTGAAAACGTGAGTTGTGGGAAAAACGCTTTAAAGTCGCGCTCGGGCCGCGAAGGTACAGCAATCCGCGAGTATAAAAATATTCATAACGTCGTCAATTTTGCTCCGATTGACTTGAAAATTTGACACAATATTCTTGAGGTATTATGCATTCAGTAAAAATATAAAATAAAAATGCCAAAAAAAAAATTTTAATACCCTACCCCCCCCCCCTTAATAGGCGACATTGTAATGATTGCGAAAAAATCCAAACAGGTTTTAAATCACTATGTTGGCCAGCACTGAGCACACAAATTCTGGCACTAATCGCTATACCCTAGAATCCCCGTTTTCTCCGTGTGCAATCTCATATCCGGCGTTACATATTGGCGTTAAAATTGAAATCCGCGTCGTATCG
This sequence comes from Itoplectis maculator, assembly GCA_964034905.1. Classification (NCBI taxonomy): domain Eukaryota; kingdom Metazoa; phylum Arthropoda; class Insecta; order Hymenoptera; family Ichneumonidae; genus Itoplectis; species Itoplectis maculator. The sequence goes on from OZ035859.1 coordinate 4,071,065, forward strand.
TATGACCCTGGCACCAACGACTGGTTCATAACCCCAAAACTCGAAACACATTTTCCGCGAATATTGCCAAATAAAATTCGATAATATTTTTCGATTTGGTTCGTTCGATAAGCCACCATCGATGGCAAACATTTTTATATATTTTCGCATCTCGTCGATGCATCCGTATCAGATAGTTTCCCAGCGGGAAATAAATAATTTTAGCACACTCGATCGCGTCAATTTGACAGTGTAAACACTCGTTACTGTATTAACGCGAAATATATATCGGAAGCTGGTCCAAAAGTGCGCGCACCAATTACGTTTGATGCGCTGCATTTTTATTGACTCGCTGAATATTTAACAATCCAACGAAACCGCGTAAAAATGGAAAATACCGGAAATTAAAGTGGTCCAATATATTTCGGGAAGCCAATTGAAAATATGTTTACAAAATAATAATAATTCTTTGTAACCGATACCACGTTTGAGGATTCAGCTTTTTTTGGTTTTCCCCGTAAAATGGTTGGCCGAACCATTTCGAAAGCTGCGAGAATATCTCATCGCTCGCGGTTCACGTTCGGGACCAGCGATTTCTTTTTTCAGCAGTGTGTGTGTGTGTTTTTTTTTTTTTTTTTTTTTTTTTCATCCCTGCGGCGTATAATCCTCTCACGATTTCCTGGAAATCGCCCGGAGTCGCGAATAAACCGAATGAATGACATGAATTCGGCGCGCAAGTCGAATTCACCTCCCAATTCTCGTGACAATTTCTCCAGTGCAGACCGGAGACTCGAGGCGAGGATGGGAACGAATCATTGTGTTGAAGTTTGCATCGTTGGAAAGCAATGAAAATAAAAAATAGTACTTTGTGATACAAGGGCGAGAAAGCGGCCATTACGCGCGGAGGTTAGGAAGCGGCGCACTCGCCAAATCGAGTGCTACAACGACACGAGCTGCGAAGCCGAGTGTTGTTTGTAGCACGAGAGGAGGCGAGTGCACTGCTTCCTAACCTCCGCGCGACGACCGCTTTGTCGCCCATGTATCACATATTACTTTTTGTAACGAATGTCAACGTGATGTCGCACATCTTCGTGCCTGCAAAGCGTGCGTGAGATCATCTTGTAGATATTTTCACGCACGCCAATGTGTGCGTGAAGTAATGTAGATAACTTCACGCACCAGATGGCGTACGTGAAATTATCTACGTTGACATGAGCATAATACGCGATCTCACGCACGCTTTGCGGGCACGAAATGTGCGACATTACGTGCATGAGTTACAAAAAAATATATATGCTGTAACGGATTTAGCCGACTATTTATGAAGACACATGATATTAGTTAGGTTGACAATTGATAAACGAGTAGATGACCGACTTCACAGCGATCATGACAGAAGAGAGTCGTGACTTTGACAGCGAGCGGACGTGCTAAAGATCGCGATTGGGATTTCTAGAAGCTTTTGTAAATAATAATCTAACAAACAAACAAAGATACGTGTATTTCGTTCGCTCGGACGTTACAGCATTATAATGAATCCAAAGGACCGTACTGGGTATAAAAAATTATTATAACGATTAATCGTTATAATCACTTTTTAGAATCGCTAGAATAATTTTAGAATCGTTAGCATTTTTTTTTTTTTTTTTTTTTTTTCGTTGCATTCCAACGATGCAAACTTCAACATCATAACGAAAGGATGTTTCAATATTGGCTTCCAAGCCACATTTACGCATCGCGTTTGACACGTTGAATTTTTATTCGTCATTGAAATTTGTATCAAACACGAAAGCTTGATAATCGAAGAGATCTGACATATTTTGGGAAGTCAATTGAAAATTTTGCAAATTCGGGAAGCCGAGTAAAAATTGTTTAAATTCGAGAAGCCAATTGAAAACGTTGCGAATTCGGGAAGCCAATTGAAAATTTTGAAAATTCGGGAAGCGAATTGAACACTTTTCGAAATTTAGGAAGCTCATAAAAAACTGTTTAAATTCGGGAAGCCCATTAAAAATGTTGAGGACTTACGAAGCCAATTGAAAATGTTGAGGACTCACGATGCCAATTCAAATTTTCGAAAATTCGAAAACAAGAAATTTCCCAAACAAAATTCTTCGTAACCGAATTTCCAATTTAAGGATCAAAAACTCTTTATTTCCTTTTCCAGCGATTCCTTATATCGCGTTTATTTTTTTTCATCCCCCTGGCGTATAATCCTCTCGCGATTCCCGGGGAAATCGCCCTCGGACGGTCGCGACAACTTCTCGAGTGTACAGCAGCGGAGGACTCGCGAGACTCGAGTTGCTGCATGCGGCGAGGTGGGAACGGAACGATGTCTCAATAATGGCCGCTAAACCGCACTGTTCTGGTCCTAAACTGCGGCGTTTGTGCAGGGTATGTGCCGAGAGCCGGGGCGCTCGCTCGCTCGCTCGCTCGCCTCTCCTCCACCGCTGCTTCCGGAAGCCGCACGCGAATCGAGAAACTCTCAGGAGTCGAGCGAACGAGTTTCACGGATCGTGGACGTGAGCTCGCCGCCGCCGTCGCCGCCGCCGCCGCGCGTGAGGTCCACTGCCATTGGGGGAGGAAGCACCCTCCCCTCGGCGCCGAAACTTCCGGATATATCCACGCCGCAAGCGGCGAAACGAGCCGCTTAATTGCTTAATTTCTCACAGAGCGAGCGAGACAGTGAAGCAAAACGTAGGATATAACGCGCTCCGCTGCGCTGCTACCGTGTAAAACAAAGGACCCCGGATCCGTTATACATATATAAGTCTGTGTTGTAAGTGTACGATGTATATATAGCGTGTACGGGTCGTTCCGTGCCAAACCTCACCCGGACCTGAGATTTTTCCAGCCTATATCAGCCTCTGGGATTTTGTCCACAATTTTTTTTATAACTATAAAATGACAGTGAATGATGACAGATTAAACAAAATTAATAGTGTTCGAAAAATATTAAAACCAATATTGGGAACTCCCCAAGTAACACAAAGACATCTAGAACCAAAAAGTTATCGAAATGGGTAATTTTATGACACGTGATTACCTTATAGTTATCATTCGGGCGGACATTAGTGACCCATTACGATAGTTTTTAGGTTCCAGATGTCTTTTTGTGACTTAGGTTTCGACCTCTCTAACATTTTTTGAACGATGATTCGAAATTTAGGCTGACACTTAATTTTTTCATTTCTTTTTTTTAAGGGGAAACCCACATTAGGAGGCTCATTTTCACTGGTTTGTTAGGATTTTTTTTGGGTGGGAAATATTTGTTAGAGTCTAATCAAATTTGGCTATCATGTTAATCATATTTCGAACTACTTTTGTGCATTTTTTTAAAATAATTTCACGGAAAAATAATAGCGTCACGCACTGATGTCTGCTGAAGGTCGTAAATAGAATTCTCCCACTACGGTTAGGGTAGCTATTCCAATTTTTATCCGAAATCAGTAGGGTTTTTTTTACATTAATAACTAATTTCCTAAGAATATGAACCGCAATGCAGGTGAAAATGACGAAAATTAAAAATTTGGCAGGCGTTTGAATTTTTTTTCTCATTTTTCACCATTTTTTTCACGAATTATGCACAAAATAAACACCCTTAGAAATATGATATCATCCCCGATGTTGGTTCATCTACTTTGTAATTGCATAAAGAATATTTCTGACAATTTTCATAATGATCGGTTCATTACTTTTTGCGGCAGAATGCCCGCAGAGGTGAAAAAAATCGTTCTGAGTAAAACGCGTTTTAAGAACGCTTCGAGCCTGCAGCTTATATACGACGAGCGCTCAATTCTATCGTCACAAAATCTAGCAAAATTCGAATTTTACTGTGAAATTTTGATAGCGTATTCTTAGATAGTAAAGCTAACGATATATGCAATAAAAAATCAGATTTTTTGAAACTCCTAATGAGGGTCCCCCTTAATTTTTCATATTTTTTAATTTATTATATCTATAAGCCCTCAAAATCAATTTGTCTATAAAAGAATTCGTGAGTCTTCGACCACAGAAACCACTCAGTCTCTGCTTCCATTTGCACAGAAGTAACAATCAATTTTTTTCAATCAGTCGAGGAAATTAAAATCGTTTTTGGATCGTAAAGAAAAAGATTATTGAAAATATCGAACGAAATCCGAGAAGTCGAGTTGGCGCGAAGCGCGTTCTATGTATATGTATATTATACAATATAGTATACGTATATAAAACACCGTAGCATCCGTAGGTTACAACTCCCACGCGCGTTCTTAACTTTTTTTAACGCCCTATCAGCATTACTCGTCCGCGTGACACTTTAATTATGCCCGTGTATAAATCTCTGACTCGGGCCGGACCCGGCGCGCGGGGCAACGCAGCAGCAGCGGCAGCAACAGCAGCAACTCGAGGACGTGTCCTCCCCATTCGCGTGCTATTTTCACTTTTTCCTCGTTTAGCTTCGGTTCGCGGGGATAAAAAGTTTCTCGCGCTCGCTCGCAAAATTTCGTTCCGCTTGTATTGAACAATTTCTGTTTCCATAACAGTTGCGAGCCGCGGGAGGGAAAACCAGAGGAATATAACAACAGTTATACCAGTCGGAATATAACGTGTTTGGAAAGCGCTCGACTGCAGAGATGCACTTGATTATTAAGGCAAGTGAAACGGGAATAATTGTTCGACTTTTTCTGGACGTTTTTTTTTTATGTGTCAAGGAGGTCGGAGTGCTACAGTCGAATCCACCGGATTAACGAGACTCGGCGTGCGCCATTTATTGAAAATTGCAATTCAAAAGTTGCGCCACGCTTCGCGTCACACGAGACGACGCCGAGTGGTTTTTGAGAAATAAATGAAGCTGCGACGAACCGTGAAATATTATTTTTCGATTTTTTTTTTCTTTTTTTTCTGCGATTCTCGTCCATTTGGCACTTGTTAATTTTCGGCTTGGGCTGCGGATTTGAGAAACTCGATGAGCAACTTTTTATGAAGTGCAGAGATGCACTTGATTATTAAGGCAAGTGAAACGGGAATAATTGTTCGACTTTTTCTGGACGTTTTTTTTTTATGTGTCAAGGAGGTCGGAGTGTTACAGTCGAATCCACCGGATTAACGAGACTCGGCGTGCGCCATTTATTGAAAATTGCAATTCAAAAGTTGCGCCACGCTTCGCGTCACACGAGACGACGCCGAGTGGTTTTTGAGAAATAAATGATGCTGCGACGAACCGTGAAATATTATTTTTCGTTTTTTTTTTTTCTTTTTTTTTCTGCGATTCTCGTCCATTTGGCACTTGTTAATTTTCGGCTTGGGCTGCGGATTTGAGAAACTCGATGAGTAACTTTTTATGAAGTGCAGATATGCACTTGATTATTAAGACAAGTGAAACGGGAATAATTGTTCGACGTTTTCTTGGGTTTTTTTATATGTCAAGGAGATCGGAGTGCTACAGTCGAATCCACCGAATTAACAAGACTCAGCGTGCGCCATTTATTGAAAATTGCAATTCAAAAGTTGCGCCACGCTTCGCGTCACACGAGACGACGCCGAGTGGTTTTTGAGAAATAAATGAAGCTGCGACGAACCGTGAAATATTATTTTTCGTTTTTTTTTTTTTTCTTTTTTTTTCTGCGATTCTCGTCCATTTGGCACTTGTTCATTTTCGGCTTGGGCTGCGGATTTGAGAAACTCGATGAGTCACTTTTTATGAAGTGCAGATATGCACTTGATTATTAAGACAAGTGAAACGGGAATAATTGTTCGACTTTTTCTTGGGGTTTTTTTTTATATGTCAAGGAGATCGGAGTGCTACAGTCGAATCCACCGAATTAACGAGACTCAGCGTGCGCCATTTATTGAAAATTGCAATTCAAAAGTTGCGCCACGCTTCGCGTCACACGAGACGACGCCGAGTGGTTTTTAAGAAATAAATGAATCTGCAACGAACCGCGAAATATTATTTTTTGTTATTTTTTTTCGTGATTCTCGTCCATTTGGCACTCGTGAATTTTCGGCTTGTGCTGCGGATTTGAGGCACTTGATGAGTAACTTAATTATTAAGACAAGTGAAACGGGAATAATTGTTCGACGTTTTCTTGGGTTTTTTTTTTATATGTTAAGGAGATCGGAGTGCTACAGTCGAATCCACCGGATTAACGAGACTCGGCGTGCGCCATTTATTGAAAATTGCAATTCAAAAGTTGCGCCACGCTTCGCGTCACACGAGACGACGCCGAGTGATTTTTGAGAAATAAATGAATCTGCGACGAACCGTGAAATATTATTTTTTGTTATATTTTTTCGTGATTCTCGTTCATTTGGCACTCGTGAATTTTCGGCTTGTGCTGCGGATTTGATGCACTTGATGAGTAATTTAATTATTAAGGCAAGTGAAACGGGAATAATTGTTCGACTTTTTCTTGGGTTTTTTTATATGTCAAGGAGATCGGAGTGCTACAGTCGAATCCACCGAATTAACAAGACTCAGCGTGCGCCATTTATTGAAAATTGCAGTTCGAAAGTTGCGCCACGCTTCGCGTCACACGAGACGACGCCGAGTGGTTTTTGAGAAATAAATGAATCTGCGACGAACCGTGAAATATTATTTTTTGTTATTTTTTTCGTGATTCTCGTCCATTTGGCACTCGTGAATTTTCGGCTTGTACTGCGGATTTGAGGCACTTGATGAGTAACTTAATTATTAATGCAAGTGAAACGGGAATAATTGTTCGACTTTTTCTTGGGTTTTTTTTTTTTTTTTTTTTTTTATATGTCAAGGAAATCGGAGTTCTACAGTCGAATCCACCGAATTAACAAGACTCGGCGTGCGCCATTTATTGAAAATTGCAATTCAAAAGTTGCGCCACGCTTCGCGTCACACGAGACGACGCCGAGTGGTTTTTGAGAAATTAATGAAGCTGCGACGAATCGTGAAATATCATTTTTCGATTTTTTTTTGTTTTTTTTTCTTCTTCGCGATTCTCGTCCATTTGGCACTCGTGAATTTTTGGCTTGCGCTGCGAATTTAAGACACTCGACACGTAACTTTTTATCACGGAGAAGTTTCGCAAGGTAATTTTGTGATTCCGGAAGCTTATTAACGAAATTATTATTCGCTTCGCGGATGAAGCATCTTTCTCAGTGAATGACCAATCGAGACACTCGACGAGTTGATGATAAACTTTGACTCTGTGAGTCACTCGGCGATATTATTATCGTTGGAAGACTGGGATCGATGTCAAGAAAATATATTTTTAGCGTCTTGTGGATTTTATCGATGACTTCACCCGTCACGTTTCAGTAAACTTAATTTTTATCTCTCGGGTTCAAATTCTTATAAATAATAAACTAAATTTTTATCTCGCGGGTTTAAATTCTTATACATAGTAAACTAAATTTGTATCACTCGGGTTTAAAGTCTTATAAATAGTAAACTAAATTTTTATCTCTCGGGTTTAAATTCTTACAAATTCGCGACATGCCTCAGACATATTTCTCGTCCACCGTGTTACTTCGCTTCGACTCATCTCTTATTTATTTCACTTCGACTCAACTGTCACGCCATCGCTGTCACGTTTCTCTGGCCGACAGTTATCGAAGTAAATTCTGCAAAATGTGAAAAATGTGCTTCCACATTTTTGAAAAATTTGTAAAAAATGTGCTTCCACATTTTTCAGCGATGCCAGAACCGAGATCCGTTACACAAAGTACGAACTCATCGACTTTCGAGTATTTTATTGCTCACTGCACTGATAATAACTCGTAAGGAAACTACAAAAAAAAAATGTAAAAGTCTGTTCGCTTAAAATAATTTCGCACTGCACTAATAATAACTCGTAACGAAGCTACAAAAAAAAGTCTGTTTTCCCATAATAATTAATTTCTTACAATCGATAATCGTTAATTGCATTTTTTTCCTCAAAATGTATCGAAGAATCGTGTCTGCTTTTTCTCGGCAAATAAAAACAAATTTTATTTTCACGACTGTCACGTTCCTTTGGCTAACAGTTATCGAGGTAAATTCCGCAAAATGTGAAAAAATGCGTTTCCACATTTTTCAGCGAAGCCAGAACCGAGATCCGTTAAACGAAGTACGAACTCATAAACTTTCGAGTATTTTATTGCTCACTGCACTGATAATAACTCGTAAGGAAACTACAAAAAAAAATTTAAAAGTCTGTTCGCTCAAAATAATGTCGCACTGCACTAATAATAACTCGTAACAAAGCTACAAAAAAAGTCTGTTTTCCCAAAATAATTCATTTCTTACAATTGACAATCGTTAATTGCATTTTTTTCCTCAAAATGTATCGAAGAATCGTGGCTGCTTTTTCTCGGCAAATAAAAACAAATTTTATTTTCACGACTGTCACGTTCCTTTGGCCAACAGTTATCGAGGTAAATTCCGCAAAATGTGAAAAAATGCGTTTCCACATTTTTCAGCGAAGCCAGAACCGAGATCCGTTAAACGAAGTACGAACTCATCAACTTTCGAGTATTTTATTGCTCACTTCACTGATAATAACTCGTAAGGAAACTACAAAAAAAAATTAAAAAGTCTGTTCGCCCAAAATAATTTCGCACTGCACTAATAATAACTCGTAACGAAGCTACAAAAAAGTCTGTTTTCCCAAAATAATTCATTTCTTACAATCGATAATCGTTAATTGGATTTTCTTTCCTCAAAATGTATCGAAGGATCGTGGCTGCTTTTTCTCGGCAAATAAAAACAAATTTTGTTTTCACGACTGTCACGTTCCTTTGGCTAACAGTTATCGAGGTAAATTCCGCAAAATATGAAAAATGCGTTTCCACATTTTTCAGCGAGATGCCAGAACCGAGGTCCGTTACACGAAGTACAAACTCATCAACTTCCGAGTACTTTATTTCTCACTGCACTGCTAATAACTCGTAAGGAAGCTTAAAAAACAGAAAATTAAGAAGTATGTTCGCCCAAAATAATTTCTCACTGCACCAATAATAACTCGTAACGAAGCTACAAAAAAGTCTGTTTTCCCAAAAAATTCATAATTCATAATAATAAATAATAATAATAGGTTTCAATAATTCATTTCTCACAATCGATAATCGTTAATTGATTTTTTTCCCCAAAATGTATCGATGAATCGTGGCTGCCTTTTTCTCGGCAAATAAAAACAAATTTTATTTTCACGACTGTCACATTCCTTTGGCCAACAGTTATCGAGGAAAATTCCGCAAAATATGAAAAATGCGTTTCCACATTTTTCAGCGAGATGCCAGAACCGAGGTCCGTTCCACGAAGTACAAACTCATTAACTTTCGAGTATTTTATTTCTCACTGCACTGATAATAACTCGTAAGGAAGCTACAAAAAAATATTAAAAAGTCTGTTCGCCCAAAATAATTTTTCACTGCACCAATAATATCTCGTAATGAAGCTACAAAAAAGTCTGTTTTCCCAAAAAATTCATAATTCATAATAATAAATAATAATAATAGTTTTCAATAATTTATTTCTCAAAATCGATAATCGTTAATTGAATTTTTTCCTCAAAATGTATCGATGAATCGTGGCTGCCTTTTTCTCGGCAAATAAAAACAAATTTTATTTTCACGACTGTCACGTTCCTTTGGCTAACAGTTATCGAGGAAAATTCCGCAAAATATGAAAAATGCGTTTCCACATTTTTCAGCGATGCCAGAACCGAGGTCCGTTACACGAAGTACAAACTCATCAACTTCCGAGTACATTATTTCTCACTGCACTGATAATAACTCGTAAGGAAGCTTAAAAAAAGAAAATTAAGAAGTCTGTTCGCCCAAAATAATTTTTCACTGCACCAATAATAACTCGTAACGAAGCTACAAAAAAGTCAGTTTTCCCAAAAAATTGATAATTCATAATAATAAATAATAATAACAGTTTTCAATAATTCATTTCTCACAATCGATAATCGTTAATTGAATTTTTTCCCCAAAATGTATCGATGAATCGTGGCTGCCTTTTTCTCGGCAAATAAAAACAAATATTATTTTTACGACTGTCACATTCCTTTGGCCAACAGTTATCGAGGTAAATTCCGCAAAATATGAAAAATGCGTTTCCACATTTTTCAGCGAGATGCCAGAACCGAGATCCGTTACACGAAGTACGAACTCATCAATTTTCCAGTGGTTTTATTTCTCACTGCACCGATAATAACTCGTAAGGTAAATAAAAAAGAAAAAAATTAAAAAGTCTTTTCGTGTGGAAACCTCGAGCGGATTAATATCTTCGCGGTTGTTATATCACAGGAATTCTCGCGTTTCAGCCGAGGAGGTTAACAAGCTGTCGAAAGGGTTGCTGAAGAGCGAGACGACGCGATGAGGAAGACGCGAGGCAACCGCCGGCTAAAATAAAAAGACTGATTGAATCCCTGCCGGCAATTTGTAAAAAGGGAAAAAAAAACACGATTTTTCTCTCCAGCAGTTCCGACCGCTTTTTGCATTATTACCACACGCACTTCGATAATACCCCTGGGATTTTCTCGTCATTGTGGCACAGAGAAAAAAATCGAAAAAAAATGCAACTGCGGTTGGACAAAAAATCTCACATAGCACAATATTCCACGTTTATTTTGGAGGGACGACTGATATTGGTCTTACCGGTCGCACATCATGGCCACGGTTTATTTTATTTACGTGAGATTAGCAGGTTAACTTGTCTCAATCCGGCGGACGTGAAGTGACAATTGAATTTTTTGTAAGAAAAACACGATTTTTCTTTCCGGTTCCAATAGCTTTTTGCATTATCACCACACGCACTTCGATAATACCCCTGGGATTTTCTCGTGATTGTGGCACACAGGAAAAAATCGAAAAAAAAAAAGAAAAGACCTGCGGTTGGACAAAAAAATCTCACATAGCAACATTTTTTTTGCAGCACCGAAAGCGAATCTCGAAAACTGATAAAATGATGAGAAAAAAAGCTGGAGGTTAACAGCCGAGGAGGTTAACAAGCTGTCGAAAGGGTTGCTGAAGAGCGAGACGACGCGATCAGGAAGACGCGAGGCAACCGCCGGCTAAAATAAAAAGACTGATTAAATCCCTGCTGGCAATTTGTAAAAAGGGAACAAAAAACACGATTTTTCTCTCCAGCAGTTCCGACCGCTTTTTGCATTATTACCACACGCACTTCGATAATACCCCTGGGATTTTCTCGTCATTGTGGCACAGAGGAAAAAATCGAAAAAAAAATGCAACTGCGGTGGGACAAAAAATCTCACATAGCACAATGTTCCACGTTTATTTCGGAGGGACGACTGATATTGGTCTTACCGGTCGCACATCATGGCCACGGTTTATTTTATTTACGTGAGATAAGCAGGTTAACTTGTCTCAATCCGGCGGACGTGAAGTGACAATTGAATTTTTGGTAAGAAAAACACGATTTTTCACTCCGGTTCCAATAGCTTTTTGCATTATCACCACACGCACTTCGATAATACCCCTGGGATTTTTTCGTGATTGTGGCACACAGGAAAAAATCGAAAAAAAAAATGAAAAGACCTGCGGTTGGACAAAAAATCTCACATAGCAATCATTTTTTTGCAGCACCGAAAGCGAATCTCGAAAACTGATAAAATGATGAGAAAAAGGCAAAAAAAAGTGTAACCCGCTTTATTTTTCATTTTTGTTTTCCAACATCTGGAAAAATCGTCGCGAGAAAGTGACAAACCCTTTCGACGAAAAGGGTAAAAGAGTCTTTGGGGAAAAGCAAATTCGCAACTCGAGTCTCACAGAGCGCGAAGACTTTCGGTCCATTTTTTTCCGCCGTCAAATTCTCAAATAACAACAATGCTTCGCGAAAAAACAAAACGGGAACTGCGGTTGAATAAAAATTTCACATCGCAGAATATTTTTTTCAAGCACCGAAAGCGAATCTCGAACTGATAAAATAAGCAAAAAAATAAAAGGCGAAAAAAAGTGTCACTTGTTTTGTTTTTCATTTTTATTTTTCAACATCCGGAAAAATCGTCGCGAGAAAGTGACAAACCCTTTCGATGAAAAGGGTAAAAGAGACTTTGGGGAAAAGACAAGAATTCACAACTCGAGTCTCGCGGGGATCGAAAAACTTTCGGTCGATTTTTTTCAGCTGTCAAATTCTCAAATAACGACAACGCTTCGCGGGTGAGGATCGAATTTTGGATTTTTCATCCGGCACCTCGACGCGTTCTCGCAGAGAAAATGCAGAGAAAAAAAATGGGAATAATCTCTATACTCATTTGGCAATTGAGAAACATTCCGGAATTCTGGCGATTTTTCCCAGACTTGTTGGAATATTCGCTAGAAATTGTATTGTACATGTCCGAGTATGGGAAAAATTGCCGAAAATTTTGGATTGTTTCTCAATTGCCGCACAAGTATAGTGATTTTTCCCACATTTTTCTCTCCGTATCGTCACGGGACCGAAATAACGAGACACCCTCTTCAAACCCGCCAAAGAGATGGGGAATCCCCCTCTTTTCCCAAGACCCATAAATGGCTAAATCGAATTAGAGATTTCCCAGGGAAAAATTTCCCGCGGTCTCGGATTTCCACAAGTTTCGAGAGAAGTGCGACCAAAACTTCGGACCTTGTGTGGAAAAAAGAGGAAGACGAGAAACGAAGAAGAAGAAGCAGAAGAAGAAGTCACGACAGTCCAGCCCGACGGTCGAAGTTCGATGGCTTTTCTCTCTCTCTCTTCCTCGTGATACACGAAGCGTCGGGAATCGAAAATTTCGGTGCACGAGCTTTCGCGCTTTCGGGTCGCCTCGGCTGTATAGCACGACGGGAGGCACCGTGGAACAAGTCGGGCTCGAGTCGGAGCGATGCCGTCGAACAAGTCCGGCTCGAGTCGGACGGCACCGTCGAAAACAAGTCCGGCTCGAGTCGAGCGATACCGTCGAACAAGTCCAGCGCTGAAGCCGTTGGCTTCACTGGAAATCCGGCGATGTATTTCCGTCTCGCACTTCTCGCCGCTCTCGTAAGACTTCGCAGAGAAGCAGCATTTCGCAGAGAAGCAGGATTTCTGCTCTAGTCCAGTTCGAAGTGAGTCGATCTAAAGAACGTATCGGATCGTGTTGGTTCTCCGTGGACGTCGCCGTAGCCGTCGCCACGTTGTCCGGTCCAGCGGCGGACCAGAAAAGAGAGAAAGTCCTGTCTAGCGGCTGACCAGAAAAAAGAGAAACTCCGGTCCAGCGGCGGACCAGAAAAGAGTGAAAGGCCTGTTCAGCGTCGGGCCAGAAAATAGAGAAACTCAAAAGAGAGAAAGTCTAGTCCAGCGTCGGGTTAAAAAAGAGATAAAGTCCGGTCCAGCAGCGGACCAGAAAATAGCTGGGTCTAGTGCCGGACCAGAAAATAGAGAAAGTCCGGTCCAGCGCCAGACCAGAAAACAGAGATCGTTCGGTCCAGCGTCGGACCAGAAAAAAGAGAAAGTCCGGTCCAGCGGCGAATCAAAAAAATAGAGGAAGTCCGATCCAGCATCGGACCATAAAAGTGAGAAATTTCGGTCTAGTGCCGGACTAGAAAACAGAAAAAGCCCGGTCCAGTGTCGCACCAAAAAATAGAATAAGTCCGGTCCAGCGCCGGACCAGAAAATAGCGAAAATCCGGTTCAGCGCCGGAACAGAAAATAGAAAAATTTCGGTCTAGCTCCGGACCAGAAAATAGAGAAAGTCCGGTCCAGCGCCGTACCAGAAAATGGAGAACGTCCGGTCCAGCGGCGGACCAGAAAATAGCGAAAGTCCGGTTCAGCGCCAGACCAGAAAATAGAAAAAGTTCGGTCCAGCGTCGGACCAGAAAAAAGAGAAAGTCCGGTCCAGGGGCGAACCAAAAAAATAGAGAAAGTCCGATCCAGCGCCGGACCAGAAAATAGCGAAAATCCGGTTCAGCGCCGGAACTGAAAATAGAAAAATTTCGGTCTAGCTCCGGACCAGAAAATAGAGAAAGTCCGGTCCAGCGCCGTACCAGAAAATGGAGAACGTCCGGTCCAGCGGCGGACCAGAAAATAGAGAAAGTCCGGTCCAGTGCCGAACCAGAAAATAGAGTAAGTCCGGTCCAGAAAAGAGAGAAAGTTCGGTCTAGTGCCGGACCAGAAAATAGAAAAAGTCCGATCCGGTAGCGACGGTCGCGAAAAGCTTCGGCTTCGGCAGCAGAGCCGAAGAGGCCAAAAGTTTCCTCGCGGAGCTGCAACACCGGCTCAACCCCAGACTTCTCGCTCATCGCTGGTATATAGCAGCAGCAGCGGGCGGAGCTTCGTGCGAGTCGCGAGGAACGAGCGAACTTGTCGAGCGACAGAAATTCACTGGGAATCCTTTTCAATCCTGGTGTGCGTTTTCCGTCTCTGTCTGCGAGAATTCCGAAGAAAGAGCGAGAGAGAAATAGAGAGTGAGAAAGAAAGACTGTGGAAAAGAGGGAGAGAGAGAAAGACGGCGACTTCACAGAGTTTTCTGTTTTCTCGATTGCGCCCCGAGACGCTTCGGTCTTAATTGAAAATCTTTTCAGTTCGAATCAGTCGACGCGTTAATTTGCTTCGCTAATTGACGCACACTTGGACCGATAAAAAAAAGAAATAAAATGAAATAAAAAGAAAAAAAAATACGGAAAATTTCTGACAGACGTCAGTTTCCGACGGTTTGTGGGTCAGAAATATATATGTTGTGTTCCCGTACTTTTTTCTTTACGTATCTCGCGTTTATTTTATTTGCGTGGAATGTTGGCTCGTTCTAATCCGTCGGACGCGAAGTGTCAATTGAATTTTCGGTCGGAGGATTTTGTTTTCCTTCAACGGCGAAACTTTTCGGTCGATCGGGTCAACAGTGGTTTCCGGTAATCACGAAAGTTGCGACGAGTAAAACCCAAAATGGTGTGTCATCCAAATCCTCTTCCGCCGGATTTCGGTGAACCGACCGATCTCCATTATCTGTTTTCCAAGGTTCAAAATAATTGCGTTTCGTTTCTCACAATCAATGATTATCAATTCAATTTGTTTTATTAACGATCGTAGCTGTTTTTTTTTTTTCGATTAAAAAAATCATCTTAATTTTTTTCGTCGTCAAAATTTCCGCGTTAATTTCGGAGGGACGATTGATATTGGCCACCGATTGTTTTATTTGCGTGAGGTTAGCGGTTTAACTCATCCCAATCCGGCGGACGTGAAGTATCAATTGAATTTTCGGTAAGACCAACCGATTGGTTTACAAATTTTTCGAGAAATCAACCGAATTCGATTTCCAGTTTTCGAAAATAATTGCTATTCATTTTTCACAATTGATAATTGTTAACACAATTTTTCCCCTAAAGTGTAAAAAACGCATCGAGCTTTTTCTCGGGAAAAAAATTCTTTTTTTTTCGTCATCGCAATTTCCGCGGTAATTTCGCAGGGACGATTGATATTTGTCTTACCGGTCGCACGGAATGGCCACGGTTTATTTTATTTACGTTTACGTTTAACAGGTTAACTCGTCCCGATCCGGCGGATGTGAAGTGTCGATTGAATTTCCGGTAAGACCAACCAATTGGTTCACCAATTTTCCGATAAATCAACCGATCTCGATTCTCAGTTTTTCAAAATAATTGTGATTCATTTTTCACAATTCAATTGTCGTGAAGTGTCAATTGAATTTTCGGTAAGACCAACCAATAGATTCACAAATTTTTCGGTAAATCCGAATCGATCTCGATTCTCAGTTTTCCAAAATAATTGCGATTCATTTTTCACAATCGATAATCGTCGATAACATTTTTTTCCCCTCAAATGTATTAACGGATCGAGCTTTTTCCCTAAAATGTATCCACGGGTCGAGCTTTTTCCCTAAAATGCATCCATGAATCGAGCTTTTTCCCTAAAATGTATCCACGGACCGAGCTTTCCCCTAAAATGTATCAACGGATCGAGCTTTTTCTCGGTAAAAAATTATTAATTTTTTTTTCCCAAAAATGTAGTAAACGGATCGAGCTTGTTCCCTAAAATGTATCAACGGATCGAGCTTTTTCTCGGTAAAAAAAAATTAATTTTTTTCGTCGTCGCAATTTCCGCGGTAATTTCGAACGGATAATTGATCAAGTCTTACCGGCCACGGCAGCGAGGACACAGAGAAGAACCGTGGAGGCATTAAAGCTCCGGCAGTTGTGCCGACGTCGCGCGGTGCTTTTCATGATTTCCTCGAAAAATTCGCAATCGCCGGTAAGCTCTCGCACAAATCGTCGCGTCACGTTCGACGGGCCGCGCGCGGGTCTTTCGAATCACACCAGGATCATAATAGTATTACGATCCACAGAGCACTTAACGCGCGCACCGGGATCGCGCTTTTCAAGCACAGTCCATCAAAAACAACGACAGTCGCACTAATCACCACCGTCACTGTATTCGTCAATTAATCCACCGCGTAAACGACGAACAACAAAATCAAATTCAAAAAAAAAAAAACTATTATCGATGCAATCGGTACAAATTCCAATAATCCCAACTACACGTTTTGTTTTCTCGCACTTGGCTCACGAAAATCAACTCCAACTTTTGTGCTTTTCCACCAGAATTTCCAGTCAAGCTTTTCGTCTCTTCCTTGAGATTGGAGAACCAATCTCAATTTTCAATTTTTTCAATTTTTTTTCTTCTTCAACGTCGAACTATATCCTTATTTTTATTTTCTTTTGTTTCGACGAAAAAGCTCAACGTTGCCTCGCGGAACCAACTGCAACTTTTGTGCTTTTCCACGAGGATGTCCAATTAAGCTTTTCTTCCCTCTCCAATCTTAATTTTTTATTTTTCAATTTTTTTTTTGGTCGTCGAACTATATCCTTTTTTTTTTGTTTCGACGAAAAAGCTCAACGTTGCTTCACGGAATCTCGAGCTTTTCGAAACTTTCGCGCGACACACGCGTCAACATGCGGGGCGCGATATATTAGTCCAGTCCTCGATCGTCGACTGACGGCGGAAACGCGGCGGCAGCGGCGGCGGGCGACCGAGCTTTCGAGGGGGGTAAAAGCCCGCGGAGTTTCTCACGACGCTCGAGCCGCAACTGAGGGCTCCCGCCGCAAGCGCCGAGAGCTTCCAGTGCGTCGAATCGCCGCGGCGGCGGAGGACGTCGTCGCACGGCCATTTCGGCGCCGAACGCGCGCGCGACGGCCACTATCGGGGGGGTGGCAGCGGGGGGGGGGGGAGGCGGAAGGGGGAGGGGGCTGCGCGAGCGGCAGCGCGCGCCACCTCCCCCCTCCCTCCCCCCCTCAAACCTATACTGTAGACTGCTGGTACGCCTCGCGTATATGCATCTATATAACCACGCGTACATATAGTCAGGTATGTATATATGCTTCATGTATATATCTGTCGATCGCCCGCGCGCTCGAACCGCCGCAACCCCCCCCCCCCCCTCCCCCTCGAGGGGGGGTGATTGATTGGCGCAGAAACTTCGCGACTGATCGAATCTTTTTTACGTTTCAATATCGATATCGCCGCCGCCGCCGCTGGTTTCACTTCGGCCCTGTCGCGTCCCGCGCTATTGCGCTTCCGCGGATACGCAAAGCGCTCGCTCGCGCTTGGGCATGGATATACCGGAAACCCAGCTGGGTTGGAGGCCGACGCTATAAGATAGGACCGAGGCACGACGGGTCATGAGGCTGGTGCGAAGCACCGCGCAAAACAACTATTGCACTTCCGCGGTTGCGTATATAGCGCGGCTGCATGTGCTGGAAACCCAGCTGGGCTAAAGGGCGACGATTTATGCATATCGGAAACCCAGCTGGGCTGAAGGGCGAAGGCTATATGGATGCCGGAAACCCAGCAGGGGTGAAGAACGACGCTATATCGACACAGAGAGCCCAGCTGGGCTAAATAACGACGCCATATGGACATCGGAAACCCAGCTGGGTTTAAGGACGACGCTATATCGACACAGAAAGCCTAGCTGGGCTAAATAGCGACACCATATGGACATTGGAAACCCAGCTGGGCTAGAGGGCGACACTATATCGACACTGAAAGCCCAGCTGGGCCAAACGGCGGCATCACCGTGATATGGTAAACCCAGCTGGGCTAAAGGGCGACTCTATTTCGGCACCGAAAGCCAAGCTGGGCTAAAGATTGAGACGCTATATGGACATCGGGAACCTAGCTGGGCTAAAGGGCGACGCTATATCGACATCGGAAGCTCAGCTGGGCTAAAGGGCGACGCTATTTCGACATTGGAAGCTCAGCTGGGCCAAAGGGCGGCACCATATTGATATCGAAAACCCAGCTGGGCCAAAGGGCGGCACCATATTGATATCAGAAACTCTATATCGACGCTATATCGACGCCCAAAGCCCAGCTGGGCGACACTATATGGATATCGCGAATCCAGTTGGGCTGAAGGATGACGCTATAGGACGGCGAAATCGCGCCAAGCGTCGAGGCTGCTGCGAGCGATGCTGAGCGTCCCGCTATTGCTCTGCCGCGGATACCGGAAACCCAGCTGGGTTAAAGGGCGAGGCTATAGGTGTCGGGGCCGGTGCGAACGACACCGCTCGCGCGCGGAGTCGTTTCCGAGAGCGACGCGTCGGTAGAGTGTCGAAGCGACGCTATGAATACGCCTGCGGTGCGAACGGACGCGCCTCATCGTTCGAGGGCCGCGCGCGCCGCGAGGTGTATGGAAAGCTGAGGACGTGCTTACGGCGCTCCCAGCTCGCCGCGCGCTATAGAATCGAGATCGAAAAGAGGGGAAGGATCGTCGTCGCGTACACATCGCGGCCGGATTACATTTTCTCGAGGCGCACAACGCGAGAAGTGCGTCGTCGTCGTCGTCGTCTTTCGTCGACCAATTTCACGCGAATAACGAGAGAGTCGCGTCGCGCACGCGCCGCCGACGGTGAAATATTATATCGCGGGAAGCGGCGGCGACGTGATTTGTTTGCGGGGTTTTGATTGTTGGCCTACGCCCCAAAATAAACGGCGGTGTATATGGCGAGAACAAATTTATTATGGGGTCGCGCTGCGGTTAATTCGAGTCGATGTGTGCCGGCGATAAATATTTGTAATTATTGTTATTCTTTATTTATAAAGGAATTTATTAGGGGTGTGCCAATAGTAATTGGATCGAATCGAATCGAATATTGTTATTCGATTCGAATTTCGAATCGAATATTCGATTTTTCGAATACTTGGAATAGAAGGAATATTCGAAAAAAACGCATGTTAGAAAAAAGATGGAATATTCAATTTGAATAATGAATTTTGGATTTGAATATTGAATAGTCAAAGTTAGACAATCATAAAACAATGATCGGTATTGATTGCGGGCAAAGTCTATACAGTAGTTCAATGTTTAACACCCTTCTGAATTTTTTCAAAATTGTATCGAGGCTCTCTAGCAGCTAAAGTAGTTGTGATATTGAAATTTCATAAAAAATAAATAATAATAAGAAAAGAAATTAATGAACCAATAATTAAAGTAACAAAACAAAGCCTCTTCGGGAAGCCAAACGTGATAAACGTACTAACACAAACCGAGGTGGGTAAACCATTGTTAAATAAAGAAAAGGACGCACTGTAACAATAAATTTGTCTGCTCTTTTCATATAATGTTGACGACATTCGAATGATCCTTAAATATGTAAAACAGATCAATACCGAACATTCTAATCGAATATTCGAAACAGCTGAATACTCGAACATTCCATTCGAATATTCGAATCGAATATTCGAAACAGTCGTGTATTCGAACATACGAATATTCGAAACAGTCGTGTATTCGAACATACGAATATTCGATTTGAAGTTTCGAATCGAATATTACTATTTGATTCGGATCGAATTATTCGAAAATTTTGAATATTCGCACACCCCTAGAATTTATCATTGATTCCTTGTGTTTTTAGGGTAAAAGACCGATATGACGACGCCCTGTTTCTCAGGATTTGCAATTGTATGATACAAGTAAAAAAAAAATATATAAAAAAAAATAGCGAATTAACTTGCGTCGAGTAGAAAAGGTCGGTCAGACAGCGCGAGAAGCCCGTTAGCGCAGTTGGAGTAGAAAAAGCTCGATGTCAGCGCGCACCCTTTAGTTCACCCAGGACCCTTCAGCGGAATCTCCCGCACATGTCTGTCCATGGACATGAAGTCCCCTCGTCCGTTCCGGCCACTTCACCCACGGCCGTAACATTCCACCGCCGCCGCGCCGTCCGCGCGCTGCGCACTCAATGCGATGTAAACACAACCCATGGGGCTTTTTCCACTGTGAAAATATAAATAACCGAAATTCAGCCTAGCGTTGTTCGACGGCCTTTTCTGTCCCCGCAAGTGCGCGTTGCCTAGGGACAACAAATTTTCGTGTAAATGTAAACGATCAGATTTTATTATAAAAGTATGTCAATTATTATTTATTTATCTGCGCATTCAAAGTACGTTAAGGGGGGGGGTAGGGTATTTTCAGCGAAAAAAAGGCATAAATTTGAGAATTTTTTGTGGCGATATAAATAGTGATAATCAATTAAATCTTTTTCCACATAATAGTGGCACATTTCAAGAATATTCTGTAAAATTTTTATGGAAAAAAATAAATAATCAAGTGATTGGCAGAGAATCTCCGGAGGCGTCTCGAAAAAAAGTTGATTTGCGGTGCACACGATTTCTCGAAGTAGGATTGCCCGAATCCAAAAATTCAAACGGCATTCATTAGAGGAGATGTTTCTCGAGGTAACGCCGAAGAGTTTTTTTTTTTTTTACCATTTTTCAATTTTTGGCATCACTTTGAAGTCAAAAACGCGATTTTTGCTGGAAAAATCAGCCTATTTGTTATTGTAAAATTGATAATTTTAATAAAAATCGAAAAACGCCTTCGGCGTTACCTGACGAATTATATGGAGAAGCACTGTGCCAAATTTCAGAACGATCGGACAATTAGTTTTTGAGTAATCGTGTGCACCGACTTTCAAAATGATGATTTTCAGGAGAACGCTTTAAAATCGCGCTCGGGCCGGGCGGTACAGCAATCCGCGAGTATAAAAATATTCATAACGTCGTCAATTTTGCTCCGATTGACTTGAAAATTTGACACAATATTCTTGAGGTATTATGCATTCAGTAAAAAATATAAAATAAAAATGCCAAAAAAAAAATTTTAATACCCTACCCCCCCCTTAAAATATTTACATTATACCATAAAAATTATATTGATAGTAAAAAAGCCAATATTGAAATAAAAATTACGATATAAAATAAAAATATTTATATTTGTACGTTAACCGTTAGCGGCTACACGGGGTAACTAGTTACCTCAGGCTCAGAAAAAAAAAATGAATTTTTTAAAAAATTAGAAATTATAAATTTTATGATTTGCAATTTTTTTCATTTTTCCCTCCAGTCATTTTGCAAAATAAATATACTTTTTGAATGATCGGCAGATACTGTTATTTTGTTATGGTAATGGTATATGTTGTGCGTGCAATCCTAAAATTTTAGCCCTTAATATTGAAAAATGGCGGAGTAATGAATTTTTTCCTGAAAAAGCCATTTTTATGAACATTCACAGTTTTTAGAACGCCATCTATAATTTGACCGATAAAAATCATTAGAAATGTTGAAGAACTTTTCAACAAATATGAAACAATCGGTTAGAAGTCTTAAAACACCCATATGTCTTATACAACTAGGTTTTTGAGCGTGGAGTAATGAGTTACCCCATGTGGCCGCTATGTGGCCTGGCTGAGGTGTGGCCGCTAAGGGTTAAAATTAGAACTACGTTATAAAATTCATTCGATTCATAATTCGATCAAATTTAAACCTTAAGATATCCCGCGAAATAAGTTGAACATTGAAAATGAATATAAAAAAATAGTATTAACATTAAAATAATATAATATTAAAATACAAATTACGTTATAAAATTAAAACATTTATATATGAACGTTAAAAAAAATGCTTTCACCCAGCGTCATTGAATTCTCGAAACATAATTCGATCAAATTTAAACAATAAAATATCCCGCGAAATAAAGGGAATATGAATATCGTTTTTGCAACGTATATGGGGAATTCCACGGTACTTTCACCAACCAAAAAAAAAAAAAAATCTTAAATTTTTTCTAAAAATCGGGTTCGATACCATTAATAGTTTCTGTGATATTACAGATTAAATGAAAAACGAGAAAAAAGAAAAAATTGGCACATTCCGGCCAAATATATATTTTTTTTATTTTGAAATTTGGTCCATCTATAGACACAACTGAACCAGAGTTTTAGAAAAAAATTTAGATTTTTTTTTTAGTGGCGAACGTACCGTGGAATCCCCCATATATATTTTTTTTAAGGCAGTAGTCTGCTTTAGAAGCCGAAAAAAAAGCGTTTTTTCAGCAATTTTTTTTAAAGGGAAGGAAATGATTGGGGTAAACGAAATTTTCAGACCATAGAGTATTATATTTAAGCTTTAAAAAACAATTTTTATTATTAAAAAATATTGAAATTTTCCAAAGTTGTAAGGATTTTTCTGGAGCGCCTGGAGTCTGCACTTGTAAATCGGTGCCGGTGATAGCAAAAAGAATATATGTCCGATCGAAAAAAATCAAAGTGATCTAGCTTCAGTATTAAATTATCTTCTATTTGAACTAAAAAAGTTGGACAAAAGTATTATTTAAACTACTTGTTTTGCAACTTAGTGAATTTTTTTTTTTTTTTTTTTTTTTTTTTCAAACTTCGAAAAAAAATTTGAATTTTATAACTACTTCGGTATTTTTTTAGTTCAAATAGAAGATAATTTAATACTGAAGCTAGATCACTTTGATTTTTTTCGATCGGACATATATTCTTTTTGCTATCACCGGCACCGATTTACAAGTGCAGACTCCAGGCGCTCCAGAAAAATCCTTACAACTTTGAAAAATTTCAATATTTTTTAATAATAAAAAATGTTTTTCAAAGCTTAAATATAATACACTATCCTCTGAAAATTTCGTTTCCCCCAATCACTTCCTTACCTTTAAAAAAAATTGCTGAAAAAACGCTTTTTTTCGGCTTTTAAAGCAGACTACTGCCTTAACGTGTGTTCGCTAATGCGTTACACGCCTGTTCAGTTCGGCGCTCGTTGTATTCCAACGCGCGCCCTTTTGTTTCGGGGGACGCGAAAAAACCCCCGAGAGTAAAACCGTCCCTTCCTTCTTGCCAGCGACCGACGATAACGACAACGGGATCGGCCTGATTCGCGACGCATTCGCGTAAACAACCCTCGGGCAATAGAAACCAGCTGCCAATCAGTGGGCTACCAGGCACTGGGTTACCAGGCTGCGCGAGGCGCTTGTGACATTAATTAAAACTGCGTCGACTGGCTGCCGCGGCGTCGGTTGTTCTACAACGCCGGGCCGAATATCCCCGAGGGGATTTTTTTGCTGATCACGTTTGTCCAACGTTTCCCCGATACCGAATGCACCCGCGTTTTGATTAACATCTTTTACAGCCGATATGATGACGCACCCGCGCCAGTCGCGGCTCAATGCGCGTTCACATATTGCTGTGCGCGCGCGATGCACGAATTTTTCATGATTTACCGACAAATTTTCGCAGCACCTTCAATGAATGTTTTTTTTTTCCTCGAAGCGCAAAAAATTCGATTCGCACTGCGGTGAAATAAATGTGATGATAAATATTGAAGTCTCTGGTATCGAATGGTAAAAGGGGTATAATTATTGTTATCGTAATGTGTTAATTAATTTTTTGAATTAATATTACACCGAGTCCCGTTATTATATCTTCAATCGCGTCGATTTTTTTTTGTTTTTGCTTCCTCGTAGAGGAAGCTTTGTTTTCATGAAAAAAAAAATGTCATGAAAAAACGTCACATTTTACCAATGTAACTGAAATGTTTTATAGATGAAAAGGACCACGTACCAAACTCTGCCACGTACCAAATTTGACGATGATCAGTCAAGTGGTTCAGATTTTACGCCATTTTCAAGTTTTTAAATATTAAGATTTTCGCTCTAACTTCAGCAAAAGTTAATAATGTGTGACAAAACTTTGTCCTCAATGGAAAAAAGGATGCAAAGTAAAACTTTGCACATTGCTTCCTCATTAATTTTCATTTTTTTGCAATGCTTCCTCTATGAGGAAGCCAAAAATAATAATGGAACTTCCTCATGGAGGTGGGTTTGCGCAAAATTATTATTAATGAGGAAGCAATGTGCAATGTTCTATTTTGCATCCTTTTTTAAATTAATATTACACCGAGTCTCGTTACTATATCTTCAATCGCCTCGTTTTTTATGGTCTTTTTTTTCTTTTTTCCTTTTCAAATTTCCGGATTATCCGTAAAGCAATACAAAAAATGGTGCGATGCTTTGAAAATTACCGCTCGTTTGTCGAATTTTCGAGCTGACAGTTTTACTCGACGAGACGTATTTCTCGCGAATGACGAACCGCAGGATGTTCATGAGGAAGTTTCATCCACCGAAAATATATCCGAAATGCAGCGAAATTTCGCATAACAACGCAAAGTGAATTCGCAAACAGGCTTCACTTGCTTTACCTGCGACAAAATAGTTGCAAAGTCTCGGAGCCAGAAATTCCCGGACTACAGCGTCAGGATACGGTGACGCACTTTACCTGCGTTGTATTTTACCATCAGCCGGTCGCGCGTTGTATACCCGCCTGTTTCGTATACAATTTCAAAGTGTCCCGAAGAGAATATCCATAAAGTCGGAAAGTGCATTACGCAGAACTTGCCGTTACACGTCGGGCGCGCGTTCGTCGCGCCTTTCGTCCACTATTCCTCGTTCCTTGTTCCTCGTTCTCGCCTCGTCATCGTTCCGCGTTCTCGTCGTTCCGTTCCCTTTCACACGTTCCATTTTCGCGTTTCGTCCACTATTCTTCTTCCTCGTTCGTCGTTCTTGATTCGTATAGTTCTCTGTTCCTCGTTCCTATTCCTGGTTCCTATTCCTGGTTCCTATTCCTCGTTCCTATTCCTCATTCCTATTCCTCATTTCTATTCCTTGTTTCTATTCCCGCTTCCTATTCCTCGGTCCTCGTTCTCGCTTTGTATCGTTCTCTGTTCCTTGTTCCTATTCCTCGTTTCTATTCCCGCTTCCTATTCCTCGGTCCTCGTTCTCGCTTCGTATCGTTCCATTCCTATTCCTTGTTCTCGCTGCGTATCGTTTCGTTCCTATTTCTGGTTCCTAATCCTCGTTCCTATTCCTTGTTCCTATTCCTTTTTCCTATTCCTCGTTCCTATTTCTGGTTCCTAATCCTCGTTCCTATTCCTTGTTCCTATTCCTTTTTCCTATTCCTTGTTCCTATTTCTGGTTCCTAATCCTCGTTCCTATTCCTTGTTTCTATTCCTGCTTCCTATTCCTCGTTTCTATTTCTCGTTCCTATTCCTCGTTCCTCGTTCTTCCTCCGTCGTTACATGTTCCTATTCTTCGTTCCTCGTTCTCTCTTCGTAGTTCCACGTTCCTACTCCCCTTTTCTATTCGTCGTTCCTATTCCTCGTTCCTATTCCTTGTTTCTATTTCTCGTTCCTATTCCTCGGTCCTCGTTCTCGCTTCGTCGTTCCTCGTTCCTATTCCTTGTTTCTATTTCTCGTTCCTATTCCTCGGTCCTCGTTCTCGCTTCGACGTTCCTCGTTCCTATTCCTCGTTTCTCGTCCTCGGTTTGTCGTTCCTCGTTCCTATTTCTCATTTCTCGTTCTCACTTCGTCGTTCTTCGTTTCTGTTCCTCGCTCCTATTCCTCCTTTCTCATTCCACGTTCCTATTCCTCGTTTCTTATACTACGTTCCTATTCCTCGTTTCTCGTTCGACGTTCCTATTCCTCGTTTCTTATTCTACGTTCCTATTCCTCGTTTCTCGTTCGACGTTCCTATTCCTCGATCGTCGTTCCTCGTTCCTATTCCTCGTTCGTCGTTCCTCGTTCCTGTTCTTCGCTCCTATTCCTCGTTCCTTTCTCCTATTCCTCGTTTCTCATTCCTCTTTCTCTCCTCGTCGTTCCTCGTTCCTCGCTTCATCCTATTCTCTTTCATTCCCTCCCTACATTCCATTTTCGCATCTCGCATCTCGCGAATGTTATACGACGGGACAGTTCTCACGGAAGCGCGCGCGAGCGCCGCGTGAGAAATGTCCTCGCGGACGTAACGGCGGATACGGCTCGCGCGGAGGGAGGGGGGGGGGGCGTTAGGGGATGATATTCGCTGCGAGGAGCGAAGGACGCGCGGAGGGATCGCACAATTTTCGGGAACGAGGTCGGAGCGGACCGGCTGCCGGGGATGATGATTCGGCTCTCTTTCGCCGTCGTTAGCTCATCTTCGCTCTTGTTTCGCCCCACCGAACAGGCAACGTCCGTTCTGTCTGAATGCCTGGGCTCACCGAAATTGGTCTCTTCCCCGGCGCGAGAGCGAAACGGCCCCGGCGGCCGCGGCTCGAATGGCGCGGCAAAGAGGAAACGTTCTGGAGAAGAAAAAAAAATAACACACACCAGCCACAGTCCCAGGATCCAGTAAAGGGTAGAAAAACGAATGATTGAACGACCGCTGGCTTGCTGGACATTTGCAGGTGGCAGGGAAAAATGCTGTCATCTTTTATTGCGGAAAGTGGACTTTGACGCGCTGCGATCCTGTTTGTATGCACGTAATAGCGTTTCCTATTGGTCGTATTAGTCTGGAGTCGCTGTTTCTCGTTTCCCCGTACGAAGACGGAGGACCCGGAAGGTCGGAGGAAAAGTACGGGGCATTCTTCGTCAGACGAGAGAATTTATTCGTGGTTGACCTCTCGATTGTTGGTCACAAGTTGGACACATTTCGGACGATTTCAGACTCGAAGTCGACAGTAAAAAGTGCAAAACAAAAATGCAATAGTACATTACGGGAGGGAAGTGCAACTTTCCAGCGAGAGGGAAATTTGATGCCCGAGCGAAGCGAGAGCAGAAATTCACACGAGGTGAAAAGGCACTTCCCTCCCATGTCGCGTACTATACTATTCTTCCGATTTCGCTGAAAAATAACCTCATTTCAAAATAACCTCGTCCAACAATCTCCGGACTCCGCTGAAATAACCTCATTTCGTGTCCGCACCGCGGGCGGAAAGTCGCTCATTTCTAACATGTGACTCGACGCATGCGCAGTCTGGTTTCATTACCTCCCTAGGGACGCAATCGGCACATTCCTGCCCACGGGCAGTAATGTAATCCGTACTGCGCATGCGTCTCGTCACAGGTTAGAAATGAGCGACTTTTCGTACGTGTTGCACACACGATATGAGGTTATTTTTCAGCGAAATCGGAACAAAAGTATAGTACGCGACATGGGAGGGATGTGCCTTTTCACCTCGTGTGAATTCCTCCCTCGCTTCGCTCGGGCATCAAATTTCACACTCGGTGAAAAGTTGCACTTCCCTCCCTTGTTGCGTAACATACTATTGTTTAGTACCGCCCATTATCACCGCGATTGGTGTAGACCTCTATAGACACCGACTTGATGTTGTGTGTTTTGACACCGGATTTTTAACAGTGTAAAGTGCGGAACAAAAATACAAAAAAAAAAATGCAAACCATCGTTAACTCATAACGTTTCATAAAACAAATCAATTGCATCTACACTTTCGTCCCCGACACGAAAAAAAATCCCAGCTGCTCATTTACCATGATTTCCCAGACGCGGCTAATTACGTCGAAAACGAGATATCAAAAAAACTAGCGAGCAATTGATTATCCTGACCGGTCGCTCGAGTTCGCATCGCTCCGCAGTGCCCTTCCCCTGCCCCTCTCCCCCTTCCTTATACCCTCTGCTTCGAACTTTGTCCCGAAAAATTAATCAACTGCGGCGAACGTCTGAGCGATCCTGCTCCATAAACGTCGATGATTGATTATTAACGACGAGAAATTCGGCCGGCCGAACGTCGTCGGGGCGAAAGTCAATATCGCGAGGCCGGGAAAACCAAGAGAGGAGGGGGGGGGGGGGGGGCGTCACTGACAGCCCCCCCCTCCCCCTCGCGTCCTCTGCTCCCCCCCCCCCCCCCCCTCCAGAGCAGAGGACGAGAGTGAAACACAGATTGTCAGGACACCGCGTCCAACACATCAGCGGGGGGTGGGGGGGGGGGGGGGGGAGAACAAAGTGTACTACGTACGTCTTGGGATGGGGCCAATATGAAACTTTGACGTCGTTAGCGACTCGCAGAGAGGCTCGGCGTCGGGGTTTCAATCACCGAGGGCGCGAATTCTAACTCCTCCGGCAGTGATTTCGAGTCTCCGGTTGTCGACGGTCGAGGGGGCGGCGAGGAGATGGAAGTAGAGTCGTGGGGGGGAGGGGAGGGCTGTCGGTGACGTTGGGGAACTGTCGAATCGGGCGGTGGATGAGGGTGATTTCAGGCGTCTGGCATAATGCGAAACTTTGCCGAAAGGACGCGCGGTGTGTGCGTTATATATACGATATATACCGAGTCGACGAGAGAGAGAGAGAGAGAGAGAGAGAGAGAGGGAGAGTCGGTGACGCGCCGGATACCTACGCGATATTCGACCCAAAGTTCTTGGACCGTGTGCAACTGCACGACGAGAGCAACAACGAGGCTCGCGCGCAGTCGGTTGCCGCTGCTGCCGCCGCTCAGGGTTGACGCTGTTACACTCCGCGAGCTGCGAGTCGTCGCTTGTCGCACAGCTTACAGCGGGTACTCATATATGGTACAGTAGAATCTCCCGTAAGTGGGCTTCTGCCCCCGCCCCCTCCTTGCCCCTCGTCGGCGCACTCGCGTTTTCGTCGATGAGCCGTCGCATGTCACACAGTTTGTAGTGGTACAGTAGAACCTCCCAGAAGAGCCTCCACCCCCCTTACTATGTCCGCCGTCGCGTTTTCTGCGTACGAGCTGCGAGTTGGAGAATTGTTGCTTGTCACACAGCTTGTAGCCGTGCTCATAGCTTGTACAGTAGAATCCCCCGTAAGCCTCATAACCGGTACAGTAGAAGCTCCCGTAATTTGGTCCCCCCCCCCCCCCCCTCCTTACTGTGTCCGCCGTCGCGTTTTCTCCGTGATAGCGGTACTCATAGTTGGTACAGTAGAATGGTACAGTAGAATCCTCCGTAAGTGGGCTCTCGACCTCCCCCCCCCTTCCCCCTTAGCGTGTGTGCCGTTACATTTTCTCCGTGCGAGCTGCGAGTTAGAGCGTTGTCGCTTGTCACACAGCTTATTGTAATGGTACTCATAGCCGGTACAGTAGAATCGCCCGTAAGTGCCCCTCCCCCACGCTCCTCATATGTGCGCCGTCGCGTTTTCTCCATGCGAGCTGCGAGCACGGGAGTTGCCGCTTGTCACACAACTTGTAACAGTACTCATAAATGGTACAGTAGAACCCCCCGTAAATAGGCTTCTCCCCGTCCGCCCCACATATGCGTTATCGCGTTTTCTCCGAGCGAACTGCGAGCACAGGAGTTGTCGCTTGCCACACAACTTATTGTAATGGTACTCAGAGCCGGTACAGTAGAATCGCCCGTAAGTGCCCCTCCCCCCCACGCTCCTCATATGTGCGCCGTCGCGTTTTCTCCATGCGAGCTGCGAGCACGGGAGTTGTCGCTTGTCACGCAACTTGTAACAGTACTCATAATTGGTACAGTAGAACCCCCCGTAAATAGGCTTCTCCCCCTCCGCCCCACATATGCGTTATCGTGTTTTCTCCGAGCGAACTGCGAGCACAGGAGTTGTCGCTTGTCACACAACTTATAGCGGTACTCATAGACGGTACAGTAGAATCGCCCGTAAGTGCCCCTCCCCCCCCCCCCCCCCCCACGCCCCTCATATGTGCGCCGTCGCGTTTTCTCCATGCGAGCTGCGAGCACGGGAGTTGTCGCTTGTCACGCAACTTGTAACAGTACTCATAATTGGTACAGTAGAACCCCCCGTAAATAGGCTTCTCCCCCTCCGGCCCACATATGCGTTATCGCGTTTTCTCCGAGCGAACTGCGAGCACAGGAGTTGTCGCTTGTCACACAACTTATTGTAATGGTACTCAGAGCCGGTACAGTAGAATCGCCCGTAAGTGCCCCTCCCCCACGACCCTCATATATGCGCCGTCGCGTTTGCTCCATGCGAGCTGCGAGCACGGGAGTTGCCGCTTGCCACGCAACTTGTAGCAGTACTCATAAATGGTACAGTAGAACCCCCCGTAAATAGGCTTCTCCCCCTCCGTCCCACATATGCGTTATCGTGTTTTCTCCGAGCGAACTGCGAGCACAGGAGTTGTCGCTTGTCACACAACTTATTGTAATGGTACTCAGAGCCGGTACAGTAGAATCGCCCGTAAGAGCTCCTCCCCCACGCCCCTCATATGTGCACCGTCGAGTTTGCTCCATGCGAGCTGCGGGCACGGGAGTTGCCGCTTGTCACACAAC
Source organism: Itoplectis maculator (assembly GCA_964034905.1). NCBI lineage: Eukaryota > Metazoa > Arthropoda > Insecta > Hymenoptera > Ichneumonidae > Itoplectis > Itoplectis maculator. Next base: position 4,101,344 of record OZ035859.1, read on the forward strand.
TTGTAACAGTACTCATAATTGGTACAGTAGAACCCCCCGTAAATAGGCTTTTCCCCCTCCGCCCCACATATGCGTTATCGTGTTTTCTCCGAGCGAACTGCGCGAGCACAGGAGTTGTCGCTTGTCACACAACTTATAGCGGTACTCATAGACGGTACAGTAGAATCGCCCGTAAGTGCCCCCCCCCCCCCCCCCCCCCCCACGCCCCTCATATGTGCGCCGTCGCGTTTTCTCCATGCGAGCTGCGAGCACGGGAGTTGCCGCTTGTCACGCAACTTGTAGCAGTACTCATAATTGGTACAGTAGAACCCCCCGTAAATAGGCTTCTCCCCCTCCGCCCCACATATGCGTTATCGTGTTTTCTCCGAGCGAACTGCGAGCACAGGAGTTGTCGCTTGTCACACAACTTATAACGGTACTCATAGATGGTACAGTAGAACTCCCCATAAGTGGGGTCTCCCCCCCCCTCCCCCCTTCCTCCGTCCGCCTACCCGGAGCTCGGAGCTCTCTCGGGGCTGCTCGTTCAACTCGAAACACCTTTTTCGGCGCCAAGTCCTGGAAACTCCGCCAAGAGGGCAAGTTAATTCCGTGAGTTTGCCGCGCGCGCGCACCCGGCGCGCACTTGACTCCTCCATGTGCCCCCGTTCGCACTTGAGTCCGTGTATTCAACACGTGTTTCTTCCGTTGCCGCTCGCTTCGACGTCGAGAACCGCGCGCACCGACGACTCCTCGAAGGACACTCCGAGTGTCAGCGAGAAAACTTGTTCGGGTATTAAAAATATGGAGATAGACGAGGAGCCAATTTTTTTCTCAAGACTCTGCGTCGATGTCACAGTTTGTGCTGCGGTAAAACATTGAAAACCAGGATTCGCGTCGTATTCCCGACGACTTTATTAAGGGGGGAACCCAAGTTAGGAGGCTCATTTTCACTGGTTTTTTAGGATTTTTTTTTTTTTTTTTGGTGGGAAGTAATTATTAGAATTTAATAAAATTTGGCCATTATGTTGTTCATATTTCGAACAACTTTTGTGCATTTTTTTGAAAAATTTCACGGAAAAATTACAGCGTTACGCACTGATGTCCGCTGAAGGTCGTAAGTACAATTCCTTCACTGCGGGCAGGGTAGTCATTGCAATTTTCATCCGAAATCATTAGGATTTTTTTAAACATTAATAACTAATTTCCTAAGAATATGAACCTAAATGCAAGTGAAAAGGACGAAAATAAAAAATTTGGCAGGCGTTGGACATTTTTTTCATCAATTTTCACTATTTTTTTCACGAATTATGCCAAAAAACCCTTAGAAATATGATATCATCCTATATGTTGGTTCATCTACTTCGTAATTGCATAAAGAATGTTACTGCCAATTTTCATAATGATCTTTTCATTACTTTTTGCGGAAGAATGCCCGCAGAGGCGAAAAAAGTCGCTCTGAGTAAAACGCGTTTTATCGTCGCGTCTATCGTCACAAATTCTAGAAAAATTCGAATTTTGCTTTGAAATTTTGACAGCGTATTCTTAGATAGTTAAGCTAACGATATAAGCAATACAAAATTCAGATTTTCTAAAACTCCTTTTTACAGGACTCCGTCGGTATCGCAGTGCATGATAAAACATTGAAAACCATGATTCGCATCACACCGACGACTTTATTAATGGATGTTTCAGCACTTACCGTCCGTCCGTCCGTCTGACTCTTTTCTTCGTTCCGAATAGTCTTTCTCAGATCGGTGTTATTTACGACTTTGCGGAAGCTTACGAGGTCCACTACTGTACATCCCTCAGTCGCGCGTTCGCCTGGACAACAACGACGACGACGACGACCACGACGACTCCGACTCCGACGACTGCGAGACTGTATCGCGCGGTGACTAATGAGTACTCTCGCGTGTACGACGCGTATTGTGCACGAGATGCGTGCTCCGCAGACAAGCTGCTTCTGCTGCTGCTGCAGTACTAGAAATAGTTGCGGACTCTTCGGCGACGATAAAATCGAAAGAGAACCGGTGAGGCTGCAAGCGGGAGGTCCCGGGCAGCTACGGAAAGCACGAGACGAAGATAAGAAAAAGACAAAAAAAAAACCGCGTCCTGCAAACTCGTCGTTATCACGTCACGAGTGTAGAAGGACGAGAAGGAAGAGGCAGGTGGAAGCAACGAGCCACACAGATCACGAGACCTTTTAAAAAATACAAGAAGGAAACATTTAATATATATTTACTGTCTGAACAGTACCGCGTATCTATAATATAAAAATCTCTATAATATAAGAAGATAATCGAGTATAGGATAATCGAGATTTTTCTAAGTCCCTTAAGGGACTTGGGCCGATTTTTTTAAGTCCCCCAAGGGACTTGGGCCGATTTTTTCTAAATCCCCCAATGGACTTAGGCCGATTTTTTCTAAGTCCCTCAAGGGACTTGGGCCGATTTTTTCTAAGTCCCCCAAGGGACTTGGGCCGATTTTTCTTAAGGCCCTCATGGGACTTGGACTGATTTTTTCTAAGTCACCCAAGAGACTTGGGCCGATTTTTTCTAAGTCCCTCAAGGAACTTAGGCTGATTTTTTCCAAGTCCCCCAAGGAACTTAGGCTAATTTTTTGCAAGTCACCCAAGGGACTTGGGCCGATTTTTTCTAAGTCCCCCAAGGAACTTAGGCTGATTTTTTCCAAGTCCCCCAAGGGAATTGAACCGATTTTTTCTAAGTCCCCCAAGGGACTAGGGCTGATTTTTTCTACGTCCTCCAAGAGACTTGGGCTGATTTTTTTCTACGTCCTCCAAGGGACTTGGGCTGATGTTTTCTAAGTCCCCCTAGGGACTTGGGCCGATTTTTCCTAAGTCCCCCAAGGGACTTGGGCCGATTTTTTCTAAGTCCCCCAAGAGACTTGGGCTGATTTTTTCTGAGTCCCCCAAGGGAGTTGGGCTGATTTTATCTAAGTCACCCAAGAGACTTGGGCCGATTTTTTCTAAGTCCCTCAAGGAACTTAGGCTGATTTTTTCCAAGTCCCCCAAGGAACTTAGGCTAATTTTTTGCAAGTCCCCCAAGGGACTTGGGCTGATTTTTTCTAAGTCCCCCAAGGAACTTAGGTTGATTTTTTCCAAGTCCCCCAAGGGAATTGAACCGATTTTTTCTAAGTCCCCCAAGGGACTTGGGCTGATTTTTTCTACGTCCTCCAAGAGACTTGGGCTGATTTTTTTCTACGTCCTCCAAGGGACTTGGGCCGATTTTATCTAAGTCTCTCAAGGGACTTGGGCCAATTTTTTCTAAGTCCTCCAAGACTTGGGCTGATTTTTTTACAGCAACCATAACCATAGGAACTATGACTGTGGCAACCAAAAATCATGTCACAATGCAACGATAAGAAAAGAAAAAAAAAACCGTGTCCTGCAAACTCGTCGTTATCACGTCACGAGTGTAAAAGGACGAGAATGAAGGGGCAGGTGGAAGCAACGAGCCACACAGATCACGAGACCTTTTAAAAAATACAAGAAGGAAACATTTATTATATATTTACAGTCTGAACAGTACCGCGTGTATATATAATATAGATATATTTCATACATATATATACGTAATATTATCATGTATATAATCTCTCCACGTGTGAATCTTACGAAACTTGCGTCGGGTTAATGCGAGACAAACTATGCAACGTTATAACCGCAGCTTTCGCGGCCTAATAAATTGTTGTTAGGATATGCATGATCGAAAGACGAGAAAATCATAGTAAGATGGATTAGTCAATATTTCCTTACGTATCTCATATCGCCCGATCGTTCAGACAAGTGTTATTATGTTTCTCAATAAATGATAAGGTGACGCCGGTAATATACTTAAGATTATTGGTGATTATTAAACAACCTGTACGAAGGAAAAACAATGTGTAATAGTGTTAATAGCAATTAATGCGAATCGAGACGTCGACGGAAAAGTGTGTTGACCGTATTACCCTCGTGGTCATTTTTACTTTGACATTTTGTTTTTTTATTTATTTATTTTTAGTAACTACGTTTCGTATACGTCGATATTCGACGATCTTGCGTTGCTCCTTCGTCGCGAATGGAAGGTAAATTAATTACAGTCATTTTCGTATGCGTGATTGACTTGATGCATTTATTTTTTTTAATTGTTGATAGTACGCCAATTGCGTTAAGGGGGGAAACACATAGAAACGACGACAAATTTTGGGATTTTTTCTAACGAAACTAGTCGACCAATCGTTTTGAAATTTTTAGGGTATTTTATTGTACATTAGAAGGTATAAAAGGTTCCAGAGACTTTTTTCTTTACCCAAAATTTGAAACGCGACGTACTCAAAACTACATTTTCGAAACTGGTGGGCGCGATAAAAAAAACTATTCATCCGACTCATATAAACCAAAAGTTTTTAGATACATAATTGCAGGCCTCCTAATTCAATCTTTTTTTAACTGTGCAATAATTTTTTTGCATTTTTGCATTTTTTAATTTTTTGCATTTTTCGTATTTATGCAAAAATGATTGTAAAATTTCGTTTAAGTTGAATTAGAAGGTTCATCGATGAGGGATTGCAATTATGTATCTAGAAACCTTTGGTTTATATGAATCGGATGAAAAGTTTTTTTTTATCAATTTCGAAAATATAGTTTTGAATACGTCGCGTTTCAAGTTTTGGGTAAAGAAAAATCAAAGTCTCAGGTGCCTTTTAATACCTTCTAATGTGCAATAAAATACCCAAAAAATTTCAAAACGGTTGGTCGAGTAGTTTCATTGAAAAAAAATCCCAAAAATTGTCGTCATTTCTATGTATTTTCCCCCCTAATAGAGTATTTTTTCACACCTGAAACGCAGTGTTTGACACGGTCTTCGATATCTCATAAAATAAATGTTTTGTTCACACTTGGCATCGCACTCGAGGGTGAAAAAAATTCGTGTATTTACCGTTCGTGTGATCTGATGATGATAATAATAACGAGTAGAGCTGTTAACCTATTAATATCGGCCCCTAATACGCGTTTACAGCGATTAATCACGAGCATTGACGTTTCGATCACTTTTGTTATTTATTATTTATAATTAAAAATATATATATGTGTGTGTATAAACGTTGTGACAACCATTCAATGTTATTGTGCTTATTGTTGCTTACTGTAAGAGTAGTAAATATCCGCGCGAGTCTTTGATCTTATTTTTTTTTCCTACGAAAACGACTCGAGATCCAAACTTGTAAATTAACTCCGTTCAGCTGTCGAGTTATCGACTCTATCGGAGAGTGTACGCAATAAACTCGCCAGAGATGTCAGCTGTTCGTTACTTCTAAAAAGATACTTTTAAAAATTGATCCTTTAATTTGCTCATTATTAAAAGTTTAGTAAAGGTGGCACATACGTTATATAACTCAATGTTTTTACATTATAGAAAATCCTTAAGAGACATTTTTGGCAATAAATTTCATGAAAAAAATAATAAAAAGTATATGTAACGATCAAAAGTAACGATCTTTACTTTCGTACTTACACTGTCAGAAAAGACTGGAAATTTTTATCCATAAACTCGTCAATTGAATTTAATGGACAATTGTGATATAAAATTAAGGTATCCTTGCAATGAAGTTAGAGTACATTTTCAAAATCAAACTACTTTTACAGTCAAATTTAAGCAAATTATAAAAATTACTGTACCAAAAATAAAATTTGACCTCGTACTTGTATAGTAAGTTTAGTATACCAGTTTATGAATAAAAACTTCCAGTACATGTACATTAAATAGTAATTTTTTTTCTCGGTATACTCGTTACTCGTCACAATTACTTTTTTCATATTTTTTAATTAAATTCAAAGCCAAAAATGCGTTTAAGGGATTTTATGTGAAGTTAAAATATTGAATTACATAACGCGTAGGCCACCTTTGCTAAGCTTTTAATAATAAGCAAATTTTACGATAAATAAAGAAAAGTGTGTGCTTAAAAGCAACGACCAACCGACATCTCTGAAACTCGCAAAGATCACAGTGGACAAAAACGATCGTAACACTAATTGTAAATCCCACCATGACCCCATCTAACCGCTCGATCCATTATTTTCTTGTATTTGATTTTTTTAAATATAATTTTTTTTGTATTTTTTTTCATTCAAATATAATAAACGCGTACGTTTTTTCGTATTTTCGTTAAACTTTCATCGTGACGTCGCGTCGAGCGACGATTCGTCGTGCGTTCGCCGTATCTCGATATTATCGAACGTGGCATCGGCCGCAGTCGATGACAATGACGACGACGCGGCGCTGCAAACGGATGGACGTTTTTCGCGCGGGACGATTGGCTGGTTTTCACTCGACGCGGTCACTCGTCCTGTCAAACGTGGTCTCCCCACACGGTCGCCACCTTCGCGCGGTCCACCGATGCCAGATAAGTGCCGTGAGGATGCCAGGCGACGGCGGTCACCGCGGATCTGCAATGAACCAAGAGAAACGACTCGTTAAAAACGTATCCACACGATAATAAAATTCAATATAAAAATAAAAACAAAAAACAAATGAAAATAAAATTAATTGTATTGATTGATAGTATTGATGAGTTGTTGGGACTTCCCCGATCCATTTTCCGAATGTCATTGCTTTTGCGGCCTGAATTCCAATGGAATTCTGCTACCTCCCGCATTCACACTTAAGGGGCTGCTGGAGTAGATTTTTTTACCGACTGGTCGGTAAAAAAGTACGGTTTCGTAGTTTACGGTATACGTCGTTATTGTATTACAAAAATGTCTCAAATTATACAGGATTATAATATCAACATAGGCGCATCGGCGTAGACTCGAATTTTGGGTGAAAACGCTTGAAAAACAACGAAAATCGTAAATCTGTAAGCCTATCGAAAACCAATATGGCCGCTAGAACTGTCAACTGTCACCTTTTTCGTATTATATAAACATTTCCAGAAATCCCATACGAAAAACGAGCATCTACGCCGATGCGCCTACGTTCATATAATAATCCTGTGCAACTTGAGACATTTTTGTAATTCAATAACGACGTATACCGTAAACTACGAAACCGTACTTTTTTACTGACCAGTCGGTAAAAAAATCTACTCCAGCAGCCCCTTAATTACATTATTTGTTTACTATTCTATCTATCATGTAGGGGCACTCTAAGCATGCAAGCGGCACGCTGTAAATACAACCTTATTGTAAAAAAGGGCTTGTCCCTCAAATACACAAATAAATAAATAAATAAGTAAATAAAAACTAAAAATAAAATAAGAATAAGAACAAAAAAACAAAATAATATAAAAATAAGAATAACAAACAAAATACAATAAAAATAAAAAAAAAAACAACATAAAAATAAAAAACAATTTCGCCGCTTTCTCGTCTCGTCATGAGCAACAATGTGACAAATATAAACAAAAAGTGGTTTGACAATGTAACCCCGCGAAAAAAGTTTGGCGAAAAAGCGCCAACAGTCGCGTGTCGTAGTCGCGACTGCCGCGTTAAATACAAGTCTCCCCGTCGAGAGCGTTTAACGCCGCGCGGGATTAACGAGAACGCGCGCACAAAACGGATAACATTTACGAGGCGAGCGAGCTGCGTGTGCGCGTTAAGTATAAAAATATTAGACACGGGCGAGAAAGTGCCAGGCTCGTGAAAGCGCCGAGCGCGCGCGTGCTCGTGTATCGCGAGCTTCCGTAATTACGAGAAGACCCAATTATGCGAAACTGGTGAATGCATCGCGCGCCTCTGACCGCACGATTCGCGGTAAGCCCGGCGAAATATGTATGTGGTGTACGTAGCGCGGTCGGGTTAAAGAAAATGACAATGCGGAAGGACGATGGGTTTTCCGAGCGTTCGCTGTGACGACGATGAGGAGAAGAAGGAGGAGAGGGGGAGGGGGAGGAAAACGAAGAGCAGGATGAGGAGGAGGGGGAGGGAAAGGAGGAGGATGAGGAGGAGGTCAGGAGGAGGGAAGGAGGAATGGGAGGACGGGTAGGTGGATGAGGATCAGGAGGATAAGGAAGGGGGGGGGGAGAAGGACAAGGAGGAAGAAGATAAAGAGGAGGAGGAGGAGGAGGACAAGGGACAACGACGAGGATGAGGATGAGGATGAGGAGGATGAGGAGGAAGAGGAGGAGGAGGACAAGGAGGAACGAGGAGGAGGAGGACAAGAAGGAACGAGGAGGGGGAGGAAAAGGAAGAGGAGGAGAAGGGGGAGGAAAAGGAAGAGGAGGAGAAGGGGGAGGAAAAGGAAGAGAAGGAGAAGGGAGAGGAAAAGGAAGAGGAGGAGAAGTGGGAGGAAAAGGAAGAGGAGGAGAAGGGGGAGGAAAAGGAAGAGGAGGAGAAGGGGGAGGAAAAGGAAGACGAGGAGAAGGGGGAGGAAAAGGAAGAGGAGGAGAAGGGGGAGGAAAAGGAAGACGAGGAGAAGGGGGAGGAAAAGGAAGAGGAGGAGAAGGGGGAGGAAAAGGAAGAGGAGGAGAAGGGGGAGGAAAAGGAAGAGGAGGAGAAGGGGGAGGAAAAGGAAGAGGAGGAGAAGGGGGAGGAAAAGGAAGAGGAGGAGAAGGGGGAGGAAAAGGAAGAGGAGGAGAAGGGGGAGGAAAAGAAGGAGAAGGATGAGCTGAAGGAGGAGGCGAGGAGGAGGGGAGAAGGAATGAGAGGAGCGGTGTAGGTGGATGAGGATATGAGGAGGATGAGGGGAAGAAGGAAGAGGATGAAGAGGAGGAGGAGGACAAGGAAAAACGAGGAGGGGGAGGAAAAGAAAGAGGAGGCCGAGGAGGGAGAGGAAAAGGAGGAGGAGGATGACGAGGAGGAGGCGAGGAGGAGGAGAGGAGGAATGGGAGGAGGGGTACGTGAATGAGGGAGAGGAGGAGGAGGAGGACAAGGAGGAATGAGGTAGAGGCGCGACGAGAGGAACATTTCAGTACGGAGCTTATGGGTCCTCACTTCTATTTACTCTGGGGTTTTCTTCTCTCTCTCTTTCAGCCGCGCGCGCGCGATCAACGGTATCCCACCGAGCAAATCGTTCGCAGGGATTAGCCTGGTACGTGCCTCGTCATCCACGAGGGTGACATTAACTGATTTCGTGGCCTGGGGGGGTAATCCGTGGTCAATTACGGGGCCCCCCGAGATTGTGTGCGCTGGCGCACACGCGTTTCAGGCGGTAATTGACTGGGCGAATCGTCCCCATCGTGCGCGCGCGCGCTCGCAGCGCTCGCAGCGCGCACCGCCCCAACCGCACCGACTAACTGTTACAAAAGACCACCGCGTTTTGCCCGTCGACCGCACGTACGTACACGCCGCAGCAGCAGCAGCGCGAAACGCCGCTGTCTCCTGTCTCTCCGCGTGTACCTGTGTCGCGCAGCACACCGACACACGCGGGGGGGGGGGGGGGGGGGGCAGGTGCGCGCGGGTGCAAGGGACTGTGGACGGCGCGGCGACGGTCGCCGCGCTGATACGTGTGTACCCGCTGAGCCGTAATAACGATATCAATTGCCGTTTATAATATAACTTTTCAGCTCGCGACCTGCGCAATTAGAATCCCCGCTAATTTGCAATTGATACGTGTGATCGAACTGGACTGGGTATATTCTTATTAATTGATATGACACAGTTATCGAATATATATAGGAATAATTATATATAGCAACAATGTCGTCGCCACGTGTTTCGTTAATCTGATAACACCAGAGTTTACATTTGAAGGACATATTGCAGGACACATTTTACTATTCAATTCCGTCACTCGACGCGGCCAGAATTTTGACACCAATGCAGCTGGGTCTTTTTTCATGAAATAGACTATACAAATAATTCTTGATGATCTACTACTAAAAAGTGCGTAATTCGCGCCAACGTGACCATTGTTGTCGGTATAACTCGGCCTCTGATTGGTCGAGGGCCGTGATGACCGGCAGTTCGTTGTTTAACAGCGCGAGATTTGACAGTTTGTCGTAATGAGCGCTGCAGCGCTGTCTAACCTCCGGTCGCGCGCGTAAGCGCGCGTATTTGCTTCCTAGTGTAGTTATAAAACAGCGAACGCAAGAGACAACGGGTTATTTATTGGCCCGCATTCCGTATTGGTTCAAGTACTAAGCGTCATTACCGAAGGGTCAACGTCAACTGAGACACCTTTCGTACCTGTCTAAATCATACGTAGTGCAATAACCACCCCCCCCCCCCCCCCCCCCCCACCCTCACTGGGAAAACACCCTTTTAAGTTTTTCTTGAAACAATTATTTTGTAGAAAATTCACGAAGCACAAATTCTTGGACACAGCCACATCACTTATTTAGGTTTCACTTTAAGTTTTAAGAATCAGTTGTCTTCTAATTAGACAAATAGCCGTTGGATCAAGGAGATTCTGTGGTAAAATCGTGAAGGATAGCCCGAGTAGAAAACCCGTAGCGTTACATCCGGCGCAAATTATGCTCTGGTCAGGCCCTGGCAGGGCTAATACGTGCCGATCAGGGCCTGGACAGGGCTGCATGTAATGCTACAGGTTTTCTGCTGCTTTTTGGAAAGGTTTTCGAGAAACGAGATTTTCGAAGTCGTGAACTGATACATTTATGTCACATTACATTGACACACATTACATTTATTACATACATATACACACGTTGTACATTTATTTCTGCGACGACAACGGCGAGCGAGCTGCCGAGAAATCAGAGTATAGTGCCGACAAGGCCGCGCAATTGTTTCGGCAACGAGAACGCGGTGTGTGTTTACACGTGTGTTGATGTGTATGTGTGTGTATATCTGCGTATACTGTGTATACTGTGTGTATATCTGTGTTGACAAGAAAATAGTAAGAAATTTGGTAGCTTCGCCAAGAGCGAAATAATAGGCATATCTAAACGGCTCGAGACAAGGAGACCGACGCGTTGCCGGAACGTCGTCGAACATTCACACAAAGCGACGAGAGTCTAACCAGCGCGGACCTATATATCGCTCTTGAAGTAAATACTCAAAATTCATTTAAAACAGCTGCAAAATTGGCGTCTTCATCATCGACATTAAATTAAGTCGAGTCGCATTGTGAACACGAACCTATTTTTAGTCTTTCGTCTCGGATCGAATGATCCTGGAAAAAAAATACACAGTGAAGTGACTCGTGCTTCGAAAAATGTTCGACAAGTGAAAATGCATCAGATGCAACTGAACCAAGTCCGAATGTGAACTCCAAAGAGGGAAAAGCACCTCCATCACCAGATTCAAACGTCATCAACGTCACCGACGGATTACCAAAAAAATAACAATATACAACAAACATTAAAAAAAAGAACAAAAGATATAAAAAATAACAAAATAAAGTTCATCGTCGATTAATTTTGCAAAAGTGAAAGTGCATCTGATGCAACTGAACCAAGTCTGACTGTGAACTCCAAAGAGGGAAAAGCACCTCCATCATCGTATTCTAACGTCATCAACGTCACCGACGGATCACCAAAAAATAACAATATATAACAAATATATAAAAAATAAAAAAAATATATAAAGAAGTAACAAAATAAAGTTCAACGTCGATCAATTTTGCTCTTCGAATGAACCTCCTTCAACTGCCACAAAATGACGACCAATCCAACCGATGAGAAAAAAATAGAGCGGCTCGTCCACAAACGCAACGTCATCAAGGCAAAACTTCTGGACCTTGAATTCCTGTTGGACGAGCTCGAAGAAAGCCCGGATATTCCCAGACTCAAGGCGCACATGACCCGCCTAGAACCATTATTGTCAAACTTGGAGACGTACACAACCGAGTTGCAGGAGCTGCAACCCGAGGTCGACCATTATGCGGAACACGCAACGATAGAAGACGACTTCACGAATCTTTTAACGCGATGCTACAGATTGGAAGACAAAGTGGCACAAGCAAAAGCAGCAGCTTCGTCGACAAGCTGCGTGCCTCTTCCGGAGCTGCCGCTGCCCAAATTCGACGGAAAATACGAAGCGTGGACGTGGTTCGAAAATGACTTTGAATCCATGATTGGACTGCGACACGGACTCCGTGACAATGATAAACTGTTATATCTACGCATGTGCCTAAGTGGGGAGCCCGCGAAACTCATCAGGTATTTATCATGTTGAATTTTTTGAATTGCATTGAAACAATTTTTTTAATGGCATCGTTGGAATACAACGAAAGTTAAAAAATAGTACTTTGTGATACAAGGGCGAGAAAGCGGCCATTACGCGCGGAGGTTAGGAAGCGGCGCACTCGCCAAATCGAGTGCTACGACACGAGGCGAAGCCGAGTGTTGTTTGTAGCACGAGAGGAGGCGAGTGCACTGCTTTCTAACCTCCGCGGGATGGCCGCTTTGTCGCCCATGTATCACATACTACTTTTTGTAACGAATGTCAACGTGATGTCGCACATCTTCGTGCCTGCAAAGTGTGCGTGAGATCATCTTGTAGATAGTTTCACGCACGCCAATGTGTGCGTGAAGTAATGTAGATAACTTCACGCACCAGATGGCGTACGTGAAATTATCTACGTTGACATGAGCATAATACACGATCTCACGCACGCTTTGCGGGCACGAAATGTGCGACATTACGTGCATGAGTTACAAAAAAAGAATTATTCCAACGATTCTAAAAGGTTATTACAGAGATTAAGGGGTTCTGCCACTGTAGAGGCCGAAAAAATAGGCTGGTTTCGGGAATTTTTTTCAGAAAAACTGCAATGTAAATCGCGATTTAAAAAAGGGTGCTTATCATACATTTCAGTGACTGAATACGATAATTTTTTTAAAGCGATTCGTAACAAGATGGTGGTTGTGCAGCGTTTCTGCGATGATGTCTCTGTTTCTCCAAGCTCCACGGCCGGACCGATTCCTCGAACAATTATGTTCCTATTCGCTCGAAATATTGCACATATCTTTAAAAATACATTGTCTTCGACACTACGTAGGATTTTTTCGATATTTGGATTTTTAACAAAATGACGCACTTTTAGAGTGAAAAGTTCAAAATTTGCCTGAAAAATCGTCACGAAATTGTTAATAACAAATGAACTAAAGTGAACAAAAAAAAATCCAACGTAGGGTCGAAGATAATATATTTTTTAAATATTTAAACTTTCAAGTGAATCGGAACATAATTGCGTCTGCGGAAAATTCATCTAAAACAATTCGTCAAAAGTACAATTGATCTGAAGCACAATTCGTCCAATAACAATTCAAAATTCGAAGAAAATTTCCTACTAAAATAGACAACATCGACTAATGATTTCCGCTATAGTTGAGAATACGAATTATTGTTAGATGAATTGTCTTTTAGACGATTTGTTATAAGACGAATCGTTATTAGACGAATTGTTTTAGACGAATTTTCCGCAAATCTTCTACACTCTGGCATAACCTCTTAATCATTATAATAACTTTTTATACCCATTACGATCTTTTAGGTTCATAATAATAATTGTTTTTTTTTTTTCTAATTATCGTTGCATTCCAACGATGCAAACTTCAACATCATAGGTACTTTGGGAGAAAGAAGAATGGAGGTTATCGAGGTGCATGGAGCCTCCTGCAGAAGGTCTACGGCCACAAGGACAGATTGCGTACCCTCCACATGTCAAAAATAATCAACGCACCAGCAATGCAAAGACAGTCAGCCGAAGATCTGAGCCAATTGATCAACACACTCGAACTGAACTGCTCGGCTCTTCGTTGCCTCAAGGAAGACACATTTAGCACTGTGATGCTTATCCTGACCTTGTCGAAACTCGACAAGGACACTCACTACCAGTGGAGGATGTCCTTGAAGGAAAACGAGCTGCCGACCTACGATCAACTTATCGCCTATCTTCGAAGAGTTGTCCACGTCTATTCTGTCGTTCCACCCGAAGCAACCAACAGCGACGACGCCGGCGGTCAAGACGACAACCTCGAAAACAACGACAAGGTTGAGCAACGTCCGATTTCACCCGAAGCAACCAACAGCGGCGACGCCGGCGGTCGAGACGACAACCTAGAAAACAACGACAAGGTCGAGCAACGTCCGATTTCACCCGAAGCAACCAACAGCGGCGACGCCGGCGGTCGAGACGACAACCCCGAAAACAACGACAAGGTCGAGCAACGTCCGATTTCACCCAAAGTAACCAACAGCGGCGACGCCGGCGGTCAAGACGACAACCTCGAAAACAACGACAAGGTCGAGCACTGCCCGATTTGCAATGATCATCATCGGGTGTCCGAATGCGACGAATTCAGGAAGCTTTCGCCGAAGCAACGATACCGGGTTGCCTCTCGAGCTTCTCTCTGCAAAAATTGTCTGCGTCCCGGACACATTGCGGAAAAATGTGCCTCGGAGCTTTCGTGCAAAACTTGCGGCAAAAAGCATCACACTATGTTTCATTCAAAGTAAATACAGAGCAGTGTCATTTCAAATAAATACGCAGTGCTTTCGTGCAAAACTTGTGGCAAAAAGCACCACACCATGTTGCATTTTGTGGACCCGGCGCCATCGACGTCCGAACCAGGCGACGAGTGAACTCCTGATTATGATTGATAATTTTTTTTTTCTCCCGACTCCGCTGAAATAACCTCATTTCGTGGCCGCAACGCGGGCGGAAAGTCCCTCATTTCTAACCTGTGACTCGACGCATGCGCAGTCCGGTTTCATTACCTCCCTAGGGACGTAATCGGCACATTCCTGCCCACGGGCAGTAATGTAATCCGTACTGCGCATGCGTCCTCGTGACAGGTTAGAAATCAGCGATTTTTCGTCCGTGTTGCACGCACGAAATGAGGTTCTTTTTTAAGCGAAATCGGAAGAAAAGTATAGTACGCGACATGGGAGGGAAATGCCTTTTCACCTCGTGTGAATTCCTCCCTCGCTTCGCTCGGGCATCAAATTTCACACACGGTGAAAAGTTGCACTTCCCTCCCTTGTTGCGTAATGTACTATTTTTTATGATTTTTTTAGTATTAAGCAGTTTCATTTCGAATAAATACGCGGTACTTTCGTGCAAAACTTGTGGCAAAAAGCATCACACCATGTTGCATTTCGTCGATTCGGCGCCGTCGACGTCCGAACCAGGCGACGAGTGAACTTTGTCATTATTGATAGCTTTTATGGTATAATTTTGTTATTATTAAACAGTTTAATTCCAAACAAATACAGAGCAGTTTCATTTCAAATAAATCCGGAGCAGTTTCATTTCAAATAAATACGCTGTGCTTTCGTGCAAAACTTGTGGCAAAAAGAATCACACCATGTTGTATTTTGTGGATTCGGCTCTGTCGACGTCCGAACCAGGCGACGAGTGAACTCCTAATTATGATTGATAATTTTTTTTGTATAATTTTGTTATTATTAAGCAGTTTAATTCCAAATAAATGCAGAGCAGTTTCATTTCAAATAAATACGCGACAGTCCGCAGAAACTCTATTGTGCAAAACACTCCTGAATTTTTTTTTTTCTAAGTTTGTTTTTTCATGATTACCAATAAAAATTAAAGTTTCCCTAAAAATTCCGTGTTTAAAAAACAACCTTTTCACGTAACCACGATATGACGAATAACCAAATCCGCCAACGAATTTACCGAAACGATGGACAAATGGAAAAAAAAAAAAAAAAAAAAAAAAACAAAAAAAAAAAAAAACAAAAAAAAATCAAATCAACAGAACAATTTCCTCAACGTTTATTCCGCTCCGGATTTCGTCGGCGGGCTTTCGAAGATCGAAGCGATGAGAAAAGAATTGCCGGGGTTGTTTTCGTCAAACTGTTCTTGCGCTCCAGCTCGCTCTCGAGGTCGGAATCGGAAGTGGAACGTCGAAAGCTGCATTCGCGTTCCGACGTCCAGACGAATGCTCCGAGTGTATTAGGTACTGCACGACCGTCGCGCGAGGCCCTTACGCTGCCCTTTATTCCGCCATCTGTCCCGCCGCGCTTCCCTCGCCCCGCTCATAAACGTAAGATGCAGTTCCGTCGACGGCAGCCCTCGTGGAATCGAGATATATCGTCTGCAGTCAAGACTCGAGACTCGCACCGCCCTCTCCCCCCTGCCGAACCGCCGTCCAACCCCCGGACACTCGTCCGACGATTGCACAGTGGCATATCGGGAAAACGTATGTTCGCCACGAATCGCCACTACGGGAGTCCTCGACGACGACTTCGACGACGAGGACGACGACGACGACGTCGACGGCGAGCTCGTCTTCTCTCGAGCGCCAAGATCCTGACGCGAATCGGTCCACTCGGGAATCCCCCCCGCCCCTCCCCCTGGGAGAGTTAATATATATTACGTTAAGTACATCCAGAGAAAAGATTTATTGATTTCAACTAAAATATGATATTAGAATTCAAAAATATGATATTAGAAGTCTTTTATTTGAATCAAAGATATTTTTATTTGAGCTAAATAAATATTAATTAGATTTCAACTATGAGCAGTTGTGCACAACTGCTCATAATTGAATTCTTGATTCTTGATTTTTTTTGTAATTTTCGGTTCAGATCGAATTTGCGGCGTGAAAAAAAGGTGGCCGAAATCGTGGTCATGGTGACCACGATTGCGGCCACCTTTTTTTCACCGATAAATAAAAACAATGTTAAACAATAAACAAATCAATAAAAAAAATCGTTTTGTATGTTCTTTCAGTGCTTTAATTTGTAAAAAAAAATCAGATCGGATTAGCTTATTCTAACCATAAAAAAAAAAAATAGGAAAAAAATATGCTATTTTTGGGAGGGTCATTTTTTTATGGTTAGAATAAGCTAATCCGATCTGATTTTTTTTACAAATTAAAGCACTGAGAGAAGACAAAATGATTTTTATTTTATTGATTTGTTTATTGCTTAACATTGTTTTTATTTATCGAAAGTCCCGGTGAAAAAAAAGGTCCCATATGGTGACCACGATTGCGGCCGCAAAATCGATCTGAACCGAAAATTCCAAATAATATCAAGAATCAAGAATTCGAGACATTTCGTAAGAAAACAAGAAAAATCTTGTATCGACGATGCAAGTTTCTTGTTTCGATTCTCAAGGCAAGACAAGTGATGTCTCTTCAACGTCAAGTGTGTTGACAATGAATATTGATAGGGTCGATCCGTTAGGCTTAGGGTTAGGGTTAGGGTTCCGTTAGTGGCCACTGTACCTTCAATGATCTTTTCTTTTGATTACTTGTTTTTTAATTTGAAGAACAAAATAATAAAAAATATTCCATTATTTTGTTCTTTAAATTAAAGAACAAAATTATAAAAATAAAACAAATCATTAAGGTACAGTAGCCACTTACGGAGGTCGCTAACCCTAATCCTAATAACCCTAAGAAAACCCTAATAAAAATAATTTCTTATGATTTTATTCTTTAAATTATTTTTTTCCTGCGACTAAATGTTGATTTGCAGTCTGCAGTCAAGACTCGACACCCGCACCACCCCCTCCCCATCCCCCGTCCAACCCCCGGACACTCATCCGACAATTGCACAGTGGCATATCGGGAAAACGTATGTTCGCCGCGAATCGCCACTACGGGAGTCCTCGACGACGACGACGACGACGACGACGACGTCGACGGCGACTCGTCCTTTCTGCAGAAATCGTACAGTCCGGGTATCACACGACTCTCGAGCGCCAAGATCCCGACGCGAATCGGTCCACTCGGGAATCCCCCCTGCCCCTCCCCCTAGACGAGGGGAGGTTAGGGAGGTACGCCGCAGGGGACGAAAATAACGTCTCACACGGGGCGACGACGACGACGACGACGACGCGCGGGGCCGTCTCGAGTGCTCTCGAGGAAAAACGATTTCCACAAAGGACGCGACGCCGGAGGATTCGTCGATCGAGCTTTCAGCTTAATGCGCCAAGGTGTACGCCGACTGTTCGATTGGGAAGTGCCGGCTGCCGGGCGGCGGAGAGACGAGAAAAAAAAAAAAAAAAAAAAAAAAAAGGGCGGCACAAAAACCACCAGCGAAAGCGGATGATAGAGAACAGTTTTCTTCCAATATTTCGAACGCGCGGCTGGCCCGAAAGAAGAAAAGAAACAAATGAAGAGAGACCAAGGGGCGAATAGAGGCGAAAAAAAAAAAAAATAGAGGGTAGACGTGCTCTGGGCGAAACGGGTCACCAATAAGGTGCGCGCGGGGGTGCGAAACGGGGGGGGGGGGGGGTGAAAAAAACTAGCTAGTGTGAGACGCTGTCTCTCTCTCTTCCCCCCCCCCCCCCGCCCCCCTCCTGCCTGCCTCCTCACTCTCTCCCTTTCTTCGAGCGGAGACGGACGAAGAGACGCAAGTTCAGCCCAGCGAACCTGCTGCATATATATACAGTAGGTTCGCTGTATACATCTGCTGTATATATACAGTAGGTTCGCACTCCGACTTCGGGCGCCGCGATATTTCCACCGTGGGACGTAAGTCCTTCCCTCTGCTTCCCATTCTTCAACCCCCCTCCCCCTTTCCCTCCCCCTTTCCCTCCCCCTCCCCTTCCCAACCCCCGCGGCGGTTGCTCGACGGTTAGTTTTACCTATACAAACCGAGAAAAGAATGAAAACACCCGATAGACCGAGACGAGGCAATACCGCACACACTGTATATATATATATATATATATATGTGTTTGAGTGTGTGTCTGTGTGTGTGTCTGTGTGTACCATTGCCATTCTTCCTCGGGCGAAGTGGCGCGGAGTACGAAATAAGGTCTCGCGCGGGGTGCGAGACCCGAACGACGGCGACGACGACGACGACGACGACGGCAAAAACGAAGACGAGAAAGCGACACGTAAGAGGAGAACGCGACGACGCCTCGCGAGGTGAGAGGAGGACGTGGAGGAGGACGGAGGAGGAGGAGGACCGCACGCGAGACCCCGGAGTTGTTCGCATCCAGCGGAACCCGACCGCACGAGCTGCGGAACACGAGGAATTCGCAATGCGCGAGAATGTCACCCTCGCGACGTGGCCCGAAGAGAGACGGCGAGTGTCGCCCTTTGTCGCGACGCGCGGGGTTGTACACCACGCGTTTTTGTCCTTGTCGCTCTCGCTCTCTCTGCCCGCATGTTCGTCCTCTCGTGTAACGCTCTCCGCGCCTGACACGCCACAGAAGGCGACGACGACGAGGACGACGACGACGACGACGACGAGGACGAAGACGAGGACGACGAAGACGATGAGGACGATAAGGACGAAGACGATGATGACGACGACGAGGACAACGGCGACGAGGACGAGGACGAAGACGAGGACGACGAAGACGATGAGGACGATAAGGACGAAGACGAGGACGACGAAGACGATGAGGACGATAAGGACGAAGACGATGATGACGACGACGAAGACGAGGACGATGAAGACGAAGACGAGGACGATGAGGACGTTGAGGACAATGATGACGATGATGACGATGAGGACGATGAGGACGATGGGGACGATGGGGACGATAAGGACGACGAGGACGATGAGGACGATGAGGACGATAAGGACGATGATGACGATGATGACGATGAGGACGATGAGTAAGACGAGGACGATAATGACGATAAGGACGATAAGGACGACGAGGACGGCGAGGACGATGAGGACGATGAGGACGATGAGAAAGATGAGGACGATGAGGACGATGAGAACGATGAGGACAATGAGGACGATGGGGACGATGAGAACTTTGAGGACGATGAGGACAATGAGGACGATGATGACGATGAGAACGATGAGGATCATGAGGACGATGGGGACGATGAGGACGATGGGGACGATGAGGACGATGGGGACGATAAGGACGACGAGGACGGCGAGGACGATGATGACAACAAGGTCGACGAAGACGACGAGGGTCGTCTGAAGATGATAACTAGGACGAAGAGGACGACGTGAGAGAAGAAGCCGACGACGATGACAACAGCAACGAAGACAAGGAAGGCGAGAAAAAGACCTCGACGAAAACTATGAAACAGACAAAACGAGAAGAAGACGATGTATACAACAACGACTACGACAACGTGAGCGAGACGGGACAAGGCGTGATGGAAACCCGACGAGAAAACGTCTTCCAGACGCGTTAGATACACACTGCGGACACTGTGCACGCGCTAAGGCACCCCGGGTGTCTTTGGGGCGGTTTCGCCCCGGGACAGAGCAAAAAAAAACAGAAAAAAAAAATTGGCGAGGGTGAAATTCCAGAAATTATTGCTCTCCGTCCTCGGACACTCTGCGCGGGTGCGGGACGCGTATATGTGCGGCGATATACGCGCCTCGAGTCCAGAGGGGGTCCACGACACCCGGAAGAGCCTCTCGCTCTCTCTGTCTCTGTCTTTCTCTTTCGTGCGTGCGGCAATATGAAATTCTTGGCACTTAACTACATCTGGGACTGCTGCCGGTGATGGCGCTGCGCGATTTTTCATATGGCGACGGGACGATAGGTATCCACCCTCCGTTTTGCGAGTGCTTTAGTAAATCGCCGGACTGTCGTTCGGCTATATATATGAACGACAATGTATATAGGTATACGTGTATATGCCGTATAAAATATATATTAACGTGAAAAAAATCAAATCACGCGCGACTCATAGCTATTGGGAGTCGCTCTTCTGGATACTTCATCACTTTTTCTGGGGCAACTGGAGTGTGACGATGTTGAAGGGCGGCGTTAATTTTTTTTAGGAAGAACACGAGGGTGGTTCCAGTATTTCGGGTACGATATATGATGGATGTGGAATAGGTGAAAACATGGTTTTACATGTGATGCTGTTAAGAATCAAGAATTCAAGACATTTCTTGGGAAGACAAGAAAAATGTTGTCACGACGATGCTAATTTCTTGTTTCGAAATGCGTTCGAAATGCAGTGTGTTAAACCTAATTGATGTGGATTTTTAATCAGTGTTGACTCACTTGGTGTTAAAAATAGCACATTCCAGGGTGTCAAATTCACTTCACATAATCACGAGTATCAAAATTGTTGTCCTCGTTCATAAAACTTTCGGCATACTTATGTTTGGGACAAGATGATGAAAATCCATAAAATGATATCAATCAGTGACGACTTATTGAACGAACAAAATCCGAAGATGTCGTTGAATTTCATTCAAATGTATTTAAGTAAAATTTGTTTGAAATTTGGAAGTTATGGTTCAAATTGATACCAGTCATCGAACACTAGTCGTTGACACGGTGTGGACTTTATCAACACATTGTTAAAAATGTGGTATTAAAAACAGCACCAAGACGGTGTCTATATGTATAGGTCCACACCAATCTCGGTGATAAAGAGCGGTGTTAAGTGAGTGTGAAATACCGACCTTCCCCCTCAAAATTTCAGAAGTGCCATTTTTCGCGAATTATCAACGGATCGAAGCGAAAATTGAAATACAGATGCCAGTAATGTAAATCTCGTTAATGAATTAGTCATAATTTTGATTCTCGAAAAAAAAAAATTACAGATCAATTACCCGGTAGAGGAATCTGTAATAAAAAAGTCATTTTTTTTCTTCACTTTTTCGATAAAAACTGAGAAAAGCGACAATTTATTCACGAGATAATAAAAAATCGCACATGATACGTGCATCCATGCCCTTAAAGCGAAAAGTGTTACAATATTTTTTCGGTAATACAGGAAAAATTTAACGAAACGGCTGGTGTTAATTATACACCGTAAAAAGTGTTACTATTAACACTGTAATAAGTAACACTAGGAAAAACGTCCACACCAGCAGCGTTTGACACCGTAGATTTTTAACAGTGCACTGGGAAGGGTTAATTTTCAACACCGGATTTTTAACAGCTAGTGTAAGACCGTGGCTACAAGAATGCTGCGACATTGACTTAAGGATGTAGGAGCGCGGCGTGCTAATCAATACAACATCTCAAATAAAAAATTCAAAACAAAAGCGCCGGCAGCACTCGTATATAAGTTAATATTATTACAAATTATAAAGATAATTTCTGACTCGAGAAGAATATTATTTAAACATTTTGACAAGCACATTCCTTTTCTGAATTGCTGATTTGACTCCATGGTTAGGTGTCGGACTAAGTTAGGGCGCCACCATATTGTCGAGATTCGTGGTAGTCCGTCGCTTTATTTCAATAATTCTTAATAAATTGGCCGATGCCATGCCCTTAGCAAAATATAATTGGAATCTACAATATTCAATTCGTGTATTAAATAGGTTTCTCGGCGGCATCTAACTTTCACTCGTACGAACTTTCGACTTGAAGTACGAGCATGCCGGTTTTGCTATATGATCACTGTGCAATCCATGTAAAATGATTCATTTTTGATAATTAATTTCTCGCCGAAATGCCCGATAAGTGGCCTTGACATTTTACAGACACAAAATATGGTATCTTGAGAACAAAATGGGAAATTTTCAGAACCTAATCTAACACTAAGCCTGGCGCTCCTACATCCGTAAAACAAGTGGCAGAAGTCGAACGCCTATCGAACGAAGTTGCACGAGAGGAGACAGCCAAGTCATCGAAACAATCACGGATGAGGCGCGCATAGCATTCCTCTCGCCCAGGCTAGTCGCGCGTCCCGCACGTGCATCGTGACCGCATCGTCGCCGCGTTGATGCAGGACGCGCGCCGCCGCCGCGTTCACTGGGACACACGGCATCCGGCCAGTCGGACCGCAAACAGTGGCGGCTAATGGCACACTCACTGGGCCATCACCTCGCACCCCCGCGACTCGAGGGAATCCGCGACAATACGAACGATGATTAGACAGCGTCGTTCACCTCGTTCCATCGTCGTCGTCGTCTTTGTCTCGGGTCGTCCTGCACAGTCGTCACCCGTCGTCGCCGTCGTTATCGTCGCGCACTCGGCGCGACTCGAAAGCCCCGAATGCAAATGAAGAAGGATATAATCACGAGATACGCGGCGCGACATCGACGACAAAACGCTGTCGATACTTTCGCAGCAGCTATGCGAAGCTGTCAGTGACGTAGAGTGGACGCCACTTCCGACCAGAGTTGTAAATCCCCAAAAATTGATGAGATATGGTTAACCGCACAATTTTTTTTTGTAATGATGATTTTTTAATAATAATATGTTAGGATAATGAAATAGAGTGTAAACATTTAAATAGATGATAAAAATACAGGTTTTCACTTTAATATTGGAAGAAATAATAGAAAAAATGGGAAAAAATAATAATTGCATTAGGAAAGTAATGCATTAATGATTCTTGCATTTTTTCCACATTTTTAAAAATATTAAACCGGAAATTAGTATTTTTTCTGCTATTTGAATGTTTATACTCTATTTTATAATCACTACACATTATTGTTATGAAATGATCATTGCGAGAAAAATTGTACTATAAACTATACCTCATGAATTTTTGGGGATTTACAACTCTGCTTCCGTCGTCGCCGAACCATCACGGAGAGAAGGATCTAGTACAAACTGCGATATATCCGGTAAAAATTGCCAGAAAATTTTAGTACCGGATGACTACCACGCCACTCTAGCGAATTTTATCGTAAAACTCGATAAGTTTTACTAGGCCTACTGGTAATTTATGCTGTGATATTTTCAGCTAAACGGTAAAACAGTCTTTACCCTAAATCTTGGTAATTTTTACCAGAAATCGCAGTACTATGGTGTCGCTGTCGTGCATCAACAGACTCGAACATTTTCTGTGTGACGTTTGAATATTTGGCCGGTTCCATTCTTTCGATATAATTGCTTCGTGTGACGAATATATCTATAAGTGTTGGTATTAATATGTATATTCTATTATTAAAATGAAAATATGATTAATTATTATCAATGGGAAGAAAAACTATGATAAGAATGGTCGATGTTGACAAGTCCTGACCTCTTGACAAGTCCTAGCAAAATTACTACACTGTTAAAAATCTACGGTGTCAAATGCTGCTGGTGTGGACTTTTTCCTAGTATTACTTATTACAGTGTTAATAGTAACACTTTTTACGGTGTATAAGTAACACAAGCCGTTTCGTTAAATTTATTCCTGTGTTACCGACGAAACATTATAGCACTTTTCGTTTTAAGGGCATGAATGCACGTATCATGTGTGATTTTTTATTATCTCGTGAATGAATTAGTCGCTTTTCCCCGTTTTTATCAAAAAATTGAAGAAAAAAATCGATTTTTGCATTACAGATTCCTCTGCGGGTAATTGATCTGTATTTTTTTTTTTTTTTGAAAATCAAAATTCTGACTAATTTGTTAACGAGATTCACATTACTGGCGTCTGTATTTCAGTTTTCGCTTCGATCCGTTGATAATTCGCGAAAAACGGCACTTCTGAACTTTTGAGGTGGAAAGTCGGTATTTCACACTCCCTTAACACCGCTCATTATCACCGTGATTGGTGTGGACCTATATAGACACCGCCTTGGTGTAGTTTTTAACACCACATTTTTAACAGTGTATAATGGTCGAGTAAACATTTCTATGGCGCCTGTGAATTTTCATTCGCCTTGAACATTTTTACCATATGACTTGGTAATTTTTGCTAGATCCTCCTCTCCGTGCACACGTCCGATGCGTCTGTCCTTCACGCATGCGCGGTGCGTCCAGCGACGCCGTTATTATTATTACTACTATCGTATGTAATACAACGAAACTCGCGAGACGCAGTGGACGTAGAAAAAGGTCAGAATTACTATGACCATTTGTCTCGTTGTCGGCGCTGATGACACATGTGACCGACTGCAACGCGACTTCAACTACGATGCTCGTAAGAATCAACGGTAATCACGGATTACGTCTTTGTTCTCGACAATTTGCTCGCGGCGAAGATTGTCGAGATTGTCGTTTGTTATACACACCTCGGTGCGCGTTTGTCCTTGCGAATAACGGAGAGATGACGCGCGGCGCAATTTCGTCAATTCATACCGAGAGGAAGGATTGAATGTTTTGTCAAATAAACGACGGACGCGCGGACGGCGGCGCGCGGAAAGAGGAGGCCAGAGTGTCGGAGTGTCAGAGTTGATAGACAAGAAACTGAATACAAGCGGCATTCAATTTCTTGTACGTCAACGTGGCGAGGAAGAGTTAATTAATTTTTTGTGGGAACTATCAGTTTGACTCGAGGTACGGGAATATGAATGGTCATTGAATCCAAAAATTAGAGACTTCTTGCCTGTATAGTGACCATAGTATAGTATATAGTACAGTACAGTGGGTGCAGATATAGCGCAGTATGGTTGTCGGTTCATTTACGTTTCCTTCGAATGCTAAAATGCTGCAGTAAAGTACAATAGGTCCTCTCTTAAAAAATATGTGGCACATCGAACGTCGAAACATCGAATCGGCTATTAATTTAAAAAAGTTCACGTGTTAACATATATATATGTTGAGTAGGGGTCAAAATATTGAATGATCAAAATAGCGAATGTCTTAAATAGCAAATTTCATAATGATGGCTATTACGTTAATTATTTTTAAATTCGCTATTTTAGCCATTTGCTATTTTGGTCATTCAATATTTTGAGCCCCACCCTATGCGTTTTCATATGTTGAGTTACGGTATGTTGAGTTTTCGTACAAATGGAGAGGACACCAAACCTAAAAGCGCGTGACGTCATGGGGGGGGGTCAAAATAGTGAATGGCTAAAATACTGAATTTCAAAATAATGAACGCCTGAATGCAGAATGGTTTTCATTACGGAATTTGCTATTTGAGTCGTTCGTCATTTTGATCCTTCGCTATTTTGGCCCCCCATTTTATTAAACTGCAGTTATAATAGCGAATGGCTTAAATAGCAAATTTCATAATCGTGGCTATTTTAGATCTATAGACGTTCATTATTATTAAATTCACGAGTAGGGGTCAAAATAGCGTATAGCTAAAACAGTGAATTAAAAAAAATGAACATCTAAATCTAGAATGGTTATCATTACAGAATTCGCTATTTAAGCCATTCGTCATTTTGATTATTCGCTATTTTGACCCCCCATTTTATTAAAATGCAGTTAAAATAGCGAATGATCAAAATAACAAATGGCTCAAAAAGCAAATTTCATAATGATGGCTATTCTGTATTTATAGACGTTGATTATCTTTAAATTCGCTATTTTAGCCACTCGTTATTTTAGTCATTCACTATTTCTACCCCCACCCAAATTCACTATTTTAACCATTCGCTATTTTGGTCATTCACCATTTCGACCCCCACACAAATTCACTATTTTAACCATTCGCTATTTTGGTCATTCACCATTTCGACCCCCACCCACATCATTTGAAAACGTATAAACATGCAACCCGCATTAAAAGACAAATGAAAAGAAAGAAGCGCAAGCGAAGCGAGCACATTGTTGCCAGTCTAGAATACGTGTATATCGCAATTTGATTGTCGGCACATTTACGTATCTGCCAAATTGACGCGACTCCACGACGCAAAACTCTTCCAAAAACGTCCCGGAAAGTCGTATTACGGGAGGACGAAACGTTGTATTCTGGATAAGGATGCAATTTAGCAGAATCGCATCCGCGGCAGAGACGTTAATACGCCGGGACGTCAGCCGCTGGCTGCAACCAGCGGATGCGAGGGGGTTGCTTTTCCTTTTTTTTTTGTTCGCTCGCCCGCAACAATTTAAGCGCGCGCGATGTTCGCGTCGCATTTTAGATCTCGTTACGCTTGCCATACATAAAACCCGAACGTGACTCGCAAGCGGGACGATCTTAGCCGGGGATTAATAAGGCGTCACGCGGTCGAGAGTGAATGGTGACACTGCTTCCTTGACCATCAACGCGCTTCGCAAATGCGACACGCACACTTTGTACTACATGTAGTACCTACCTATATACATATATGGGGGTTTCCACGGTACTGTAACCATCCAAATAAAAAAATATATAAATCTCAATTTTTGTCTAAAAATCGAGTTCAGTTGTGTCTATAGATAGACCAAATTTAAATATAAAAAAAAAAATATTTGGCCGGAATATGCAAATTTTTTCGTCTTTTTTTCGTTTTTTATTTAATCTGTAATATCTCAGAAACTATTACATCGTATCGAAATCATTAGAAAATGAAAACGTGCGTTTTTTCACGGCCAAAGGGAAAAAAAATATATTCAGAATTAATTGTTTAGGTTCAGGTCACTTTTTGTGTAACATGAAATTAAAACAACAAAAATATACAATTTTTTTAAATGGTTGGATTTCGAATTTTTTCATCGGATAAATTGCCTCGAAATCATTAAATAATCGCCGAATTTTCAATTTTTTTTTTTCATGGGATGGCAATGCTGTGACTTTACAGCAATTTGACTTTTTTTAAATAAATGAATTTTTAACAAATAAAAAAAAATTAAATTGCTGTAACGTCACAGCATTAGGCCATCCCATGAAAAAAGACTCAAAACTTAGCGATAACTGAATACACATTTTTCTTGATGGCCATGAAAAAACACACATTTTCGTTTTTTAATGGTTTTGATACGATTAATAGTTTCCGAGATATTACAGATTAAATAAAAAACGAAAAAATTGCCATATTCCGCTCAAATATTTTTTTAATTTAAAAATCAGGTCCATCTACAGACACAACTGAACCCGATATTTAGAAAAAAATTGATTTTTTTTTTTAGTAGCAAAAGTACCCTGGAATTCCCTATATGTAACGTATGTGCGCGTGGATTCTTCGTGACTGAGTTGCGTTTCTCCTCGTAGCCCGAATCCTCGTGAGCTCGAGGTGCACGTCACGAGTCGGCAACGAGACCTCGGCTGCAGCTTCCCCATGTCATACACGTGCGATGCATCTCTCTGTGTGTATGCACTGCACTTGCAGTATGTGTTACTGTATGCTCGCGGTTGTATTTATCTCACGGACGCTCTCGCGCGCTGCTCCCGGATGGTATTATCATCGTGGTCACGGCGAGTAATTGTAACTCGTTTGTACGACGAATTATTTACTGCTACCGGTTGCAAATTGACGTAAATCGTTACCACGACTAATTAAGAGCTATATTTTCCGCATAACCCGTTCGTCCGAGCACCCCCCCCCCCCCTTGACCGTAACTTCGCCAAGATTTAATTGGAATGTATAGTGTACCTACGTTGAACGTGCGCGGCGCGTCACGTAAACCGATGCGTATGGTGTGCGGCAAGCGGCTCTCGTCATGGACGACATGGGACAACTGAAGATGGGAGAGAGAGACAGTCGACGACCTGAAAAGATCTGGAATCTCCGGATGCCGAGACGCACGCATCGAGCGTTTCGGACTGCGATTGCTTCGCACTGTGACGATCAGTTTAAATTTCTGACTCAGCATAAAGTAGAGTGGCGATGAAGAGAGAGGGGGAGGGGGGAGGTGTCCATTGGTTTCTGTCTCGCGGCAGGTTTGCTGCTCTCCAAGACCCGAGTCGAAAAACCGTACCGTTACACATGGGCCAAGTTAGGCGCTGGTTAGGCCCTGGCTGGGCTCCTATATGGCCCTGAGCAGTGCCTGACTCGCGTCAATGGGGAAAATTGTGGCAGGCATTGCGACTGTGACAGAAATAAGATAAATTTACAGTCCACGTGACTAATGTTTATAGTCAACGTCATTTTTAAGGGGGAACCCACGTTAGGGGTTTTTAAAAATTGGATTTTTTTTTATTGCAGATATTGTTAACTTAACCATCTAAGAATACGCTGTCAAAATTTCAAAGCAAAATTTGAATTTTTCTAGATTTCGTGACGATAGAACCGAGCGCTCGTCGTGTAGAAGGTACTACAGGCTCGAAGCGTTCTTAAAACGCTTTTTACTCAGAACGACTTTTTCGCCTTAATTACGAAGTAAATGAACCAACATATGGGATGATATCATATTTCTAAGAGTTTTTTTTTACATAATTCGTGAAATAAAAGTGAAAATTGAAGAAAAAAATGTCCAACACCTGCCAAATTTTTTATTTTCGCCATTTTCACCTGCATTGAGGTTCATATTGTTAGGAAAATAGTTATTAATGTAAAAAAAAACCCTAATGATTTCAGAACAAAATTGCAATGGCTACCCTGCCCGCAGTGGAAGAATTTTACTTACGACCTTCAGCGGACATCAGTGCATAACGCTGTTATTTTTCCGTGAAATTATTAAAAAAAAATTCACAAAAGTTGTTCGAAATATTAATAAAATGATAGCCAAATTTTATTAAATTTTAATAATTATTTCCCACCCAAAAAAAAATCCTAAAAAACC
This sequence comes from Itoplectis maculator, assembly GCA_964034905.1. Classification (NCBI taxonomy): domain Eukaryota; kingdom Metazoa; phylum Arthropoda; class Insecta; order Hymenoptera; family Ichneumonidae; genus Itoplectis; species Itoplectis maculator. The sequence continues at coordinate 4,130,422 of OZ035859.1, forward strand.
AGTGAAAATGAGCCTTCTAACGTGGGTTCCTCCCTTAAAGTAGCAGAAATTGTCATCCTCTTCTAGTTACCAATGCGAGATCTCTCGCACTTTCTTTCTTTCTCCGTGGATCTCACCCGCAGGCAGTGAAATGGAAATGTTTCCGCGTCCACCGAGCGAGCGGAAGGATCTGCCGTTGGGAGGTGATTTCAAACTTTTGTAGTCGTAATTTCTTAACTTTGCGGTGCTTGACTTTTCCCAACGTAACTCAACTGGCCGTGGACTGTACGTAGACTCCGACCTGACGAACGGCGTTCACGTTCCAACGTGACGTATCATCTTTTTCGAGTTGAAGTATAGGGACACCGTGTATCCCGGGCGCCCTTCGTTTATTTTCTTATTTATTTTCCGTCGAGGTCGTTCGTCACTCGAGGCACTGCATCTACTCGGGGCGTAAGCAGATGAGCGAAGAGCGATGATTATTCTTATCTTCGACTATTTCAATCGTAGAAAATGGGTTCACATGCGTCGGCAGCTCTGACGCCTTCACCAACGTCAATAAGGTCGTGTCTGATAAAAATCAGGCATGGGCTGTGCTCTCGGATGGAAATAACGTTGGGACCTGTCAGAATGAAGAATAGAACCGTAGGGGTTATATTTTGTTTCGTTAGATTCTATCTGCGTTGTCACGAAGAGAATTCGTAGATCTATTATAAAAGCCCTATGTGTATATTGGAAATTTAATTTCTTATGATTTTGCCTAATCACTGATATCAAACTGTGTACATGATTATCAATCATAACACCCGTAGATCAATTTAGTTGGGTAACCCTTAAAGATTACAGGACCTTGTTATATGTTTTCTTCAGGGCTTTCAAAACAGGTATTCCATACGGTGTCATGTCTCAATAACACTGAACTATGCTGACCTTTGCAAATTCAACATATATACTTAACATTGCTGAAGACACAGTTTTTTTTAACATAACAATTTCAACAATAGAAATTTCAACATATATAAAAAATAACACCGGACAGTGGTATTTTAATGCCTGATACAGAATTGTGTCGTCAACAGTTCCAATCGTACCCTCGTTAACCGTTAATCAGACTCTTCTACTTTGGTTCTAAAATAGTTGGGTGCTTTAGTCCGCTTTAGTATGATAAAAAATAAATAGTTACAATAAAAAAAACGAACGTGTCCATTCACATTCATTTTTTTTTATTGTAACACAATAAAAAAAATGAATGAGTGTCCATTCACATTCATTTTTTTTTATTGTAACACAATAAAAAAAATGAATGTGAATGGACACAGCCTGGATTTGTCTAAATGATTTTAATTTAAAACAAACTTAAATCTTGTGTACACAGTATACTTTACTGTGTTCCCACTTTAGTATAATGAGAATACTACTAAAGCAGAAATTTTAGTATATTTAGTATTGTTTCCGCTTTAGTCCTCTATTAAAAAGTACATGAGCAACCATTCTTGTCAATATAACTCGGCCTCTTATTGGTCGTGGACCGCCAAGATCGGCCGTTCGTTGTTTAACAGCGCGAGATTTGACAGTTTGTCGTAATGAGCACTGCAGCACTGTTTAACCTGCGGTGACCCCGATTTGGGCGGCTTTTGGCCCAGTGGCCAGATCTACTATTTCTGACAAACTGTTCGCCCAAACATTTTTTTTTCAAAACCAACTAAAAAAGGTTTGAAACCATTGTTTTCAGGGGTAGAATATGCGACTTGAAAACGATGGTATAGGTTAAAAGTCGATATTTTGAAAAAAAAAATTCGTGACCCCGATTTGGGCGGTTTTCGGCTGGGCGGCCAGATCTAGGATTTCTGACAAGCAAAGCGACAATTTTCTTTTGCTTCCTCATAGAGGAAGCTTTGTTTTCGTGAAAAAATTTTTTTTCGAGATTTTGATGTCAGTAGACTCAGAATGGTCCAAAACGTCGAGAAAAGTGGTTTGTGCGAAATGTATGTATGTATGTATGTGTGTGTGTGTGTATGTGCACGTTTCGTTGTTTACACGATAACTGTCGCAATTTTCGATGAATCTTCTTCAAATTTGGCATGTGAGTGGGCTATCATGCAACACTGTTTGGGATTGTAGTTGACGCGAATCGGTTCATAAATTCAGATTTCGCAGCATTTTGAAAATTTGGCAAAAATTGTTTTCACGATGTAACTTCCGTAAATTGAGAGATATAGGGATGAAATTTTGTACGTTAATAGACCACCATCAAACCATGATCTGTACCAAATTTGGAGAAAATCGGTAAAGCAGTTCCCATGTTATTGCAATTCCAATTTTTTTCGAATCTCTGGAAGTAAATTTAGCTCCTGTAAATAATAAGACATCCGATTGCAATTTCGAACGTGTCATTACGTTTATTGATTATTAATGAAGAGTTTCGTCAAGGAAACGGTCATTATATCGGTAAATTTAGATTTTGCGGCATGAGAAACTAAAAAAAACCGACACGAAAAAAAAAATGCGGAAAAAATTTTTGCAGAACTACCTCAAATTTGGTTCACATATGGACAACCATAGACTACGTTTTGAGTCGAAATTTGACGCGGATCTGTCCAGCCGTTCAAATTTTATGGCATTTTGAATATTTTGAAAAATCTCGTTCACGCGCTGGATCGTGCAAATTACGGGTTCTAATGTAAAATATATTGAGCTCAAACAAGCCTGCAAAGTAGAACCTTGCAAATTGATTCCTCTAAATTTTGCACTTTTAACGAAGCTTCCTCTATGAGGAAGCCAAAACCGATCAACATACTTCCTCATAGATGTAGCTTCGTTAAAAGTGCAAAATTTAGAGGAAGCAATTTGCAAGGTTCTACTTTGCAGGCTTGTTTTTTTTTAACTCAACTAAGCAAGGGTTTTTTAGTTGCGATTTACTCTTTTAAAGCTTTATAAGAGCGCAGCAGCGCTAAGGTGTCTCGGGCACGCGGGCCAGCGCGTGTGATTAGCCTAGTATGATAAAAATTAATAGTTACAAGTATGGCAAATAAAAAATAAAAAAAAACGATTGGACACAGAATGTTGGGCTTGAGCATATTGGATTTACATGGGTTGAGTGTGTGTGTGTGTGTTTGAATTGTCGGTGTTACGGAAAATTACGCATGTTGAAATTACGTATTGAACTGACGTTGTGTTATTGAGACATGAAATGAAACCTTCCATACAAGGGCCACGTTAGGACCATACTAAGAAACCAATGTCAGCCTGGCGGTCACCTATCCAAGTATTAACTCTTACAGTTGACCTCACCTTTCATTGTTCGTCCTGCAAAACTTGAAAAGCATCGCAATTCATGCACTCGTTACAAAAAGTAACTCGTGATTGCAGCTCTGCCTTCGCTTGGACATCAACCCTGACACTAGTCGCAATCGCCAATATTCAGCCCTTAACTACAAAATAAAACCCTTTCAGCCCTTATCACACGAATGAACAACACGAAAGCCAGTGTCTTCAAGTCGAAAATGTTGTAAATCAACATTTTCGCGGTACTTCATCCACCACACAATTGAAGATGGTAAGATGGTAACCTCATAAATTTTTATATGATGTGTCTTCGCGGCGTCGTGTTCCTCGCGGCCCCGGAGAATAATACTCGCGGGAATTTCGCCTATGCTGCTGCTGCCGCTCGCCCGAAGGATTGACAAACGTAACGGAAAATCTCCGAGACGTTAAAGTTGCGAAATAAATGAGAAACGCGGAGAGGCTCCTTTCTGCGGGCGACCTTACGCGCGGGCCGCGTTTGGTACCCGCGAGCGTGGCTTAATGAAATTCATTCTTGGTAGTCTGTACCGCAACTGCGTTCGTCAACATCTGTGTCTACCCAGAAGCAGCCGGCAAACAGAGAAGAGACTCCGGGGGCGGCTCTTCTGGTACGCGCATCCACAATTCTCCTTTCTGGTGCTTTCAACCCTTTCGCAATGCTGATTTTGTATACCTAAGTTTTCCCCAGCTGCTTCTGGAGGCTAAGGGCAATCTCTTACTCGTGTTTTCCCCGCCTCCTCCGCCTCCTTCTCCGTGTATACACGAAAATATGCTTGTAGGCCTGTCGCGGAAAAATTCTCTCGTTTTCTCGGATGTCACCACGGGTCTTGTGCGGCGTGTACATTATATATGGGCCATTTCATACCAAAACAACCCGGCCGTGACCCTCGACCTCGCGGAATTGGTTCATAATTTTTTTAAATGATTGTTCGGACTCAAAACAACAGTCATGATTTTTTCAACATTTTTAAACCTAATTTGAGTACGCTAAAATTTTTTTTTTTTCAAACATTTTGAGGGCCGTAATTTAAAAATCTGAAAAAATTCTCAAAACTCCGACATGAAACATGAAAATCTTTGGCACTCATTTGATGTTGTCCAGGATTTTTTGTCCCTTTAATTGGAAATTTTTTAATATTTTATTTTTCTGTTTTCATTATTTCAATGGATGTAATTACAAAAAATGTTTATCCACTATCGAAATGTTTATCGTTTTTAAATTCTTTTTGTGAGCGATGGCAACTACTTATTCATTTTTTACCTGGCAATTGTGTGTGTTTTTTTTAATCTTTCGACCGCCGATCGTTGTCGAAGTTCATTTGGTAGTAAAAAAAAAAAAAAATTATAAAAATTAAAAAAAAATGGTAAAAAGCTCCCAGGAAGAAGAAGAAAAATCCCGGACATTACCAAATCAGTGCAAAAAAATTTCATTTTTGATACCAGATTATTGAGAATTTTTTCAGATGTTGAAATTATGAAATTTCTGAAAAAAAGTTATAGCATACTCAAATGTGGTTTGAAAATTTTGCAAAAAAATCATGAACGTTATTTTGAGTCAGAAGAATCATTAAGATAATTATGAACCAATTCCGCGAGGTCAAGGGTCACGGCCTGGTCGATTTGGCATGGAATGCCTCATATATACAGCGACTGCTTGAAGCCCCGGCCGCGATGACGAGAGAGAGAGAGAAAGAGTACTTTGCGCCTTAGGGCTTTGCTTGAGAACCCTTTTCGTCATTGTATAACGACGTCGACGTCGTAAACGTCGCGACGAGTCGCGCTCTTACCGCCGCCGCCACACCTGATATACTTCTGGTAATATATACTCGACATCACTTTTATCCAGCCGCGCGCGTCGACACCTTCCGCGGGGGCGTGAAGTCTCCGCCACGCCTCGTCCTCGTCTTCGTCCTCGTCGTCGTCGTCGTTGAAGTTCTCGCCACTTTGGTCTAGTTATTTCCGTTCTCGCGGCTTTCATAAACGTCATATCATACTAATTTTCTTTTACAGGCCTGGAGTACTGATACCTTTACCTACACTGTTAAAAATCTACGGTGTCAAACGCTGCTGGTGTGGACTTTTTCCTGGTGTTACTTATTACAGTGTTAATATTAACACTTTTTACGGTGTTAAATTAACACCAGCCGTTTCGTTAAATTTTTCCTGTGTTACCGACGAAACATTATAATACTTTTCGCTTTAAAGGCATGAATGCAAGTATCATGTGTGATTTTTTATTATCTCGTGAATGAATTAGTCGCTTTTCTCAGTTTTTATCGAAAAATTGAAGAAAAAAATCGTTTTTTTCATTACAAATTTCTCTACCGGGTAATTGATCTGTAATTTTTTTTTTCGAAAATCAAAATTCTGACTAATTCATTAACGAGATTCACATTACTGGCGACTGTATTTCAATTTTGGCTTCGATGCGTTGATAATTCGCGAAAAACGGCACTTCTGAGTTTTTGAGGTGAAAGTCGGTATTTCAGACTCAGTTAACACCGATCATTATCACCGCGATTGGTGTGGACCTATATAGACACCGACTTGGTGTTGTTTTTAACACCGGATTTTTAACAGTGTACGATGGCTGTACACACTGCGAAAAGGGTTTGTTAACAGTTAACAAATGTAGTCTTAAATATGTCGAAATAAACCATTTAGTTATTATTACTAAATCTTAGTTGAGGTAAATAAAATTTGTAACCTGTCAACATGTAACTGAGCTTCATTTGGGTCAACTTAACGTCATTTAACTCAACCAAGATATGGTAATAACAACAAAATGGGTCATTTCGCTATATTTAACACTGCATTTGTTAAGTTTAACAAACTCTTTTCTCAGTGCAAATGACTCGAATACTCCTGAAACGTTTGTTCTCGAAATTAGCTATATTGCCCAACTAGAAAATCTGTAGCGTTAGATTCGGCTCAAATCATGCTCTGCTCTGGTCCTGACCTGGCTAATATGGCCCTTACCAGGCCCTAACCAGGGCTTGATCAGTGTCGAATGTAACACAACAGATTTTCTACTCGGGTGATTTTGTGCAGGTTTTTTGTGCACCAAAAATGTCCTCGGAACGAATCTTCTCGGACAAAATCTCCCTGGCCAGAAATCTCGGTTACAATTCTAGTTCAAGGCTCTTGACGATCAAGAAATATATCTTGTCATGCCTTGAGAATCAAAACAAAAAAATGTTCATCGTCAAGACCAGATTTTTCTTTTCTCGTCAGATTTCTTAAATTCTTAATTCTGGACGACATCACTAGAGTTCAGATGCAGCCCTGATCAGGGCCCTATTAGAATCTTATCCGGGTTCAATTGATACCAGACGAGCTTTCGACCGACCCGGATCAGGCCCGCACGTTTAATGCACTGCAGATCCGGGCCAACTGTGCGTCTCGCACCAGGAGCCGATATGACTTCCAGCAAAGCTCGATATGAGCCGGATATCACGAGTTAATTTCTGCTCTGATGGCTTATTGCGGTGCAATGCGGGCTCATCCGCATCCTCTTGAACCCCCAGAGAAAGCGCGTCAAAGCAGCGTTCGCTGTGTGTCGCCTGCGCGATGCACAGAGCCAGTGCGCTAAGGACTCGCGTCGGATAAAGGCGACAGACCGAAGTGCGCGCCCGAAAACTATACTGGGTGTATCGTAATTACTAGATCATTACTAGTTTATAAATTTGCTGTAGGTAAATAATGACATGGCGAACAAAAAATCGTTAGGATGGGGTAGGGTAGGGTAAGGTAGGTCAGGGACGTTGTCCGGTCACAATTGACCGAGTTATTAGCGTTGCAAGTTGAACTAATGAGAGTAGAACTGATGCAAGAGACAAAGTGAGAACATGTTGAGAACAAGGTGATAAGAAAGTGAGAGCTTGTTGGGAACAAGATGATAGCAAAGTGAGAGCATGTGGAGAACAAGGTAATAACAAAGTGAGAGCATGTTGGGAACAAGATGATAGCAAAGTGAGAGCATGTTAAGATCAAGGTGATCGCAAAGTGAGAGCATGTTGAGAACAAGGTGATAACATAGTGAGAGCATGTTGAGAACAAGGTGATAACATAGTGAGAGCATGTTGAGAACAAGATGATAACAAAGTGAGAGCATGTTAAGGACAAGGTGAAAACAAAGTGAGAGCATGTTACGAACAAGTTGATAACAAAGTGAGAGCATGTTGAGAACAAGGTGATAACAAAATGAGCATGTTGAGAACAAGGTGATAACATAGTGAGAGCATGTTGAGAACAAGGTGATAACATAGTGAGAGCATGTTGAGAACAAGATGATAACAAAGTGAGAGCATGTTAAGGACAAGGTGAAAACAAAGTGAGAGCATGTTACGAACAAGGTGATAACAAAGTGAGAGCATGTTGAGAACAAGGTGATAACAAAATGAGAGCATGTTGAGAACAAGGTGATAACAAAATGAGAGCATGATGAGAACAAGGTGATAACAAAGTGAGAGCATTTTGGGAACAAGATGATAACAAAGTAAGAGCATGTTGGTAACAACATGGTAACAAAGAGAGAACATGTTCAGCTCCGGCTCGACTGCGCCGCTTCTTTCTGCTGTATCTCTATTCTCATTGGTTCAAGTTTCAATGCTAATAACTCGGTCAATTTTGACCGGACAACATTTAACCCTAATGATTTTTTGTTCGTCTTGTCGTTAACTACCTAAATCCAATTGAACTGGTAGTTATGATACACCCTGTATATAGATATGGCATAAGTAGTCGCCGTCGGGTGACGGGGAGGCGAAAGTCGCGGGATGAAGATAAATGACATAATATCGTGCCGAACCTCGCGCGTTTCGTGAGCGCTGGAGGCGACCGAGCGACGGCCTGGCTGATCGCGAGCGAGCGACGATCATTGCCCGAGGAAACGAAGTCGAGAGTTGCTGCACAGCCGAGACAGAGAAAGGGACGGATAGAAAGGAAGAAGAGAGAGAGGCCAAAGTCCCGAGACACGAGACGGAAGGAAGGAAAGAAGTGGCACCGGCATCGTTTGAGACATATAGCTCCCCCCACCCCCTTCTCCGATTGGCTCCCACTCTACCGGCGATGCCTCGTTTCCTGACACGACAATAAAATCGGCGAAGCCTCCAACGCTGAGGGATGGCGCCGGGCGACACAGGGGCGAAGCCCCGACAAGGCGCGCGGGACTCGATGCGCAGGGGACGAAGGGGAAGGCGCGAAAGAAAGAGAGAAAAAGACGGACGAGAAACGAAATAAAAAAAAATGAAAAAAAAAGGAAACGAAGAGAAGGTCCCGAGAAACATGTAGTTCGCGGCCTCGACGCTCCCTGGTCAGAATCTTCTCGGACGAAATCTCCCTGGACCGAATTTCGGTCAAAATTCTTGTTCAAGGCTTTTGACTTTCAAGAAATATCTCTTGTTACGTCTTGAGAACCAAGGCAATAAAACTGTTCATCGTCAAGGCCAGATTTTTTTTGTCTTGTCAGATTTCTTAAATTCTTAATGTTGTCCTTGCGTTTCAAAATCAGAGGGAATTGCAAACACTTCTCGATAATATAAAAATGTGAAAAAATAATGCATATAAAAGGCGTTGAAAATATTAGTTTGGCATTATAATAATTTCAAAATCCTCCTGTAAAAAGGTCATAACTGATAAATGCGAAATTCATTGTTAGCGATCTATTCGTGATCTGATTAGTCGTAGACCGTAACGATCAGACGTTCGTTGTATAACAGCGCGAAACTTGGCAGTTTATCAGAAAAAAAAAAGTTTGTTTTGTGTTTTTCTCCTCGACTTCTACTTTTTAGACAACTCACGGTCCTTTTCAAAATTAGCAAAAAATTTCCCATCGGATAGGGTTTTCAGACTTTAGGAAAACGAAATTTTTTTTCGTCAAAAAAACGGCAAGGGCAATATCAGGGCACGGCAATATTAGTTTGGGATTATAATAATTTCAAAATGTTAGTAACAAATTGATAAAAAATAAAATTGTTCAACAAATCGTCTGGCAACCTGATTAATTCGCGACAGAGCGCGCGGGACTAGATGTGCAGGGGGCGAAGGGGGGCGCGAAAGAAAGAGAGAAGAAGACGGACGAGAAACGAAATGAAAAAAAAGGGAAACGAAAAAAAAAAAGAGAAACGAAGAGAAGAGAAGCTCCCGAGAAACATGTAGTTCGCGGCCTCGAGGCTCGAAGAGATTGCTGCTTTTCCGCCGTGAGGCGGACACTGCACAAGGGTATCGGTGCCGCCGCCGCCGTAGCCGGTGGCTACCGAGTCGCCGCCGCCGCCGCCGCCGCGCGCCACTCGTTTCCCGCTCTAGGATAATCTAATTTCATCGGTATCCCTGCGAAATAAATTTTTATTGCCACTGAGGCTCGCGCAGCCGGAGCTTCGGCCCCGCGAGCTTTTCTCTGTCTTTTTTTATCTTCGCTTCATCGTTTCTTTTTTTTTTTTTTTTTTTTTTTTTTTTTCGTTCGCGTGCCGTCTACGATATTCCTGTTACTCGGTGGTTGTGCGCCTTTCTTCTTTTTTTCGTATCGAACATGTACGCTGCTCTCGCGAATCGCAAGCGGCGGGGGGTGGGGGGAGGCCCCCCCCCCCCGCCGCCCCCCGATTCCAGCTATCCCGGGACGTCATTAATACGCGATTTAAATACCCCAGACTCGGTTATTCGATATTCCGCCCTCGTATAGCCGTTTCAACCTCCCCCTCCACGCGACCCTCGCGAGGGAGGGGGTGAGGATGGGGGGTTGAGGCTGCCGATGGAATAGAACAATTTTCGTTCGAAGATTTATCGCCCAGATCTCTCGCGTATTTAACGAAAACGTTATTGCACTGCCGTCGGAGATTTGATTTGACGAAAGGGGAATGAGAAATAAATGTATCATTTTTTTTTAGTGTAACGAAATAAAAATATATGTGACATTGCGATCGGGTTAAATCGGATCGTATCGAATGGTGAAATTTAGATCACGGGTCTGATTAACAGGAGGTGCAAAAGTATTGCGTAAAGCGAACTAGTAGAGTAATTAGTTTTCTTATTGCTAATAAATTACGTCACTTTGCACGGAGGAAATTATTTCACTCGAACGTGACAAAAATCGGCAACGACTCAAGGTCATCGGGAATCGGCTTTCTCGGCCGCGTCCTCGCCGACATCTGGAATTATTTACGGCTATAATCTCATTAGCATAGAGCATAAACGCGAGGGGACGCGCGATTTTATTTCGCAATTAATACGGTTTTCTCGACTGCGAAGTTTCGCGAGCTATAAACAGGGGAATATCAACTCTCGCGGATAGCAGGCCAGAAACACTATATTTCAGGAGTTAAGTGCTCCAGGTACGACGACGACGACATAGGAGGAGCATCAGCCACGGGGGCGAAACTGCGCTGGCGCGTAACTGGAGCGAAAAGGGCGAGCGAACGAAAAATTTATGGGCAAGGAGACAAAATGCGTCCGAGGTTAATGTAAGTCATCGTAATTAAAAGGGATCTCGGAGGTAATGTCACCCGTCGAGCTCGTTGCACCCTTTCATCGTCGCGCGAACGAGTAATTAACCTGTAAGCGGTCGTGTAGTAAGTTTGATTGAAAATACACGTTGAACGTGTGCAGACTTGATCCCGCGCGATTTTCCTCTTGGAAAAATCGATTTCCGGAACCATATTTTTCAAGCACAGTCAACACTTCATAAAAAATAAGTTAATTACACGCGATTAATTAGGACATATTGTAAACGATAATTTGTACATAATTGATTCGTTTTGCAACCGCGCAGATTTTTTTTTTTTTTTTTAAGTTTGATTGGAAATACACGTGGAACGTGTACAGAGTTATCCTGCGCGATTTTCCTCTTGGAAAAATCGATTTCCGAAACTATATTTTTCAAGCACAGTCAACACTTAAAAATACATAAGTTCATTATACGCGACTAATTTGTAAATATTCTAAACGAAAATTTGTACATAATTGGTTCGTTTTCCAACCGCGCAGATTTTTTTTTCTTGAGTTTGATTGAAAATACACGTTGAACGTGTGCAGACTTATCCCGCACGATTTTTCTCTTGGAAAAATCGATTTCTGGAACCATATTTTTCAAGCACAGTCAACACTTCATAATAAATAAGTTAATTATACGCGATTAATTAGGACATATTGTAAACGATAATTTGTACATAATTGATTCGTTTTGCAACTGCGCAGATTTTTTTTTGTTTTTTTTAAAGTTAAATTGAAAATACACGTTGAACGTGTGCAGACTTATCCCGCGCGATTTTTCTCTTGGAAAAATCACTTCCGGAACCACATTTTTCAAGCACAGTTAACACTTCATAATACATCAGTTCATTATACGCGACTAATTAGTGAATATTGTAAACGATAATTTGTACATATTGATTCGTTTTTTAAACGCGCGGATTTATTTTTTTATTTGTAAGTTTGATTGAAAATACACGTTGAACGTGTGCAATCTTATCCAGCGTGATTTTTCTCTTGGAAAAATCGATTTCCGGAACTACATTTTTCAAGCACAATCAACACTTCATAATAAATAAGTTAATTACACGCGATTAATTAGAACATATTGTAAACGATAATTTGTACATAATTGATTCGTTCTCCAACCGTGCAGATTTTTTATTTTTATTTGTTTGAAAACAATATATAATTTTCGTTTCAACAATGAGCCAATTTTTCATCGTGTTGGCGAGCATGGAAAATTTAATAGGGGGTTCATTAATAATCTATGCGTCATAATTAAATTACATCAATCTCCGCTTATTACATTTGGCAATATTGAGCGTACATATTACACGCTGCACACGCTTCGGCGAAATTAATTGTACTTGTAGTTTATGTGGCGAAAGCCTCCGAATCCGTACCGAGCGGTGTTTACGCGCACTTGGCCCATTATTTGCAAACACATTTGCATTCAGCTGAGACGATTTGTTGCACTTCGGAGAGTAAATAATTATTCGATGATTGAGGATGATTACTGATTAAGGGGCGAAGCCACGTTAGGAAGCTCATTTTAACGGGGTTTTTAGGATTTTTTTTTTGGGGTGCGAAGTAATTATTAGAATTTAATAAAATTTGGCTATCACATTATTCATATTTCGAACAACTTTTGTGACTTTTTCTAAAATAATTACACGGAAAAATAACAGCGTTACGCACTGATGTCCGCTGAAGCTCGTAAGTAGCCATTGCAATTTTCATCCGAAATCATTAGGGTTTTTTTTTAATGTTAATAACTAATTTCTTATGAATATTCACCTTAATGCAGGTAAAATGACGAAAATTTAAAATTTTGCAGGAGTTGGACATTTTTTCTTCAATTTTCACAATCTTTTTCACGAGTTATTAAGGGATCGTCACAGTGTGACCCTCCAAAAAATCAATGATTTTCGCGAATTTTTTTTGTTAAGTTGTAATAAACTAATTGGTCTGGTTTTTTTTTTATAAATAGATACATTCATGAATAATACAAAATGATTTTTTTTATGTGCATTTATTTAGTTTATAATAATGAAAATAATTGTTCAAATAGCTCGTGCAAAAAAAAAATGCTCCATCATGTCCACGATTGCGGCCGCAATTTTTGTCTGAACCAAAAATTTCAAAAAGATTATTAATCTGTAAGAAATTCGTTATCGCGCTATGAGAGCTTTTTTTTTTTTTTGAAATTTGACAAAATGGCGGTGGTTTGAACAAAAAGTATCGAATTTAGCCCTCTTTTTCGATAGTTTTTCGTAAAAAAAAATAGGAAGATTTCAAAAAAAAAAAAAAAGCTCTCATAGCGCTATAGAGAATGACGTTAAAAATGTTCTCTCCAAATTTCAAATCGATATCGTCAAAACTCTTCCTTTAACACTGGACATCGTTTTGAAAAACACCATTCCGAGATAAACGCGTTTAAAGTTTGCACACGCCACTGTCACGCTGCAATCCCTTTCTCTAAGAAATGCTGTAGCGACCGAAATAATTCGAATTTCGTTAAAAAAATTTAACAGAATGTTTATAACCGTGTATACTATCCGATAATGAAAAAAAAGAAAATCGATTTTTTTTTTATTTCACACTGTGACGATCCCTTAAAAAAAACCCCCTTAGAAATATGACTTCATCCCATATTTTGGTTCATCTACTTCGTAATTGCATAAACAATATTATTGCCAATTTTCATAATGTCGGTTCGGGAATTCCCGCAGAAGCGAAAAAATTTGTTCTGAGTAAAACGCGTTTTGAGAACGGTTCGAGCCTGTAGCTTGTACACGACGAGCGTGTGGTTCTATCTTTACAAAATCTAAAAAAATTCGAATGTTACTTTAAAATTTTGAAAGCGTATTTCTAGATAATTAAGTTAACGATACATGCAATTTAAAAAACCCCATTTTTTGAAACTCCTAACGTGGGTTCCCCCCTTAAGGAGGTTGGAGCGCTACGCACTAGTCAAATAGGTGTTGATTTGAAAATCATTTACACAAGTTTTATGAATCAATTGGCTATAGTTTATGGTGATTTGTATGAAAATATATGATCTTGACCAGAGAAAAATTTAATTGCAACGGCTTTGCATAAATATTAACCGACTTACGCAAACTTTTGAAAAGCTAATTTTCATTCAGTTTTTTCAAAGAATATACCGTGTTTATTGTTCGATTTTGATTTATCGCGGCTCATTCTCTTCCTTGAGAGATGCTTTATGTATTCACCGTGTAGATATTTGATAGTATTCACCGTTTAAACATTACAGTCTTTTGTTTGCCCATCGACGAAAGTTCTTCGTAAACAACCGTCTGACATTTTTGAACGGTAATACTGTTGATTATCTAGACAGTGAATACGTAAAGCATCTCTCAAGGAAAAGAATGAGCCGCCATAAATCGATATCGAACGAAAAATACGGTTTACTCATTGACAAAATTGAATGAAATTACCTTTTCAAAAGTCTGCGTAAATCGCTTATTATTTATGCAAATCCGTTGCAATTAAATTTGTTCCCTGATCAAGAAAATACCTGGCAATACGAATCACTGATAAAAATTATCGACAGGTGCTTTAAACTGTGTATAAATTATTTAAAAAATCAGCACTCTTTTGACTAGTGTGGAGCGTTCCAACCTCCTTAAGGGGGGGGTAGGGTATTAAAATTTTTTTTTTGGCATTTTTATTTTATATTTTTTACTGAATGCATAATACCTCAAGAATATTGTGTCAAATTTTCAAGTCAATCGGAGCAAAATTGACGACGTTATGAATATTTTAATACTCGCGGATTGCTGTACCGCCCGGCCCGAGCGCGACTTTAAAGCGTTTTTCCCACAACTCACGTTTTCAAAGTCGGTGCCCATCGTACCGTCAAAACTACTGTACCGATCCTTTTGAATTTTTGCATACTTGTTCTGTACATGTTTTACGAGGTAACGCGGAAGAGTTTTTTTCGAATTTATTAATATTTTTTATTTTACAATAACAAAATAGCCGATTTTTTTCCCGAAAAATCGCGTTTTTCCCTTTAAAGTGTTCCCAAAAATTGAAAAATCAAAATTTCGAAAAAAACTCTTCCGCGTTACCTGGGGAAAACAATTACCTAACAAATGAACTTTGGTTTTTTAATTTCGGATGATCCAGTACCGAGTTCTGATGGGCACCGCAATTCTACTTTTTTCCGAGACGCTTCCGAGTAAATGCCGCCATTGCTGTATTTTTTAATATTTCTTCATGAAAAAATTACACAATATTCTTCGAATGTTATACTTTGATGTACAATTGGTCTTATTGAATAGATTTTAACAGTGTCGTCGAAAAAAGATTCACAAAAACGTGCCTTTTTTGCACGAATTAACCCTACCCCCCCCTTAAGAGGCAGTGGTACTCCACTCCGCGAAGCAGATGGGAGTGGTACCAGTATTTCAAATTATTTCGGCCAAGCGAAATCGAGTTTCCAGAAATTCAGTACACGAAACTTTATCAACTCGAATGTGTCTGAAAATAACTGATTTAACAGGAATACCTCAGTTTTATTTTTACCAAGACGTCTGCTCTCTTTTTTCCCCACATATCGCTCGTTGCGTCCGACCTTCGCTCGTTACATGCAGACATGATTATACGAATTCGCAGCGAGGCGAACTGGTTTTACCAACTCGTTATGGTCGTAAACGCGCGGCCGTAACTAGAAGTGACAGAACCGAGCTCTAATACCGTGTAACGAGGTCGATCCTTGGATAAGCTTTTTCCCCCAAGAATCATAGCCACCTTCCCGATATCCCTGTAATAATTTCCAGCCTCGCCCTCATTAGCATAACACTTAATTCGACGAAAATAAAATGTTATTGAATAATTAATACACTATCCAGAAGGCTTATTCCCTACTGCAAATAGAACACCGAGCAAAATCAACGAGCGAGCCCAGAAATGTGCTATATCTCATTGTACTTAAATCCTCGACTTTTTGTTTCCCTCCCCGTAGATGGCGTGACTGTCGTCGGCGACCCGGAGTCACTTAGAGATGCAAATTGTCGCTCGTCTTTAAACTTAAGTTAATTGCCCGTCCATTAAACTTCCATTTTTTAAAACCCCCGCCTTTTCGCGGCAAAATTACGGTAATTTCCAGCCTTCGCCGCGTCCTCGGTTGATAAATCGTTACGAGCCACAATCACATCGATTCACTTGTAAATAAAATGCTTTTCTCAGGTTCACGGAGAGATGGATCTAGTAAAAACTGCAATATAGGGTAGAAGTACCATTTTTGGCCATCATAGTACCCTTTGGCCGTACTTATTACAGTAACTGATAATGATGGCCGCAAATGGTGCAAAGTGCTTTGAACATTATTTATTGAACAATTATGTATTTTAAGCACCGCGTATTCAATGTAAAATTTGCTTTCATTCGTGTAAAATAATCTCATTTATTAATTCGAATAGATTGATAGTATGATGAATTGATATATCCACTTTTTATATGGCCACTAATGCCTACAGTGGCCACAAATGGTGCGTCTACCCTATCCGGTAAAAACTGCCAGAAAATTCTAGTATCAGATTACTGCCACGCTACTCTAGCGAATTTTATCGTAAGACTCGATAAGTTTTACTAGGCCTACTGGTAATTTATGCTGTGATATTTTTAGCTACATGGTAAAACAGTTTTTACCATAAATCTTGGTAATTTTTACCAGAAATCGCAGTACTATGGTGTCGCTGTCGTGCATCGACTGACTCGAACATTTTTTGTGTGACGTTTTAATGTTTGGCCCGTGCCGTTCTTTCGATATAATTACTTCGTGGGACGAATATATCTTTGAGTGTTGGTATTAATATGTATATTCTATTATTGGAATGAAAATATGATTAATTATTATGAATGGGAAAAAGAACTATAATAAGAATTGTCGAAGTTGACAAGTCCTAACCTTCTGACAAGTCATAGCAAAATGCCTATAATGGCCGAGTAAAAATTTCTATGGCGTCTGTGAATTTTTCGCATATCGTCGGTGGTGGTGCTGGCATACCATTCGGCTTGAAAATTTTTACCATATGACTTGCTAATTTTTGCTAGATCCTTCTCTCCGTGTTCACCTTTTTCGCTGCCGTTGCGAGCAGCTGAAGGCGCAGGTTGGGATTAACCCATCACGCATCGTGAAAACTGTGAGAAAAAAAATCCAGCCTCTTTTCGCCGCGTCGCAATTTAATTCTTCGCGCGGTTAAGTTCACGTCGTTGCGGGCAACGAGAGTGAGATCTAACAGCTGTAATGTATGCGTGCAATATAAAAAAAAGCAGACGGATTAAGGCGCCAGCAGTGAGAGACGATGCGCAGTGTTCTTCAGGTCTTCTGACATTTGCGCAAGTTAAGAACAAATTATTTACGCATGGACGATGTGAGTAAGGCGAGCGCAAGGCTGTCAGGCGACTGGCAGAGGTGGCGCGTACGTGCGCCGCAAATCCTTGCGAGATATCAGCTCGACTGAACGAGAAGAAACCAACCTGCGGATAAAGAGAACGCGCAGTCAACGTACCAGTTGCCACGCATGCGCGGGTCGGCCCAGCGCTTATTAAGGGGTTAGGTGGGTCTCAATATTTCAAAAAATCGTTTTTTTTTTGTCTTATTAAATAATACAATATGTTTAGAATGTTCTCCCAAAATTTCAAATCGATCTGAGTAAAATTCTAAGAGATAGCTCCTTTGGAACTCCCGCCCGCCTCATTTACCCACCTGGCTCTTCAAATCTTCAATCGCGTTTTTCTCGAAGCTCTATTTTTTAATTCGGTGGACACGATTTATCAGAAAATTATGAACCGATTTTGTTAACATTTTGCACACTTCGTCAAAATAACATTGTCTAGTGCTGGAACGAATGATTTTTTTTTATTACTACAACTTATTTTACAAGGACATACATGGTGACAATTTGATGAAAAAATGGGATCGTTTGTTCATAACTCCGCCAAAATTCAAATTTCAATTTTTTTTTCCTTCGTACAAGCACGAGATCCATTCATGTACTAACGGAACATTTTTGGTTTTTTTTTTATTTTCAATGAACCTGCCATGAGCACCTTTTTTTGCGAGGTCAAGGGAAATGAGCTGCCAGCCGCTGAATTTTCGGAATTTTTAAACAAAAATTTCACAAAGTACTCGAAAAATATATATATTTGATATGATAAATTGTTTAAATAAAAGATTTCATGAGATATACTGTTTTTTAAATGAGCAAGAATACCCTTTTTTGAGCCTCTGAAACCCACCTAACCGCGCCTAAGTTACGCGCGCGCAAATTTGTACATGCTACGATCGTGAGAGGGCGCTGCTGCTGTAACGGGCGCGACGCGCGAATTAC
This sequence comes from Itoplectis maculator, assembly GCA_964034905.1. NCBI lineage: Eukaryota > Metazoa > Arthropoda > Insecta > Hymenoptera > Ichneumonidae > Itoplectis > Itoplectis maculator. The sequence continues at coordinate 4,148,535 of OZ035859.1, forward strand.
GATTCGCTCCCCTGCAAACGTCTCCCGGCATTTTTTCAACACGCCTGGGCTGTCTCGACGATACAACTAAAACTAATAACAGTGGTACGTTCATGCTATCAATAGATGGCGATAGCCAAGCAAGGAAAGAAGAAGAAGAAAACTAATAACACTGAAACCCTGAACGTTACGCTTGACGCTGCTCCCAACGTGGTTTTTGATTTCCAGCGTTCAAACCGCTCGAGGTGCGGGTTACGCGTGTCTCATGTGCGGAGTTGTGGACCGATATACGACTGCAAAATGCTCAGTGCGCGGATGTCCCGAAGAAACTAGGTGGAAACTCATTGGCTAGGCCAGTAACGCAGCGCGATACAGGTTAGAGCTCCGCAAGTCGAGATCCTGTTGGATGATATAGAGACCGCCCGTCGCGACTCTAAACGTCTCGCATTTATATTCCGCGAAGACGAGAAAAAATAAAAATAAAAAATACTATTGAATAAAAAGAAGAGCGAAGGCGTTACATGCGGGTATATATAACGTACAGTAATATCCAGGGTTGATATACATACGGAAACACGCGGACACTGAGTGTATGTTATGATAAGCGGAATAAGCCGAGGAAACTGAAACCAGATTAGTGATGCAACCGCGATAATTGCGAGGGCTTCGCGTTCAGGCGTCAGGAGTGTTGCGCATGCGCCGGGGTTGCAAGGAGGCGCGTTTGTTACTTATTTATTAATTATCATCCGCCCGGCGTGACCGCGTGAAATGGAGAGCGCTTCCGCTGTTACCGTAAACTCTGATATAAACGGACCCTGCTGCGGATTCTTATCTCTCGGGTCGTTGAATGCGCGACGCGAGAGGAAAAAGCGTTGGAAGGCTCGAAGGGCAATGGGACGAGTGGCGATTGCGAGGGTCGACGCGACGGGAAAATACGACGCACTGAGAAAAATCCATGGGACAACAATGCCAAATATAGCGAATTTTACTATGCAAATAGGTGACAGTTTTCATAATATATTGCCGGTGACATTAATTATCGTCGCGAGAACCATAAAAGCATTCTTGTTGTCTCAGGCAAATATGTCGTATAGCAAAATTGACCATACATTTTTCTGAGTGTGGTGGTTGTTGACATCATTCGTCGACATTCGCGAGAACCTGTCGATCGCTGATAGCTGAAAAAATGGATACCCTGCTTTCGAATACCGATTAAAACATATAGAAACCGATCAAATGGATAAAATTCCGATTGAAAAATAATCGGTTCTATAATATGATTCAATTGGATTTTTGACCGTTTTATTGGTTTTAATCGGATCCTTTTCAGCAGGGTACCCTGGTAGCGTTACATTCGGCCCAAGCCAGGCACTGATCAGGCTCGGATAAGAATGACGCGACTCCCACCAGGGCCTGACTAGCGTCGAGTGCACCACCGTAAATTTTTTACTAGGGTACATCACTTGAGTAGAAAGATTCATACGTATTCAGAAAAATAAACAAAAGTTTTTCATAACATAACAAATTAGGTTACCGGGTAATTTGTTGCACTATTATTTATTCAAGTTATTTATTAACATTTTTTAATTATTATTATGCCAAAATAATCTTTTCAGCATGTTCCATATGCTTGATTTTTTCAAGCATATTGAACATGCTTGAAAAGTGCTGTAAATCGTTCAAAACGATTTACAGCACCGTTTCTGAGAAAAAAAAACGTCCGTGAAAAATATACAAAGTGCAGATGATGAATCACTTAAACGATTCGCATCTTCTCCATGAAGGTTCACAGCAAGGTTAATGAATTATTAATTAAAGAACACGCTATACCAATCGAAAATCTCGCAAAACATACGACGGTACTACTGCCAACCTCAACATTACTGTCTATTGTGCGACGTTGCAAAACTGAATGTTTGTATTAATAGGTCAAAAGTAAATTATAAAGAATTCAGAAAACACTCAATGCAATCACAGATCATTGATAAATATGCATTTAATAAATATCTGTGAGAAAAACGTCGGAAAAATCAACTTGAATATTGCGAGTGTTTCATATTAGACGATTGGTAGCAGCGGGTCGGCCCCATGCAAAAACATACGGCACTCCCCGCGCACCTCACCACCCCTCGCTAGACCCTTAGCCTGAACGTCACAACAACCTTAAACCAAATGTTGTGACGTTCGAGCACCGTGAAAGGTTATTCCGATGTCGCTGCTCTGTTCCCGCAGATCCCTCAACTTATACGCCCCCCCCCCCCCCCCCCCCTTATCGTGTCGACGTACCGGGTATTATAGCGCAGTACAGTATTATATTTACGAAGCTATTGACTCGGAACGACGGAGCGTTCGACACTCGGGAAACACGAAGGGTGGCGAGGAGAGATACAAACCCCCCGCGTCTTCGCAACCACCCCGGGCGCGTCTTGGTGCGAGTTGCCGATACGAGGCCAGGATTAGGGTTGTTCCGGCGAGTTAGACGCAAACTTCGCGCGAAGCTCAGTGGGCCATCTCTTAGTCCGAGACGCGAGACGCAAGCACAGACGATAACTTCTGTTGTCAGGTATCCCTACGTGTATACCGCTGTATTGTAAAAACATCTCATCACAACGAGTAATTAACATTTTCATAATACGAGCACCCGAGCTATATAACCCTTTAGGCACGAGTACGATATCCGGGGCGCCAAGATTTGACGGTGGTTTCCGGTAGTACTTTTCGTGGGGAGCAAAAAAGTTCATATGGACTATAGTCCTAACTGCTTTAGTTTCCAAGATATTTAATTTTTAAGATTTTAATATAGCGTAAAAAAGTGGGTAGTACGTTTTTCGATTGCCAGGATTTGGCTGTGGATTTAGCATTTTTGGACCAAATCATAACAACAAAAGCAACAATAACAATAATAACAATAATAGTTTGTTCACGGCGGGCATTCCCCTACCTCCCAGCATGGACCATCCGTGGAAAGTTCCGTTAAAAACACTAAATATAGTACTAAAGCGGAAATTTTTCGCGTTAGTGAGGAATTTTAATGGATTTTTTCCTTTAAAAAGACTATATATAAAACTAAAGCGGAAATTTTCTGCTTTAGTAGAAAATTTTTCTCTAAAAACACTATATATCGTACTAAAGCGGAAATTTTCTGCTTTAGTAGAAATTTTTTCTCTAAAAACACTATATATCGTACTAAAGCGGAAATTTTCCGCTTTTGTAAGGAATTTTAACGCCCAACGAAAATTATATTCGTTCAAAATAATTTTTTAAAAAATTTCTAAAAAATTAAATATCTCGGAAACTAAGGCAGTTAGGACCATAGTCCATATGAACTTTTTTACTCCCCACGAAAAGTACTACCGGAAACCACCATCAAATCTTGGCGCCCCGGATATCGTACTCTCCCCACCCTTTAGTATATGAGGCATTCCGTACGAAGCGAACCACCCCAATTTTGAGTTGTCTCAAAAAATGTTCATGAATTATTTCAGATTTTTAAATCTTACCGTTTACCAAAAATGTAATAGTGTTTTTTTTTTATTTTACTTCGATTGGCTCTATCGCTAAAACTATCCATTGCACAAAAAAATGTGTTCCCATGAAAGTTTAGGTATCTAAATGTATTTTATGACGAGATTTTTGTTTCATAATCTTCCGAACAATTTTCAGTGTTTTTTGGGAAAAACAAAGTCATACTACATTGTAATGGTCGTATAACATAGCAATCGTTTCTGTGGTTATGGTTGCAATGGCAACGGTTGCTATGGCAATGATTGCTATGGCAATGGTTGCTATGGCAATGGTTGTCATGGTAACAGTTGCTATATTGATGGTTGCCATGGTAACGGTTGCTATAGCGATGGTTGTTATGGTAACCGGTGCTATAACAATGGTTGCCATGGTAACGGTTGCTATAACAATGGCTGCCATGGTAACGGGTGCTATAACAATGGTTGCCATGGTAAGAGATTTTTTTATAATATAGAGACATATACATCACTGTATTACTGTACTACTCCCAAAACGAATTCGACATCGAGTGCCATTTCAGGAGCGAAAAAGTGCTTCGTGATATATAGCCCATACTTGCCTATATGTGTATAGTCATATACATATATCGCATACATCTCCGGGCCATAGGATAGTTTACATTTGCAAACGGAGACTGCGCAGATATATTCGATTCCAAAGTGAACGTGATATTCGATATTAGAATTTTTACGCGGACTCGAACCGAACTCGGTACCGCTTCGCGCGGCGAAGCTTTTGAAAATCAATAGAGTTATCGGTGCGGCGGGAAAGGGCGACGCTGGTGCGGTCTCCGTGTCGCTTTATCGCCGCGGGCCAGCGCGCCCCCACACCCCCGGACTTTTCGTTACGGGGCTCGAGAAGTTCGCCAACCGATGGACGATGGACGAGAGGTACGCGCCTCGTCCTTCCGCAGGTCGCGCTCGTCCCTTAAGCCCTCCCTCGGCCCTCTTTGCGACGACCGCCGAGCCAGAAGAACCTTCCAGCGTGACGACGACCAGGACGACGACGAGAAGGACGATCCTTTCTCTTCTCGTACCCAACAGTTTTCGGGCTTTACAAACTCGAAAAACATCCACGCGGATCAGGCGAACCGAATATCCGGCCTCGCGGGAATCTCGTGAATTTTATAGCCCGGCCCCGTAGCGCCGGATATTTTTGCTCCCCCGGAATTTTTTTTTTTTTTTTTTTTTTTTTATTCCAACCCATGGGGAGGGGTAAATGGTCCGGAGATTGGCCTTTCGGGACGTTATAGTCGGTTTTACTTTTCCCGAAACAGGTACAATAAAGGGGATCGTGCGTCGTGCCGAAAGTTCCGCAACGTGCGAATGGAATATCGAATATGGGTAATATTCATGTTGCGCGGAGTTTCTTCTTTTCTCAAATGTCTCCATAGAATTTCACTCCGTATTCTTCAGCAATCGTCCGAGTAGAAAATCCGTAGCGTTACATTTGGCCCTGATCAGGCTCTGTTCAGGCCCTGTTCAGACCCTGACTACGGCTGTATTAGCCTGCATTTTATATCCTTAAGGGGGGAGACCCACGTTTGAAGGGTCATTTACGCGAACAGGGTTAACAGTGCCAATAGTTATGAAGATCCGGCTGCTCCGCCCTGTTTGCCTAACCCTGTTCATATACAGGGTTAAGCGAACAGGGTTAACAGTGCCAAAATCGATGACGTTCCGGCTGCTTAACCTTGTTAATATACAGGGTTAAGCGAACAGGGTTAACAATGCCAAAGTTATGAAGATCCGACTGCTTAGCCCTGTTCGCTTAACCCGGTATTTGAACAGGGTTAAGCGAACAGGGTTAACAGTGCCAGAAGTTATGAAGATCCGGCTGCTCACTGGTTTTTTTAGGATTTTCTTTGGGTGGGAAGTAATTATTAGAATTTAATAAAATTTGGCCATCATGTTATTCATATTTTGAACAAATTTTGTAAATTTTGTTGAATAATTTCACGAAAAAATAACAGCGTTACGCACTGATGTCCGCTGAAGTTCATAAGAATTCTCCTACTGCATTTCGCTTCATCAAACGATAGCTACATGTGTCTAAAAAAGATGTTGGATTTTTGTCGCAGGATTAACGAGAAACCTTCAACCATGCACACTATTCAAAATGGACCATCGCAGATCTCAGAGGCCGGGAGGCGTATTTTTGGAGGAAATTAATTGAATTTGTTTTTTATGTATGCATAACGAATTAATAAATCTACCTGCCAAATTTCACTTTGATTCGTTGTATAGTTATTCACAAAAAAACCTAATCCCTTAATAGAGTATAGAATGTACGTAACTCAGGCTGCAAACAGTGAGTCGATCGCTGGTGACACCTTCAGCGCGGACTTAAGTGTCAATTAACAAGTTATCACTTAGCTTGTATCTATATTTAGCTGTAACCAACTTGCAACTTGCGGTTTTGCTTTTCCAATCCTCCAATGCCATCTCGACCGTCGGCTTTGCATTCCCCCTCCTCTCCTCCTGCCCCTCTTGCAAAATCCCCTCGACCCCGCCTATAGGCCGGCCTTTCGGGTCTGCTCCCTATAATATATGACGCAATAAAGCCGCCGAATGGGTAACTCGCGTGACCGTCCCGCGCCCTCGCGAATTACCCCCGTTACGCGTGGTGACGCGAACCATCGTTATACGAGCTGCACACCCGCTAGATCGTCCCGGTCTCTCTCTCGGCGCTCCACCGTCGCGCGGCAGTCATGACGTGAATCGCTGTTCCGGTTACGGCCGGCGGCCTCGGTGGAAATAAAATGGTCGACTCCCTCCGCGCGGGTATCATCGTCTCTCGTTTACGACGCTCAGATTCAGCGAATCATCCGCCGAGGATCGTACAGTGAATAAAATTCGCGTCGCTCGGATGATTAGAATGATGCATAGCTATACATGTATATAACAATACAGTCGACTGTCTTGTTTGTGGGCTCTATGTTTTGTTATCTGCTACATTTAGCCTTCGTATATCATTCGCTAATCCATGACAAATACTAAATCCCTTAAGAGACAGTGATACTTCGCTCGGAACTTCGACGCATAATGTTAAGGCGATGTGAAATACCGACGCTCACCTCAAAAGTTCGGATACGCTTTTTTTCGTGAATTATGAACGGATCGAAGTGAAAATTGAAATACAAATGCCAGTAATGTGAATCTCGGGAATGAATTAGTCAGAATTTCGATTTTTATTTAAAAAATTGATGTAGGTAACCGATCTGTAATTTTTTTTTTCGAAAATCAAAATTCTGACTAATTCATTCACGAGATTCACATTAGTGGCGTCTGTATTTCAATTTTCGCTTCGATTCGTTCATAATCGGCGACAAACCGCACATCCGAAGATTTTCGGCGCTCAGTGTTTCACATGGCCTTAAGGAGGATGGATACCGTCTTTGTGGTGCAGGAGGCGAGAGGGGAATGACTATGCGTATTCACGGGAGCTAGTGACGCGGCTGCCAACCACAAATAGTTAAATAATCAAGTAATCAAATACTCGTAAATAAGTCGAGTTTAAGCAAACAAATAGCGGCGTATGTTAAATTAGCTATTTTTAAGTGTTTTCAGTTATTTTTTGATTAATTTCTTTTTTTTTAAGTGTTGCAATTATTTTCTGATTTTTGATAACCAATGTTGAAATTTGACAATCGTGCTTTACCCATAACATCTATAATCAGGAATCAGATCAAGGTGTTGTCTTTCTACAATTGCTCAATAAATATGTGGACGGTCGATTTGAAACTTCGTTGAGTTCTTCCTAAAGATGTCAAGAATTATTTGCATCTGTCTTTATTCGATTTTTAATATTTTTGCTATACTTTGAAGGGTTGTAGCCTAACTTTTGTCTGATTTTCCTATGTTACCCGTGTATAAGAGCAGAACTTCAGTAATTAATTTCACGATAACCGTTTAGGTGATTGAAATGAAATTTGTCATGGAGATGTAATTTCAGTCGACGAATATCCTCCAAAAATTTAAACTTATGCTTATCATTTTTAGTTGAGTATCCAACCTCCTGAAAAACGCATAAGTCTGTCTCTCTCGCTCCTAACTTCACTTTTTGATTTTTCGATTCTTCCGAACAAACGGCTTCATGTATCAAGGAGTCAGAAGCTTAGCCCAGTTCTGTCGTAATTTCGTACATTCGCACAAAATCGCAGCCTTATCTGTCAAATAGTTTAGGAGGCAATAGCTTTCAAAGATGGAAGAGGGGAGTACCACTGCCTTTTAACCCTCGAAAAATACTTAATCCAAGTTTCTAGAAAAAAAAAGTTTATCCACTGGTTCTGACGCATCGAAAAATGCATCACTGTCCTCGAAACGATAGATCTTCATATTTCATATTTATTACCAGGAAGCAAATATGTAACACGCACGGAATATCTTAGGACTTTCTCTGACTGATGGTGCCCCTGAGGATTCACTGTATTGGATATATTCGAAACCAAGAGAAGCTTTCATATATATATGTATATGGTTTGTGTACTCACGTGTGATCTTTGAGCACAGTCTCGATCTTATTCGTCGTGACGTTCCATATGAACACAGAGCCGTCCGCTGAGCCCACGGCGATGTATTGCCCATCGGGGCTGAACGTCGCCCTCGCCCAATCGCAGCCAACCTTGAATCCGTCGGCGCTGCGGATTAATCATAAACGCACGAGATGAGTTATAACAACCGTGGAATATTTTGACAACGGCCAATAGCAACGTTCGATTTGTGTGAAACTGCGTTGAGGTGAAAAAAATGTATCCAGGAAAAAGTCGATAAAGTAGGTTTCGATTTGAAATAGTAATTACAAATATTCATCAAGAGCTGTCTCGTATTATATGAAAGTATTCCTACCGTAGCGAATATCCGTGACGGCGGAAGAATTTTTTTTTTTCAACGCAGCTACGAGACGAAAGAGCCTCATGTGAAAATGAGCTTTATTAAGGTAGTTCTAGCGCGTAACGGTGCTCAATCTCCAAAACAGTGAAAATTAAGATAGAATTTTGGACAATTCTTGATGGGATAAAAAACTGAACAAAAATCAAGTATGTAGGAGGTGCTCAAGAGATTGATTTCACATAATAATACTTCCAAAATGTTATTAACAAATTGATGAAAAAAGAGATATTTTAAAGAAACCCCCGTTTACCAAACTTTTCTTCATATGAAAATGATTTGTTAATTTTTCTACATGCGTATGAATTCTTTCAGAATTTTTAGTAACTTTGGAAAATTGTTTTTTTTTTTTTTTTTTTTTTTTTTTTTTTTGTGAAAAGTGTGTAAAAATTCCTGAATTTTGGGTATGTGTTAGTCATCGATTCACCTATTACACCCAAGAAGTTTCCGCACGATTGATCAAATAGATTCGGAGATACAGCTCGAACATTGTAGAAAAAAACTAATTTTCAAAAGTTACTAAAAATTCTGAAAAAATTAATAAGCATTTAGAAAAATTAACAAGTCATTTCCATATGAAAAAAAAGTTTGGTAAACGGGGTATTTGTTAAACAATTTTTTTCTATCAATTTGTTAATAAAATTTTGGAAGTATTATTATGCAAAATCAATCCCTTGAGCACCTCCTATATACTTGATTTTTTTCAGATCACTGAGAAAAAAAAATACTTGAAATTTAATGTACATATACTGGAAGTTTTTATTCATAAACTGGTATAGTAAAATGTACTATACAAGTGCGAGATCAAATTTATTTTGAGTACAGTCATTTTTATAATTTGTTTTAATTTTACTGCAAAAGTACTTAAATTTTTTAAATTTACGCTAATTTCATTGCAAAGGTACCTCAATTTTATATCGCAGTTGTACATTAAATTCACTTGACGAGTTTATGGATTCAAACTTCCAGTCTTTTCTGACAGTGATATTTTTATCCCAGCAAGAAGTGTTCGAAATTGTATCTTAATTTTCACTTTTTCGCAGGTTGAGCACCGTTGCGCGCTAGAACGACCTTAATCAGACCCGCCGTCTCCTGGTGGCACATACAGCTCGTTCATGTAGACACTATATATACGCGAGGACGTATAGAAAGTCATTCATCGGCTCGAACCTCGCGAGACCCGCCCATAGCAATTAAAGTCGTGTATTGATTATATTCAATTATATTTCGTCGTTTCGCATCCAGCGAACGTGATCGAGACGGACCGAGTGTTTGATTGACGGCTCTCGGCGATGCGACCGTATAGCCAGACATAGAACACGATATAAACATAGTGCAGTGCAGTCACTGCAGCCTGCGAGGGATTTAGTTCCTGCTCTTAAAATATCGGCTCGGCAATGTCGCGTCGCGGCTGTGTTGGCTGTCGTTTCGCGAGTTTATTTTTCCAGTAGGCGTCTGGTTGCGATCTACACGCGTCTGGCACTTCACATCGGTTCAATCATTTTTTGCATCTTTTGCTTCACAGACGAAGCTTTGTAAACAATTTTAGAAACCTGCGAAATAACGAGGAAGCCATTTGCAATGTTTTACTTTACAGGTTTTTGGCGCTTTTAACCCTTAGCGGCCACACGGGGTAACTAGTTACCCTATGGTCAGAAAAAAATAAAAAATGAAATTAAAAAAAAATTTAATTTATTAATTTTATGATTTCTAATTAGAAATTCGAAATTTTATGATTTGAAATGACAATTTTTTTCATTTTCCCTCTAGTCATTTTGCAAAATAAATATATTTTTTCAATGATCGGCGGATACTAGTATTTTTTTAAGTTAGTAGTATATGTTGTGCATAGAATCTTAAAATTGTAGCCCTTAATATTGAAAAATGGCGGAGTAATGAACTTTTTTCTGAAAAAGCCATTTTTATGAATTTTCACAGTTGTTAGAACGCCATCTATAAAATGACCGATAAAAATCATTAGAAATGTAGAAGAACTCTTCAACAGACATAAAACAATCGGTCAGAAGCCTTAAAACACTCATATGTCTTGTACAACTAGGTTTTTCAGCGTGGGGTAATGAGTTACCCCATGTGGTCGCTAAGGGTTCAAAAAAATTAAAATTGTCAAGATCTGCTCGACTGATCTGCATCAAATGTTTTAGTTGATTATGTAAAAATTATTTCTTTTACGTTACGTTTGTCAGAAATTCTAGATCCGTTCCATCGTTGATCATTTACCCAAACGAAAAATTCCAGGGGAAGTTGAGCAGACGGGAAACACGAAAGGAGAATAGCCTTGGGGGGGGGGGGGGGGGATAGGAAATTGGCAGAAGGGTGGAAAGTAACGGGAGTAATGCCACGAACGATAGACAGACGGCGGAAGACGCGATGAAGATTGGGTAGTTAAATGCTGAGGGCAGGAGGCAAGAAGGCGACCAGAGGAAAACGAGCCATGTCATAATAAGATGAGTAGGGTTGAAAAAATGAGAATAAGGAAAGAAGACTGGCGTTGAAAAAAAAAAAAGAAAAAAAAATCAAGGCACCTGCTTGGTAATTAATATCTATGAAACCGAGATCCAATGAAAAAGGTCGCAGATGAAAATCAATTGATAATTAGTATTAATATCAGGAACAGATCAATGAGTAGTTGGATCAACCTCTGAGGCTAAATTGACAGCGCCGTCTTCGTGGTTTTGTTTAAAAGTGTCGACAAAAAAACGTGTCGATCAACCAATTACCGCTTAATGCACAACTCGTGTTTTGCCCGTCGGGCAGTGAGGAGGGAAGCAACGATCTCGTTTAAAAATTATAAGGGCGTAACCAACGTCATCTTACGGTGAAGGATGTGGGTTACGCCCTTGGGAGATTTTGCTCGTTGGTGTGTAGGATGCCCAATGGGTCCGAATGCCGTGTGGACGGACGAAAAAAAAAAAAAAAAATGGTCGAACACAAAGAAAATGAATAGGATATGTCAATCCTGTCGGTCTGGACTTTGAACGTATACTCACCTAAAGGATCCGACGATCTGCTTCATCCGCAGGTCCAACAGCTTGACCGTGTCGTCCCTCACGCAACTGAGCAGGTAATTTGCGTCTGAAAATAGAGTCACGCGATGCTTGTTTAGAAATCTCGTTGCTCGACATGCGACACCCGTCTTGACGCGATATCCCAAGCGTTTTGCCACATCCCACAAAAAGAACGAGACTACTGTGTTAAAATTCCAGACATAACTGCATTTGCATAAGAGATTAGACCAATCTTCTCGCAAAGCAAAAAAAAACGGATGCAAAGTAGAACTTTGCACATTGCTTCCTCTTTAATTTTCATTTTTTTGCAAGGCCACCTTCACGAGGGAGTTCCTTTATTATTTTTGGCTTCCTCATAGAGGAAGCATTCTGAAACCTAAAAAAATAGAGAGGAAGCAATGTGCAAAGTTGTACTTTGCATTCTTATTTCCATTGAGTACAAAGTTTTGTCTCACATGATTAACTTTTGTTGATGCTAGAGCGAAAACTTAAAATTTTTTAAATTTTCAAAATGGCGTAAAATTTGAACCACCGATCGTCGTCAAATTTGGTACGTGGTAGAACTGCATGTTCCTTTTCGTCTGTAAAACATTTCGGTTAAATTGGTGAAATTTTACGTGATTTAGAGAAAAAATGATTTTTTTTCGGAAAATTCAAACATTTATCAAATCCGAACCGTTTTATCGATTTCGCCCAAATGCAATACCAAACAACGTTGAACGTATCTTTATTTATAAACAACTATTTAGTAAAATCGAATAATTTTTACTAAAGTAAACGCGACCACGACTTTAAAAAAAAATTAAAAATGAGCAGAAACAAAGTCTGCAACGTTTTAGGCCACGTTGCCATCCGTCGTGGTAGTAAAAATATTGAAATTGTACTATTTTCGTCACTGAATGAGTTCACTGACAGAAACACTCAGATAAAAAGCCCAACCAGCTGATAGCCTCAATATTGTACAGAGAAAAATAGAAACGACGGGATGCGCTCGCTTCACGGTTGTGTGCACGTTTTTTCTACAAACAAAGTAAGTGAACTTTGATATCATTTGACGTTTGTTATATTTGGAATTGCTTTTTGTCTGCAGTACGACAAATATTTTTTTTTATTCATTGAATCCGCCACTTTTCGCCAAAGTGGACGGTTGAAAATCGCTGACTATGTTTTGCGGGACACAACGGATCTTGTGATCTGGCGAAAATCACCGGAATAACAAAATTCGTTGATCCCGGCTTCCGTCGTGCGCGGCGTGACATGAACGAGCCTCTTGTCAAAATGCACACGGAAAAAATATTTTTCGCTGTTTTGTCGAGCGTCTGCGGCATGAAATATTTTCCGGGAAATGTGACAATGTATTTCACTTTTCAACTACCGCGTGAAATAACAGTGAAAGTCCAATGGGTCGTGGAGGTTTCATCAGAAATTCATGTGCCAGGTACTACGGATCATTTGCTGGTTTCCAAGGCGGAAATTGCTTGGACCAAATTGCTAGCGTCGCCTCAAAACTCTTGTTGTACAATTTACAAGAGGAGAAAATCCAAACTGTTAATATGACAAATGGAATTGCATCAAAGGTTGTTTTTGCATGTTACGAATCGGGCTCACGAAACGTAATTTATCTATTGATTTTGGGATCTTGTTCGATTAATGATTGAAATCAACATTTCGAACTATCTCGCGAATTATTTATATAGGTTGATTGACCGAATTTAACGATGGTAAAAGCACAATAAAACAGGATTAAACTTCTTATTTGTTACCAATTATGACAACTAAGAATGGTAGAATCTAACCTATACTTATACTCTAAATTTAAGGTAGTCCTTGCGCATTAATCTGAGTTCGCATAAGTTTTCGAAAACTGAATGGGAATTGCAGCCATTTCTCGGTAATATAAAAATTCGAAAAAAATCTTGCATATTAAAGGCGTTGATGAGATTAATTTTGCATAATAATGATTCTAAAATGTTATTGACAAGTTGATGAAAAATAAAATTGTTCAACTAATCTTTCGACAACCTAATTTTTTTGTTTCGTTTTGTTTGAAAATGGTTCTTTTATTTTTCTGAACACGCATGAATTTTTTCAAATTTTCGAATTCACTTTGAATTTTGCGTTTTTTTACATGAGGAAAATCACGAAATTCAAAGTGAATACAAAAATTTGAAAAAATTCATAGATATTCAGAAAAATGAACGAACCATTTTCATTGAAACAAAAAAATTAGGTTGTTGAAAGATTAGTTGAACAATTTTATTTTTCATCAATTTGCTAATAACATCTTGGAATTTTTATTATGCAAAATTAATCTTTTCAACGCCTTTAATATGCATAATTTTTTTCAGATTATTATACTATCGAGAAGTGTTTGCAATTCCCGCTCATTTTTCTTAATATGACAAATGGAAATGCATAAAAAATTCATTTGTGCAAAAAAAAAACATCCACCAATAAACTAAAAAACGATCGTATGTGCTTTATGACGAATAACAGGGCTATTTGAATAAAAAAAACATGTCGTAAAATGGCGAAGCACGATTTGAATGTCACTCGCGCGAATGACGACGAATAAAATGAGAGATGTTACTTTACGCGTTATTATCACGACCTCATATTTTCCCATGTCACACCTGTCGCCTAAGCGCTTAGTCGGGTTAGTTGAAAATAAATCCTGCTGATGACATCATCTAACTCCGCCTCCTCTCCGTGTCTTTAACCACAATAAACGCTATTGACGGCATACGGGTAATCGACTGTTCCAAGATCCCGTGGGAACACGCCAAACAGTAGCTCGAGTGTATCCCGAAACCTCGGCCGCCTGGAACACCGGGGGTCGACAACTACCTCAACACATTAAGGGTGACCGCGAGATTGCCTCGTACCTGCCCCGCTGTGTAAACTACCACACACACCAGCTATGAGCGAACCCTTTATAATGAACTACCTTGGAGTTGATGCGAGACTTAGCGTCAACGTGCTACGGATAGAAGGATCTAGCAAAAATTACCAAGTCATATGGTAAAAAATTTCAAGGCGAATGGTACGCCAGCACCACCACCGACGATATGCGAAAAATTCACAGGCGCCGTAGAAATTTTTACTCGACCATTATAGTCATTTTGCTAGGTCTTGTCAGGAGGTTAGGACTTGTCAACTTCGATAATTCTTATTATAGTTCTTATTCCCATTCATAATAATTAATCATATTTTCATTCCAATAATAGAATATACATATTAATACCAACACTCATAGATACATTCGTCACACGAAGTAATTATATCGAAAGAACGGCACGGGCCAAACATTCAAACTTCATACAGAAAATGTTCGAGTTAGTCGATGCACGACAGCGACACCATAGTACTGCGATGTCTGGTAGAAATTACTAAGATTTCTGGTAAAAACTTTTTTGCCATCTAGCTAAAAATATCACAGCCTAAATTACCAGTAGGCCTAGTAAAACTTATCGAGTTTTACGATAACCTTTGCTAGAGTGTCGTGGTAGTTACCCGGTACTAGAATTTTCTGGCAGTTTTTACAGGATATATCGCAGTTTTTACTAAATCCATCTCTCCGTGTGGACAATATCGAATATCACGAGAAAACAACCATAAAGGTAGTGCTCTAACCTAAACAGGGTGTCCTGTTGTATTCCAAGGCGTATGATGTGATGCAGAATGCCAGACATAAAAAATCATGGAGCCTCGAGGTGAATGCATTATTATGCATTTGTCGAAAATCCAAAAGAAATGATTTTCCAATCGCACGAAGAACGTCGTGTAAAAAATAGTAGTAGTAAAAGAGTTTATTGACAATACAATGTGCTTTTTTTTGCGGTACATGATTTTTCTTACTATATCTAATATTTTGCTACAAAAATCGTATTGCCAATAGGCCATCGACCGGAGTCCTTCAGCCTTGTCTCTCTTATAACGTATTCGTTTAGAAATTGTGTTAACATAATAAGTGTAATTTTTTTAGTCTAGGGTTCGTCAGCCATTAGTTCGAGACGTTGTCGTATAGTTAGAGCTGGGTGTTTCGGTGTGCGATTTAAATAGGGGGTTGGAGTGAAGTAAAAATAATAATCGAACTATTTACTTATAGGAAGCAGAATGCTGTGATGCAGAATGCCAGACATGAAAAATCATGGGACCTCGAGGTGAATGCATTATATGCATTTGTCGAATATCCAGAAGAAACGATTTTCCAATCGTTCGAAGAACGTCGTGTAAAACATAATAATCGATCTGTTTATTTATAGGAAGCAGAATGCTGTGATGCAGAATGCCAGGCATGAAAAATCATGGAACCTCCAGGTGAATTCATTATTATGCATTAGTCGAATATCCAAAAGAAATGATTTTCCAATCGCACGAAGAACGTCGTGTAAAAAATAATAATCGATCTATTTATTTATAGGAAGCAGAATGCTGTGATGCAGAGTGCCAGACATGAAAAATCATGGAACCTCCAGGTGAATGCATTATTATGTATTAGTCGAATATCCAGAAGAAATGATTTCCCAATCGCACGAAGAACGTCGTGTAAAAAATAATAATCGATCTATTTATTTATAGGAAGCAGAATGCTGTGATGCAGAGTGCCAGACATGAAAAATCATGGAACCTCCAGGTGAATGCATTATTATGCATTAGTCAAATATCCAGAAGAAATGATTTTCCGATCGCACGAAGAACGTCGTATAAAAAATAATAATCGATCTATTTATTTATAGGAAGCAGAATGCTGTGATGCAGAGTGCCAGACATGAAAAATCATGGAACCTCCAGGTGAATGCATTATTATGCATTAGTCGAATATCCAGAAGAAATGATTTTCCAATCGCACGAAGAACGTCGTGTAAAAAATAATAATCGATCTATTTTTTTATAGGAAGCAGAATGCTGTGATGCAGAGTGCCAGACATGAAAAATCATGGAACCTCCAGGTGAATGCATTATTATGCATTAGTCGAATATCCAGAAGAAATGATTTTCCGATCGCACGAAGAACGTCGTATAAAAAATAATAATCGATCTATTTATTTATAGGAAGTAGATGGCCCACAGGCAGCTCAGGATCAACAGGTGCAGGTTCGCGGAGCCTCGAGTGCCAGAGTCGACAGATTCGCACGTTTCGCGGTATATCCATGCGCCGGATAGAGGTGTTAAGGACATTAGCGGTATTTCGATTAGTGAAATGCGCGAATTAGCATCGTTAATTGACGAAGCGATTTTGGGTGAAAGTGTGCGAGGCACGCGAATTGTACAGGTCAGGTATGCACATTAAACTCGCTAACACGGTATAATATACCGATGCGCATAAATCTTCAAAACGCAAAACGTTAAAGCTCCGATGAATCACGCCATGACGAGTAGAACATATATTTATCGCGCGTATATCCGGCTCAACAGCTTTCGCTGTATTTGTAATACGCGACATATGCAAAAACGATGAGGTCACGGTAAAGGGTCAAAGGGTTCATCGTTTGATCGCGCGTAACTCTGTTGTGTTCTCAAAAACGAGTTAATTCGACCCTTGACCAACTCTGATATGGCACGTGATAAGGACATACTTGTTTGTAATGTGGGAAATTTGATAGTATTCACCGTTTAAACATTACAGTCTTTTGTTTGCTCATCGGCGATATTTCATCGTAAATAGCCACCTCTAATTTTTAGAAGGTAAATACTGTCGAATATCAAGACAGTGAATACATAAAGAATCTTTCAAGGAAAATAATGAGCCGCTATAAATCAAAATCGAACAAAAAACACGATTTATTCTTTGAAAAAACTGAATGAAAATTACCTTCTCAAAAGTTTGCGTAAATCGGTTAATATTTATGCAAATCCGTTGTAATTAAATTTTTCCCTGGTCAAGAAAATACCTTGCAATACGAATCACTATTAAAAACAATCGACAGGTGCATAAAACTGAGTATAAATTATTAAAAACAATCATCACTCTTTTGACTAGTGTGGAAAGCCCCAACCTCCTTAATCGCCCCAATCCTTCGCCTCCACAGTGTGATAGGCACGAGTCTTTTCTACTATAGAGAACAGTGGAACTTTCGATAGCTTACAGCTTTCTCAACATCTAAGACCTCCAACGAAAACCTACCAGAAAATTCTAATGCAAAGCTCTCCCAAAGTTGTTCCGACCATCGACTTGCGCATGCGCAAACCACCAACTTCGCTCCGCGTCTTCTGATTCGTCGAACGTGGTCGACTGCTCGTCTAGCGAAATGAAGAGAGGGGGAGGCTCAAGGGATGCTCGAAGTGTAAGTTAAAAGTCGGCGCTAGACCGCCGTAATTTATCGGAGCTCTCACTGTATACCTAAATGGAGATGGATTTCCCTAACAGAAGGCAAACACGCTGCGTGAATCCGCATAGCGTTAATTTCTGTCAGTCACATATTATGGGGGAGTAGGGCATACCGTCTTTGAAATGTGTAGAAACGAAATGTGTTGGAAAAGTTTTTGTTGGATCGGTTGTGAGGGATTAAAACGCGTTGCAACGATCCTGTAGGGTATAGGGTTGTGCAGTAAAGAATGTGTGGGTTTGATTTGAGTTGCAATGAAAGGTTATGTTAAATCCTTGTGAAGAATTCGTTTGTATAGTAAACTCGACGCGTGGGATTGCGTCTGTATAGGACGCAATGTGTATAATCGAAATGTGTAGGACCGAAATGTCGTGGAAAAAGCGTGTGATGATTAGAAATGTGGAGGAACACCAATGTGTAGTATTGAATTTGTGGAGAAACGAATGTGTTGGATCTACGCTGTGGTGAATAGAATTGTGCAGGAAAGAAGGGCTGCCGGCAATGATGTGCCCCCCAATTCAGAGGTAGCGATGGGTTATGATAGGCTACCCGAACTTTTGGTGAAAAACTCATTTTTAAATAAATACGAGCTCAGATAGTGAAAGAAACGAAGTGGAACCGTAAACACGATCTACCGACTGAGGAAAAACGGTCCCCTTGCACGCGACCTTGTAACGGGGCGAGACGGGCCCTCACAGCATCTTTAAAAAAAAAAGTATAGAGACAAAAAAGGTTTATAATTTTGCAGAACTCTTTGAATTCAGTTCAAAGTGAAGTAAGAAATACCTAATGAATGTAAAGAATCCTGGGTTAGGCAGTTGCAGAGAAAAAAAATAGAAATTTTCGGGTAGCCCGTCTTGCCCCACGAAATTTTTTTTCGCGGACGCACTCTAAAACCCATTGGAACATTATTTTTGGGTTACCAATAGTTAATTCACGCTATTTTTAGGTCCCTATCGCCGTTTTATTTCCTTAAAGGGCCCGTATCGTCCCACTCTCCCCTAAATGGTGATGGATTTCCCTAACAGGAGGCAAACACGCTGCGTGAATCCGTATAGCGTTAATTTCTGCCAGACACATATAGGGGGGAGTAGGGCACTACGGGCCCCCGGGGCATGATGTGCCCCCCAATTCAGAGGTAGCGATGGGTTATGATAGGCTACCTGAACTTTTGGTGAAAAATTAATTTTTAAATAAAAACGAGCTCAGATAGTGAAAGAAACGAAGTGGAACCGTAAACACGATCTAGCGACTGAGGAAAAACGGTCCCCTTGCATGCGACCTTGTGACAGGGCGAGACGGGCCCCCCACATCTTTTTAAAAAAAAAAGTATGGAGACAAAAAAAGGTTTATAATGTTGCAGAACTTTTTGAATTTAGTTTAGAGTGAAGTAAGAAATACCTAATGAATGTAAAGAATCCTGGGTTAGGCAGTTGCAGAGAAAAAAAATCGAAATTTTCGGGTAGCCCGTCTTGCCCCACAAAATTTTTGTTCGCGGACGCACTCTAAAACCCGTTAGAATATTATTTTTGGGTTACCAATAGTTAATTTACACTATTTTTAGGTCCCTATCGCTGTTTTCTTTTCCTTAAGGAGGGTCGAGCGCTTCAATGATATCTGGAAACATATGCTGATTTTTTTTACGCATATACATGAACGGTCTAAGGTTGACTACAAAGTTTGAATGTGCTCATCTTCAATGTTTTGGAGAAATATTTTTTGAAATTTTCACCATTTAACATTGATTCTTATGGCAGATTGAAATAATGGTTTGTCGGGATAATTTATGTGGAAAAGCTGCAAACAAATTATTGAAAGCTGTGAAGAATGTTCTTAAGAACTTCTGTAAAAAAATGTAGATGCGTGTTCTTCACCGTTAATTAATAACAAGCAATTGTGTTGCCGGATATGCAGTTTCCCTAGGTTTTCGTCGCGGCGTCTCTGTCGCATATTGCTTATTATGTTATTATTAATTAACGGTGAAGAACGTGTCTACATTTTTTTACAGAACTTCTTAACAGTATTCTTCATAGTTTTCAATAATTTGTTTGCAGGTTTTCCACATAAATTACCCCTAGAAACGTTAAAATACACCTTTTTTCAATCTGTCATAAGAATCAATGTTAAATGGTGAAAATTAAAAACAAATATATTTGTCCAAACGGTGAAGATATTTCTCCAAACTTTGTAGTCATACTTAGACCGTCCATATCCATGCGTAAAAAGAAATCAGCATATGTTTTATTGACGCGCTCGACCCTCCTTAAGGGACCCGTATCGCCCCACTCTCCCCTAAATGGAGATGGATTTTCCTAACAGGACGCAAACATGCTGCGTGAATCCGCATAGCGTAAATTTCTGCCAGACACATATACAGGTCATATCCAGGCGCACATATACAGCGCATAATCTCCGATGTACTGCAAAGTATGTCGCGGCGGTTGAGGTATGTGTTTATCGATCATCGGAAGTGCTTCTCGTTACGCGCAAATCCCTGGTAGCCGCGCGTTGAGCGTTCTTCTTAGCTATATATCCAAGCGATTAATCTCAGACGATTTCGACGTTTTGCGGTACGCTAGAACGTGTCTGAAATCTTGGCCGCGGATCATCGTCTTCCCTCGTCTTCGCTTAGCCGGTGCGCGCGGATTGCTCGCCATCATTCCACCGTATCGAGAGCTTAGAAGTGGTGTGTTCGCGAATCTCACGTCTCCTGCCTATATGCAACGTATGTACACGTATCGACGACTAACGGTACGTGATGCCGAGAACCACCGGGATCCTCGCTCGCGTCTTCGGCCGTCGAGATCAATCGAGTGGGCGAAACTCCGTTCCACCACGAAGATCAAACAGTCGAGGCAACGTCAATAGTATAGCGTACACATGTTGGGGTAGGGATGGCACAGTCGTATCGCGTTGAAGCGCTGATTAAAAATTCATGGATATTGAATCGCGAGCTTTGGGAATTTCATTTGATTTTGACCCACTTCAATATCCTAGAAATCCCGATACATACCACTTACGGCCAATTACAACTAACCAACGAAAATAACTAAAGAAAATAGCAAGAAAATGTATTGTTAATAAATACTATTACTACTATTACTCATTTGATTTTGCAAATCGTGTCATCGTGTGATTGGGTCTGATTGTGTCGACACATGTTTAGTGCAGATTCACAGTCTTTTGGATATGAAGTAAGTTGTATCCATACAGGCACATGATAAAAATCATTTGGAACGTTGCAACCAACGTTCCAAATGATTTCGAACGTTGGTTGCAACGGATTTTGGATTTTGGCCTGATCGATATTTTTCAGGTCCAGATTATTGTATGTTTGTTGTTAATTTTGTGTGAGAACGCCTGCAGGTTTGTAATTTTGTGAAATAACTTGACCCATATAAGCTCGCTGAAATTTTAACCGACCGTCTATCTGCAATTTGTACGTCGTGAATTCGAAAGAGCGAAAGAGAAGTAATGTCATATTTCGCAAAAGCTCAGTTTACGACCGCTCACGCTGCTTCTATCGTACGTACAACCTTTGTCACAGGTCTACTGCGATTCTAGAAAAGGGTGTGCAGTTCAGGGGGAAAATATATAGAAACGACGACAATGTTACAATCATTTTTTGCATTTTCTAATTTTTTTGTATTTTTTGTATTTATGCAAAAAATGATTGTAAAATTTTGTTTAAATTGCATTAGGAAATTCATCGACGAGGGCTTGCAATTATGTATCTAAAAACCTTTGGTTTATATAAATCTGATGAATAGTTTTTTTTATCACGAAATAGTACTTTGTGATACAAGGGCGAGAAAGCGGCCATTACGCGCGGAGGTTAGGAAGCGGCGCACTCGCCAAATCGAGTGCTACAACGACACGAGGCGAAGCCGAGTGTTGTTTGTAGCACGAGAGGAGGCGAGTGCACTGCTTCCTAACCTCCGCGGGACGGCCGCTTTGTCGCCCATGTATCACATACTACTTTTTGTAACGAATGTCAACGTGATGTCGCACATCTTCGTGCCTGCAAAGCGTGCGTGAGATCATCTTGTAGATAGTTTCACGCACGCCAATGTGTGCGTGAAGTAATGTAGATAACTTCACGCACCAGATGGCGTACGTGAAATTATCTACGTTGACATGAGCATAATACGCGATCTCACGCACGCTTTGCGGGCACGAAATGTGCGACATTACGTGCATGAGTTACAAAAATGTAGTTTTGAATACGTCGCGTTTTAAGTTTTGGGTAAAGAAAAATCGAAGTCTCTAGTGCCTTTTCATACCTTCTAATGTACAATAAAATACCCTAAAAATTTCAAAAAGATTGGTCGAGTAGTTTCTTTAAAAAAAAAAATCCCGAAATTTGTCGTCGTTTCTATGTATTCCCCCCTTAACAGAGTATAAATTCGGTGAAGCCGAAGAGCTTCAACCTCCGCGAAGGGTCTGCAGCGCATGAATCAAGTGTTTCATGCCCCCCACGTAACCGGCTGCAATGGTAGATTTTATCTAGGGTAGACGTACCGTTTTTGGCCACCTTAGTGCCAATTGTGGCCATTACATTCAAACGAATAAAACATAATATTTAATCGCATATAAAAAAGCATCCAGTCGACCATTCAGTGAATTAATATGAATTTTTTCAAAAAATCGACATGCAGATGAAGGAAAAAATAATTTATAGAATAAAATAATCAAAATGGCCTCAATCAGTACAGTGGCCACTAACGGTTCATCTACCGTATTTACAGCACAGAAAAGACGAACCATGTTTGAAATTCGGACAAACACAAAGTGTGAGTCGATCGTATAATTATAAAAAAAAACCCTCTGGTGTGCAATAAGCGAAAAAAATCGAGCTCTTCAATCAGCATCGCAAACTGCGAGAAATCCAGCAGACGCTAAATGGTCTCTCTGGGATTTGATTCGCGCCGGGCTTTGTCTCTGTATTTCTGTGGGCTTCGACATTGACTGCGACACTGGTGCGATGTGGCACGCAATTACGTTGCTCGCACGGAAATAAAGTGCTCAGGGAGCGCGCGTGCCGCGTCGATGTTGGCCGTTGCCGAAAAAGCCCAATTCTGCACACACCTCCGCGAAACAAAACCCCTCTTCTATTTTCGTTAGTGTTGATACATCGATTGGAAATGGAGATTGGACGTTGAACGAACAGAACTAACGCCTCGCGGTATTACGTTCCAGTCTCTTCTATTTCTATTTTGTTTTACGCTATTTTTTACATCGTGTTGTTATTTCTTTTCAACCTGAAAGGGGCATTTCAAATCGGTTAGTACGTGCAATAAAAATTTATACATTCCCAAGCATAGTTGTAAATCCCAATTAATTCATGAGCTATAGTTTACAATACAATTTGTAATTATGATTTCTTAATAATAATATACAATGATTAAAAACTAGAGTGTAAATATTTGAATAGCTGAAAAAAAACTAATTTGCTTTAATATTGAAAGAAAAAGAGGAAAAAATGGAAGAAAATTGTATTAAATTAACAAAGTAATGCATTAATTATTTCTTCAATTTTTTTCACTATTTCTTGTAATGTTAAAGCAAAAGATAGTATTTTTTTCGCTGTTTAAATGTTTACACTCTTTTTTATAATCACTACTTATTATTATTATGAAACAATTATTACAAAAAAAAATTGTACTATAAACTATATCTCATGAATAAAAGGGGCTTTACAACTGTGTTCCCAAGAATGTCTAAAAATAAGATGCAACCATTTTTCGATAGACACCAAATTTGAATCTAACGTGGATTGCATCGGAAAAATCATGGGATTTGTTCAGTTACCACGAGACAGATCCAGCGATGTAACCTTTCCCTGCAATACGATGTCGTTCGAGCTGGACTCGGCCCTCGTGTCCCAGAATCGTATTCTCTTGTCAAAGTGACCGCTTATTATCGTTGATCCTGCACCGTCAGACGTAACGAGATCGTTGCAACTTGAACCGGCGAACTTGGTTTCGATACCTGGAACAGAAATGCAATCCTTATATTACATAACGAATATTCATTTCTTATATTCATTTCTTTGGATACATCGGTAAGTTTTGGGAGAAAAAGTCGGTGTTATCGAGTAGCGACGAGATTTATTAGTGACAAAGTTGAAGGCTTGTTATAAACAGTCGCGCAGTCGTTACTAACGTATAAAACGAAAAAGACCGTCAGGCCTCGCTGACTATGCATGGCATCTTAGTCTCGCTCACTTCACGAATTGTATATAACATTATTTTTCACAATAAGGAATGCTGTCGCCGCGGGCAACATACGAGAAACCGATTACTCTATTTTAAGGGGTCTGTCTACTTTGAATGCCCAAAAAAAACGCTATTTTTATAAATCGTTTGTTAAGAATACTGTTATGTTTATCGATATAAAAGTTGTTAGGCTGAACAAAACCATTCGTAAATTACAACAACAACAAAAATGATAGATTTTTATAGTATAAAAATGCCAGGTAAACAGGAGTCCTCAAAAGGGCGCTGCTGAAAAAAATCTGAACAATGGCCTATCTGAAACAAAAAAATTGAAGTGTTTTAGGTTTAGTGTGACAGTAGCTATATCCTGTACTAGAATTATTGCAAATTTTTTATTTTTTCCTCTTTTCCTTTTTTTTGCGAAACAAGTGCAAAAAAAACACGTTTTTCTTTATTTTTTTGGTTTTTTGTCCGCCATTTTGTTATTTATGCATATAAATTAATAGTAAAGGTACGGTATATAGCCACTATCACACTAAACCTAAAACCATTCAATTTTGTTATTTCTACCTTTTGAGGACTTTTGTTTGTACCTACTTTTTGAGGATTCCTGTTTACCTGGCATTTTCACATTCAAACAAGTAGTCAAAATCAAAAATTTTTTGTTTTTCGTGTAATTTACGAATGTTTTTGTTAAGCCTAACAAGTTATGTATCAATAAATTCTTAACAAATAATATCAATAATATCAATAAAAAATGATATCAGTAAATTCTTCAACAAATCTTAAATTCTCATTCTTAAAAAAAATGAATAAAAATAGCGATATTTTATGCATCCAAAGTAGACAGACCTCTTGAAGATAAACGCATAGTGCTTCGGTTCGGTAAAAACACCGAAGGTTTTTCTTACGTCCAGTGAAATACGGACTAGCGAGAACAATTTTATGGAGCCAAAGTATTCGAAGGCAAAAAAAGCGTGCTTCTCAATGATGATAGCAGTGCGGAGATCGTCCGAGGTGGCTGTATCAATCGCGTTAGATCCTCATAGGTTGAAACACGGACGAGACGAGAAGATGGAGCACAAGCTCGGGTACGGCGCCAGTGAAGCCCACCGGCGCAAAGAATCATAGCTGGCCGGGCGGGCGGGCTGGCTGGAAAATATTAAATGACTGAGTATCAAGCGCTGAGCGCGATATACTCGCGGTCATAAAGGCCCCGGGGGGGCCTTCGAAGTGAAGCTATCAGCGCGGAAGAGTGCGAAAGCGAGAGAGAATGGGCCGTTGTAAAATTATAGCGATATC
Organism: Itoplectis maculator; assembly: GCA_964034905.1. Classification (NCBI taxonomy): domain Eukaryota; kingdom Metazoa; phylum Arthropoda; class Insecta; order Hymenoptera; family Ichneumonidae; genus Itoplectis; species Itoplectis maculator. Next base: position 4,173,803 of record OZ035859.1, read on the forward strand.
GGGGATAATGCGCGCTTCGAGAAAGACCGAGCGACGAGACCGGCGTGCATCAATGGCGCGCGCGCCGGATATAGTATTGCACGAATCGAGAGGAGACAACGATCGGGATAACGAGTAGGAGGAGAAGGTTCATGAAGTCTATAAAAAAAAAGGCAACCTTATTACATGGTCTTAAACTTCAACGTTACTTTTTTAGTCATTTTTTTTTCTTTCTTCTTTTATTTTTTATCTAGCAAAGTTTTAAAGCGAAAGTCTGATGCTAAAAGAAATAACGTTGGCTTCCAGCATTCCGGGACGTTTTTTTTTTTTTCGTTTTTTGTCGATCGCAAATTATCAAAGGGAAAATAAGTGAATGTAAATATTTTTTCTCGTCGATATTGGAAACATAATAAAAATCCTGTGGCAAAAGTTGCGAAATGAAACTTTGAAAATTTACGTGCACTTTCTTTTTTTTTTTTTTTTTTTTTTTTTTCAAAATCAAGTAAAACCACTTTGAGACAACGATCGGAATAACGAGTAGGAGCAGAAGGTTCATGAAGTTTATAAAAAAAGGCAACCTTATTACATCGTCTTAAACTTCAACGTTAATTTTTTAGTCATTTTTTTTCTTTACTCTTTTTATTTTATCTAGCAAAGTTTTAAAACGAAAGTCTGATGCTAAAAGAAAGAACGTTGGCTTTCAACATTCCGGAACGTTTTTTTCCGTTTTTTGTTGGTCGAAAATTATCAAAGGGAAAATAAGTGAATGTAAATATTTTTTCTCGTGGTTATTGGAAACATATGTTCGCGAGATTCTGTAAAAACTACAATATAAAAACTCTGTGGTAAAAGTTGCGAAATGGAATTTTGGGAACGAACGTCCACATATCGCGTTTTTTTTTTCCAAAATCAAGTAAAAATGTTTGTAAGGTTTACGGACAAATATGAACAAATATGACTATTTTTGTGCGTAAAAACACTGAGGTACATTTTGGCGTTTTCGACTCTCAGGCAAGATTTATGAATAACACGAAAACGGAGCTTCCTCCGCGAGGAAGCAAAACGGAAATTATTGCGACATGCAAATGTTCCGCTTCGCAACTTTTTCGCGGTTAAGTCAGCGCGAAACACTTGATACGTGCGCCGCGCGCCTCTCGTCAAGTTTTTATTTTATCTTTTTGTCGTAGCTGTTTCTCCTGCGTCCGACGTGCGCGATGAGAAAGTAAAAACTGTAATTTTCACATGGACCCTGTATTACCACTTGTATGGCTAAAAGTGCGCTTTTCCATGTAACATTGCTTGAGCATCGAGAAACGCTGTACCGTCTCGACCCCAAGTTACAAAAAATCGTGAATTCAGCCTCAGAACGATTTATTTTGACTCTCCTGTCACCCGCAGGCGCGAATACTACTGAAACGAATGAAACTGTGCAGTTTGCTCGGCAGTGACGTGGAAAAAAAAATTGAAAAAACTGACCAACGGGGTGAAAGTTGCCTGGTAAACCTGGAGAAAACCTAAGAAGAAAAAGTAACGGCCTGGGATGAAAGTAGACGTGAACCAGCCGGGCAAAAGCTTGCAAACGAAAGCTATAACGCGATTCGTGGGAGAAATCGAGGGTTCTCGGAAAATTAATACTTATCAACAAAAAGTCCTCGACGTCCGGGAGTTCTATCCGCTTTATCGTAGCCATAGTGTCCTCTGTCAATATAAAGCTAGGCGACATCTTCAGGGTCATAATTTCCACATGGAGCCTATATTACCACTTGTACGGCTGAAAGTGCGCTTTTCCGAGTGACATTGCTTGAGCATCAAGAAACACTGTACCGTCTCGACGCCAAGTTACAAAAAAATCCTGAACTCAACCTCAAAACGATTTATTTTGATTCTCGTGCACAGAGAGAAGGATCTAGTAAAAACTGTGATATATCCTGTAAAAACTGCCAGAAAATTCTAGTACCAAGTGACTACCACGCCACTCTCGCGAATTTTATCGTAAAACTCGATAAGTTTTACTAGGCCTACTGGTAACTTATGCTGCGATATTTTTAGCTAGATGGTAAAACAGTTTTTACCAGAAATCTTGGTAATTTTTACCAGAAATCACAGTACTATGGTGTCGCTGTCGTGCATCGACTGACTCGAACATTTTCTGTGTGACGTTCGAATGTTTGACCCGTGCCGTTCTTTCGATATAATTACTTCGTGTGACGAATATATCTATGAGTATTGGTATTAATATGTATATTCTATTATTGGAATGAAAATATGATTAATTATTATGAATGGGAATAAGAACTATAATAAGAATTGTCGAAGTTGACAAGTCCTAATCTCCTGACAAGGCCTAGCAAAACTACTATAATGGCCAAGTAAAAATTTCTATGATGCCTATGAATTTTTCACATATCGTCGGTGGTGGCGCTTGCGTACCGTTCGACTTGAACATTTTTACCATACGACTTAGTAATTTTTGATAGATCCTTCCAAAAAATCATGAATTCAGCCTCAGAACGATTTTTTTTTACTCTCCTGTCACCCGCAGGCGCGGATTCTGCTGACACGAATGAAACTGTGCAATTTGCTCGGCAGTGACGTAAAAAAAAAAAAAAAAAAAAAAAATGAAAAAAACTGACCAACGGGGTGAAAGTTGACTGGTAAACCTAGAGAAAACCTAGGAAGTAAAAGTAACGGCCCGGGATGAAAGTGGACGAGAACCAGCCGGGCAAAAGCTTGCAAACGAAAGCTATAACGCGATTCGCGGGAGAAATCGAGGGTTCTCGGAAAATTAATATCAACAAAAAGTCCTCGACGTCCGGGAGTTCTATCTGCTTTACCGTAGCCATAGTGTCCTCTGTCAATATAAAGCGATGAGGCCCGGGTTGTGCAGCCAGTAGCATCCTGGTGGCCTTCCGGACGAGGGCGACGAGGCAAAGGGATCTGCTGCTCCCTCTCTCTCTCTCTCTCTCTCTCTCTCTCCCTCCCTCTCTCTCTCTCTCTCTCTCTCTCTCTCTCTCTCTTTCGCCTCGAGGCCGTACGTCGTTCAAAGTGTAAATCGATATCTCGAGTCCCTCTTCAGATACGGTTTCACGAGATTAGCCGACGTCCAAACGACCAGGGTGTAAATCCGCTACCGGATTTCTACGGTTCTCTGCTTTCCGCTTTCTGTCGTCCGCTCTCTTTTTCCCTCCCCGCGAAACCCTCCCCCCCCCACACTCGTTTCTCTCTGCGTTCATTTCATTCTCGCCCGGCAGTCGACAAGTACCGCGCGGATAAGAGCAGCGCGGCGCCCCTCGAGCAAACCACCGTAGCCATACGCTGGATATTACCGCGCCGAGGAAATTCACACAGAGAGAAATGCCGGGGAAATATTTCACTGGTCGTCGTTCGCGCGTCGAAAACTCGAAAAATTGAAAGGTTCTCCCACAGTCGCCGAGTGGATGCTCCGCCATCGGAGGGGGTGGAGGGGGTGGGGGGTGGACCATCCCCTGCGCCCCTCCGGAGGCAGATGGATTTCTATGTTGTAGTATTCAGGATTGAATTTGGTATCGAATGGACGAGGCGCAAAGAGTTCGGAAACTGTGAATGATTTCGATGTCGATTTTTTTTTGTCTGTATTGAAATTTTCGCGTGGATCGATGAAAATGTATAGTTTATGGCGTCCGTGCTGGAGGAATATTTGACGAGAAGGTGTGATATGTGTGGATGTTCGGGACGGGCGTTCTTGATTCTCTAAAAAAAATTCGCGAGGAACTATTGTTGTCGATTTATTCGGCCTCTGATTGGTCGTTGGGAAACTGGCAACGAAAATCTCCGGAAGACCATTTCGATATGATAAATTGTTTAAATAAAATGTTACATCAGATATATAAAAAATGTAGTAAAGATCCCTTTTTTTGAGCCTCTCAAACCCACCTAACCCCAACAAATTCGTGAGCAACCATTGTTGTCATTCGGCCTCTGATTGGTCGTCGGAAAACTGGCAACAAAAATCTCCGGTAGACCATTTTGATATGATAAATTGTTTAAATAAAATGTTTCATCAGATATATAAAAAAAAAAAGTAAAAATACTCCTTTTTTAACCTCTGAATGACAACAATGGTTGCTCACGAATTTGTTAGGGTTAAGGGGGTTCCCTTAACCCTAACAAATTCGTGAGCAACCATTGTTGTCATTCGGCCTCTGATTGGTCGTCGGAAAACTGGCAACAAAAATCTCCGGAAGACCATCTTGATATGATAAATTGTTTAAATAAAATGTTACATCTGATATATTAAAAAAATGAGTAAAGATCCCCTTTTTTTAGCCTCTCAAACCCACCTAACCCCAACAAATTCGTGAGCAACCATTGTTGTCATTTAGCCTCTGATTGGTCGTCGGAAAACTGTTAAATAGTTTGAATAAAATGTTACATGAGATATATAAAAAAAATTAATAAAATGACTTTTTTTTCGAGCCTCTGAAACCCACCTAACCCCTCAACAAACCCTCATCTGTGAGCAACCATTTGTTGTCACTCGGCCTCTGATTGGTCGTCGGAAAACTGGCAACAAAAATCTCCGGAAGACCATTTTAATCGCGCGGGTCGCGGAACACGCATAGTACCAGAGCCCCGCAACACCCCGGGGGGTCTTATTAAATTCGCTCGAAATTATGAAGAAAACAAAAATCTGAAAATCTCACCGAAGCGAAACGCGAGCGAACAGAGGAGCCAGCGATGCGACGCTTATTATTAAATAATCGAGGCCATCAGCAGCGGGAACAAGCTGCAAGCTCGGCGAAACTATGTTTTTGTATCTCAGGGTTGAAACGTATTATTTGCCGCGACGGTCTGCCGCCTCGGTGTGCTCATTCATCGTCGGTTTCAGATGTCCGGAGCGTCCGCACGACATAGAAAACGAAGCTGCTGCGGCTATATGTATAATTTTCATTCTCTCGGCGAAGCTTTTTATTGGTATAATTAGCTGAGCGGAGGAAAATAGCCGACAGTATATCCAGTCGACTCTTTTCCTTCGCTTGAAGAGCCATTGTAGCGATTTTACTTTAACAACGCGCATTCAGTGCTCCGGTCAATAAAATTATGCACGACATCACTTGCCGTTGTTGTACAGCTGCGATCAAAGTATTATGTACATATTTCTCTTAACCCTTACATGCACAGCGGGATATATTCTATCCCACCTAGATTATTATCATTTTTTAAATATTTCAACGTTTTCTTTCTCGATTTTAATGATTTTTTTTGTATATTTACTACAATAACATGTTGGAGAATTGAAAAATACAATTTGTTATCTAAATTTTCTTATGAATTTGTTGATATAAAGAATACACAATAAAAGTCACTTTTTTAATTGAAAATTCATTATTTCCAACAGTTTTTATTGTATTTACGTGAAACTTGGTATATATATGTTTTGAGGGTTGCTGATTTTGAATCTGTTATCAGAATTAAAAAATTCATACATCCAATATGGCGGATCCAAGATGGCGGTCCATATTGGATCCGCCATTTTGAATTTCGAAATTCTGAGCTCGGATTCGTAATCAGCGACCCCAAAAACCCCCGAGTGACAAATTTCAAGTCCATAGAACCCATACAAAAATGTATGCATGTAAGGGTTAAGGGGTTATGCCACTGTAGAGACCGAAAAAATAGACTGTTTTCGGGAATTTTTTTTCAGAAAAACTGCAATGTGAATCGAGATTTAAAAACCGGGTGTTTATCATACATGTCAGTGACCGTATATGGTAATTTTTTTGAAGCGATACGTAACAAAATGGCGGTTGTGCAGCGTTTCTGCGATGACGTCTCCGTTTTTCCAAGCTCCACGGCCGGACCGATCCCTCGAACAATTATGTTCCGATTCACTTAAAACGTTGCACATACCTTTAAAAATACATTGTCTTCGACACTACGTAGTATTTTTTCGATATTTGGATTTTTAACAAAATGCCGCACTTTTAAGGAAGCATCGGCGGTACAGTCACGTCAATCGCGGACTAAGACTTAAAACATTATTTTTGTAACTCATGCACGTAATGTCGCACATTTCGTGCCCGCAAAGCGTGCGTGAGATCGCGTATTATGCTCATGTCAACGTAGATAATTTCACGTACGCCATCTGGTGCGTGAAGTTATCTACATTACTTCACGCACACATTGGCGTGCGTGAAACTATCTGCAAGATGATCTCACGCACGCTTTGCAGGCACGAAGATGTGCGACATCACGTTGACATTCGTTACAAAAAGTAATATGTGATACATGGGCGACAAAGCGGCCGTCCCGCGGAGGTTAGGAAGCAGTGCACTCGCCTCCTCTCGTGCTACAAACAACACTCGGCTTCGCCTCGTGTCGTTGTAGCACTCGATTCGGCGAGTGCGCCGCTTCCTAACCTCCGCGCGTAACGGCCGGTTTCTCGCCCTTGTATCACAAAGTACTATTAAACATGCTTTCAAAGGGAAACTAGTGCCAATAAAGGTGGATTTAAATTAAAGAGATCCTGCTTAATGTAGATAAAAATGTATAGAAAAAAATGAACGGAGAAATAACTCAGTTTACGATAATAACCAATGAGATATATTATACGCAGTTTTTTGGAAGTCAAACGTGTTTTTTGTGGACCGATAGCTCATTTTGTTTCTTGACACATAATGTATAAATTTACCGATCAACATTTGCGATGATATGCATAGCTTACAAAAAACAGCTATTTGTTTATAAGAGAAAAAACAAAGTGACGATCCTAACCATTTTTTCCTAATTGATAAATAAACTGATGAAAATAACTCGATGAGCTCGTAAAACGTTCTTCAACGAACGAAAATTACAAATTTTACTTCCAAAAACCGAACCTATTGATTATTCGCATAAAATGAGTTATTTTTGTATGATTTTATTTCGATACCATTTTTTCTACATTCAGCAGGATCTCTTTAATTCAGATCCACTTTTATTGATACTAGGTTCCCTTTGAAAGTTTGTACAAATAAAGGTTCAAATCGCAATAAACTTGACTGTACCGCCGAAGCCTCCTTAAGCGAAAATCATCAACGCATTATTAATGCAATTAATTCACGTGTGGCGCCGGCTCTTTTCATTGTACGCCCGTCGGTTTGTTCTGGCCGGACAGGAGGCACACGCCGAAACGGCGGCACCGTCGGAATATACATATGAATGACTATGCAGATGGAGCTGCACACGCAGCAGGTTCTCCAGGTTCGCCTCGATCTTTGTTTTATTATCTTGCGGCTCTGGCGCGCGCGCGCCCGCGGTCAGGGGCGCGTAAACGCCGTGATGCATTATGCAACGACTAATTGGAGTAATGAGGAGCGTGATTACCGCGGCGCCACGTAATATTTCGGTGCGGCCTATTCCGCGTTCCTGCGCTGTGCGAGGATTCTCAGCTCAGTCTCTGTTGTGTAAGCAGCTGTGTATATATAATATAACCTGGGACCGACGTTAACTTTGGGTTTACGAGAAGTCGAGTTATAGCTTTGTCACGAGTTCAAGAGGATATGATACTTCGCTCGGAACTTCGTCGTCCAATGTTAAACGCCCATAAGTCTGTCCCTCTCGCTCCTAACCTCACTTTTTGGATTTTCAGTTCTCTCGAACAAACGGCTATGAGTTTCGAAGAGTCGGAAGCTCAGCACAATTCTGCCATCATTTTCTACTTGTGTTTCAAATTTAGTTGCGATAGGATTCACCGTTTCGAAGAAAACAGCTCTTGAAATTTCGAGGTGCGGGGTTTCTAACCTCACTTTTGTGGTTTTTCGATTTTTCCGAATAAACGGCTTTATGCATCGAGGAACTAGAAGCTTAGCTCAATTCTACCATCATTTTCTACTTGCGTTTCGAATTTGGTTGCAATACGATTCACCGTTTCGAAGAAAACAGCTTTTAAAATTTCGAGGTGCAGTGTTTCTAACCTCACTTTTTGGTTTTTCGATTTTTCCGAATAAACGGCTTTATGCATCGAGGAGCCAGAAGCTCAGACCAATTGTGCCATCATTTCCTACTTCAGATTCAAATTTGGTTGCTATTCGATTCACTGTTTCGAAGAAAAAATCTTTAAAAATTTCGAGGTGCGGGGTTCCTAACCTCACTTTTTTGGTTTTTCGATTCTCCCGACAAAACGGCTTTATGCATCGAGGAGCCAGAAGCTTAGCTCAATTCTGCCGTATTTCCGCACATTCTCTCAAAATTTGAGCCCCATCTGTAGAGTAGTTTACTCGAAAATAGCTTGAAAAAATTCGAGGTGGGGGAAGGGGAGTAACACTGCCTCTTAAAGTCAACCTGATGTATTATCCGTCGTCGTGATATTGATATCCTTTAAGATTGATGTCGGTTCATTCGTACAGATATTTTTCCCGGTAGAAAGCATTTAATGCGCGACCCCTTGTGCTACGATGGTGATGTTCACTGATACACGCTAAAGGTTCAGCAATGTACGATGTTTTATACTCACAAGCGCGACTCCGAAGGTCCCAGATTTTAAGAGTCCGGTCGTGACTGCCCGTCACTACTTTCGACGGCTCCCCCAGGAACTTTGCCGCCATAACTTTCGCGCAATGGCCCGTCAATGTGTGCTGCAACAGAAAATTGAAGAAAAAAAATGGTCACTTTTTATCAGTTACTTTCGCGCAGCTCCTGTAGGGTGTTCTCTATTTTTTTTTTTTTTTTTTTTTTTTTGTACGACTCTCGACTTTTCGTTGAAAATTCGTTAAATTTATAGGGAATCAGCGCCGTTGGCGAAACGATAAATCATACACCAGCGTTTCGGTCCTCTAACCATGAGTCCAGCGTTAGCGAACGTCTATATATTGCGAATCATTTTTCTTATCGAATATTGTGTCCAGACAGACTCGTGATATCTTGACGACACGTTGAAAAAAAGTATACCAACTATTAAAGTAAATAAATGATAAAAACAATATCGCTGGCAATATGAGCGAAAGAATAATTAGCAGCTAAAGAAAACCCGGTAAAGTCACTTCACTCATCGATATAATCAAGGAGGTTGGAGCGCTCCACACAAGTCAAAAGAGTGCTGATTTTTTAAATAATGTAGACACAGTTTTAAGCACCTATCGATTATTTTTAATGATGATTCGTATTGCCAGGTATTTTCTTGACCTGCGAAAAATGTAATTGCAGCGGATTTGCATAAATATGAACCGATTTACGCAAACTTTTGAGAAGGTAATTTTCATTCAGTTTTTTTTCGAAGAATAAACCGTGTTCGTCGTTCGATTTTGATTTATCGCGGCTCATTCTCTTTCTTAAGACATGCTTTACGTATTCACTGTCTAAATATTTGACAGTATTTACCGTTTAAAAATTACAGATGGCTGTTTACGAAGAAATTTCGCCGATGGGCATACAAAAGACTGCAATGTTTAAACGGTGAATATTATCAAATATCTAGACGGTGAATACATAAGCATCTCTCAAGGAAGAGAATGAGCCGCGATAAAACAAAACCAAACAAAAAACACTGTTTATCCTTTGAAAAACTGAATGAAAATTACCTTTCCAAAAGTTTCCGTAAATCGGTTAATATTTATGCAAATCCGTTACAATTAAACTCTTTCCTGATCAAGAACATATATTTCTATACAAATCACCGTAAACTATAGCCAATTGATTCATAAAACTTGTGTACATGATTTTCAAAAACTAACACCCATTTGACTAGTGCGTAGCGCTCCAACATTCTTAACGAGGAAAAAATACAATTTTGCTGTATTACCGATGACTGGGTTAGTGACTGATACGTAATTTTGCGTTGAACGTTGAAACTGCACTCCACCATTTTTGCGGAGGACTTCGGTTCTAGGGTTAATGAAATTCTTGTTATTAGTGTTATCAGCGTCACGACTGTAGGGATGCCACGACGAAATTCAATCGGGCTCGGGGAGTCGTGATCGAGGATGAAATTATCCAACAAGTGGTCGATCCCCCGGAACGTTCGGACAGGAAGCTAGACGGAGGCCTGGCCTCTCGTATTTCGCCCGCTGCTGCTGCTGCTTCTGCTGCTTCTTCTACTGCTGCTGCTGGACTCGTTCTCTTGCTTTTCCGGCTTTATCTATCTTTCTTTTTCTCCCCTCGGTCTCATTTCTCCCTTTCTCGCTCGCTATCTCGAGCGCACGAGCACCCAGCCCGAAAACTTTTCAGGCACGATTCGTTAGTTTCTCTCCCCCCCACCCCTCGGACTCCCCGTAGTTCAAGAAGTTGAGTTTTTCCAGCGGCAGCATCTCGCCCGTTGCAGTTCAATCTTTGCTGCCCTCGCCACCATCCTCGAAACTCTCTCTCTCCCCGTCCACGACGGACGACGTGTTCGAAATAGCAAATGACAAATCGGCGAGAGGTCGCGAGGCATTGAGCTTCCTTAATTTCACGAAGCGGCAGCGTTAAACGTAGATTGTACAATTTATATCGGAAGAATCGTACACTTTTACGTAAGAGAATTATACGGTTTAACTTTGGTTCAACTTTGCGGAATTCACGTGCTGATTTTTTTTTACGTGGAAATAATTTTCTTAAGGTAGTTCTGGGGTGCAAAGGTGCTCAATCTTCGAAAAGGTGAAAATTAAGATAGAATTTCGGACAGTTCTTGATGGGATAAAAATTTGAAAAAATCAAGTATATAGAGGTGCTCAAGAGATTGATTTCGCGTAATAATATTTTCAAAATGTTATTAACAAATTGATGAAAAAAAAAAAAAAAAATTGTTTAACGACTTCCCCGTTTGCCAAATTTTTTTTTCATATGAAAATGATTTGTTAATTTTTCTCCATGCGTATGAATTTTTTCAGAATTTTTTGTAACTTTTGAAATGTTTTTTTTTTTTGTTATTTTTTTACTGTTAAAAATGTGTGAAAATTCCTGAATTTTGGATATGTGGTAGTCATAGAACCACCTATTACGCCCAAGAAGTTACCGCACGATCGATCAAATAGATTTGGAGATACAGCTCGAACATTGTAGGAAAAAAACAATTTTCAAAAGTTATTAAAAATTCTGAAAAAATTCATACGAATGCATAAAAATTAACAAATCATTTTCATATGAAAAAAAAAGTTGGGTAAACGGGGCATTTGTTGAACAATCATTTTGTTAATAACATTTTGGAAGTATTATTATGCCAAATCCATCTCTTGAGCACCTCCTATATACTTGATTTTTTTCAGATTTTTATCCCAGCAAGAAGTGTTCGAAATTCAATCGCAATTTTCACTTTCTCGCAGGTCGAGCATAAAACTACCTTAAACTAGCAAAAAATTCAATTGTTACTTTGATAGAAATTGATTTATCAATTCTATTTTGTTGCGATCGAGTTACGATTTTCTTGTGACTCGTACTTTGGATTATTCTGGAGTAGAAAATACGACCTACCGATACGAAGAATAATAACAAAGCATATTACTATTAAAATTAAAAAAATTAAAAAATGTGAACAATTTTTTTTAAATATTAATATTAAAAAAATTGCTCATCAAAATCCAGATAATCAACTAATATCTAAAACTATGCATCTCAATTTTCAGGCTAACGCGACTCCTAAATAAAATAGCGAATAGCTGGGAGCAAGCTGCGGAGTCAGGAGGAGTTTTCCGGAGAGCTCCCCGAAAAATAATAAAGAACAAAAGAAAGAAACGCTTCCGCTTGATTCCGCGTTTGCCGGCGGATCCGAAATTTTCTCTTCATGAGTTTTTTTTTTACGTGGAAATAATTGTTTTGACTAGTGAAAAATTCCATTGTTACTTTGATGGAAATTGATTTATTGATTCTATTTTGTTGCGATCCAGTTACGATTTTTTTGTGACTCATATTTTTCCAGAATGAAAAATACGACCTGTAGAAAATACGATATGAAGAATAATAACAAAGAATAATAATAAAGCTCATTAAAAAAATTGTCAAAATCCAGGTAATCGTCTAATATCCAAAACCATACTTCTCAATTTTCAGGCTAACGCGACTCCTAAATAAAATAGCGAATAGGTAGGAGCAAGCTGCGGAGTCAGGAGGAGTTTTCCGGAGAGCTCCCCGAAAAATAATAAAGAACAAAAGGAAGAAACGCTTCCGCTTGATTCCGCGTTCGCCGGAGCATCCGAAATTTTCTCTTCCGCGAGCCTATTCACGAATACCCCGCCCGGATTCCCCGTGGGACGGGGGCTGCTGCCGCTGCTGCTGCTGCCGCGCGCGCGGACGAGGTACGGGAGAGGAAGATCCGCTTCCGTTCGCCAGACGAGTAACAGAACCCACCGGGTTTCGCTTGAGTCGCGTCTCCCGCTTCTGCTAGTCGAGCGGAGACCAAGAAAAAGCGAAGCTTCTTCTATGAGGAAGCAAAAGGCACGGGAATAGCATTCGTCTGCTTAGCTCGGTCTCTTTTCGCTCTTTCCGGGTTCGGATGAGGCGGAGTGCACTACTGGTGCATATACACTGCATTCCAAGCCAGATCGATTTGGATTCTATACTCGGATCGGGTCCACAATTTTTTTACATTGTTGATTCAACGTCGAAGATTTTTTGTTTTTGATTTCTTCAAATATTTAAGGGATCATCACAGCGTTAAATTTTCGCATTCTTCTCATCTCGCTTCTGACTACGCGAAGAATAATTCTTCGCATTATTCTGCATCCGCCTATGGAAGCTTTTTTTCAAATTTTCCTATTTTTTGTACGAAAAACTGTTGAAAAAATAGGTTAAAATCTATACTTTTTGTTCAAACCGCCGCCATTTTTTTATTTGGAAAAAAGAAAAAAAAACTCCATAGGCGGCTTTCCTAACGATTAACAATCTTTATGAATTTTTTGGTTCCGACCAAATTTGCGGCCGCGATGGTGGTCACCATATGGGACCTTTTTTTCACCGGTACTTTTGATAAATAAAAACAATGTTAAACAATAAACAAATCAATTAAAAAAAAGCATGTTGTACTCTCTATCAGTGCTTCAATTTGTAAAAAAAAATCAGATTAATTAGCTTATTCTAATAATAAAAAATAGCGGCAATTCTCTATTTTTTTAGGGGTCGCACTGTAATAATCCCTTAATTTACTTGCTATATTATATTTTTGTTTGTAAAAAATGTTTATTTGATGGAATGTCTTTTAAACATTTTTGAATGAATTTTCGTTTTCACAGAACATTTCTTGATTTTTTTAATTAACTTGCAATATTTTGTTCAAATAATCAGCCAATGTGGAAAGATTTGAAAAAAATTGCTACAAGTCAAACAAATTGACATATTTTCATCGTTAAAATAAACAGTCCCTGAATTTTCACTTAAAAAATAACATGGTCCCCGGATTGCCCCAAAAAATTTTGCAACGTGGACTTCAATTGAAACGTTTTTTTTATTTTTATTTTTTTTATACGACCGCAACGAATTTAGCGTGGAACGCCTTATGGGCGCCGAGAACGCGGAGAGAGAGCTTCGTTCGAGCTCTTGCGCTCGGTCTCGTATATAGTTGCTCTCGGCGTTACGCTCGTTTTAGCGAGGCGGCGGCGGCGGCGGCGGCGGCGGCTTGCAGCTATCGGGTGGCTCTTGAAAAATGTCCTAATGTAAATTAATGTTCCGGAAGTTTCGGGCGAAGGAGGCGATCGGCAAAGTAGCGATAAGTACGACCTCGAAAACCCGTTTTACGTCCCCGGCCGCGGCGGCTGCAGCTTCTGCTGCTTCTGCGAAAGCTCACCGCTGGGGCTTCCCCGCTGGGCGGATGTGAAGACGAATAACGGCCGGCGCGTTATCCTCGCCGCTTTTCCTATGCCTCGTCGCTACCCAACTTTCCGCAAAGTACACTTATTTCTTTCCGCCGATTTTTTTTTTTTTTTTTTTTTTTTTTTCCCTCCATAAAGTTTCGCATCAAACGTATCGTTGTCCTCGACGGTTTTATTTCTCCCTCGGAATAAACGTTTATGGCGAATGAAAAATAAAACCCGGCGCACGGCGCGAGGTAATTTCTTTTATTAAACCCGAAATAAGCGACAATTTACCGTCGGCTCGCGGGTGAAAAACACGAGAGCAATTGTGTCGCATGACAAACGGTGCTCGGAACTGTCTTGTTTAATTGAGACAAACTGTTCGAACCGTAACACGCGAACTCAACGTTACGCGTCGCTCATCCAATCCCCCCCCTCCTCCGCCCCCCGGAATATTTTTCGACGTGTGCACAAACCGTCATGATACGGAATAAAAAAACCATTTGTTTCGAATATCGAGAGCTTTTTACAACATTCGTCATCAGATTCCAGGCACGCGCGATGCTTAAAAATCGCTCTGTCGATGCGAAACAACCGGTTACAACGCATTTCGCGTCCGGTAATTTCGAGCGGGAATTTCCAATGGGATTAATGAGCGATTTATAAAGACTCCGGTAAAAAACCGCCGATACAGCAATATTATAAAGTGTCCGAGTTTGTTACGCGATATTTCAACGCCGGAAAATATCACCTCCCCCCCCGCCCTTTTCTCCCCCCCCCCCTTATTTAGTCCCTTTTAGTTTTGTTTCATTTTATTTAGTCCATTTTAGTTTTGTTTCATTTTATTTAGTCCCTTTTAGTTTTGTTTCATTTTATTTAGTCCTTTTTAGTTTTGTTTCATTTTATTTAGTCCCTTTTAGTTTTGTTTCATTTTATTTAGTCCCTTTTAGTTTTGTTTCATTTTATTCAGTCCCTTTTAGTTTTGTTTCATTGTTATTTGGTCCCTTTAGTTTTGTTTCATTGTTATTTGGTCCCTTTTTTGTTTCAGCCGAACCGCTTGACCAGTGCGCATCAAATTTTTTTCCAAGGCAGATTTTTAAGTTCTGCAAGTTTCTAGTGGTGTCTATTTATGTCTTTATTTTTTAAATTTTTTATTTTAAGGAATTGACAGCCATTTTAGTCCCTTTTTTGTTGCAGCTGTACCGCTTCACCAATAGGGTAAAGTCACCAGTGAATGAACGGTTAAGCAGAAAGATTTGTTTATCATGAGTTTTTATGAAATGCAATATTTAAAAATTGTTTGCGAAAATTTTAACCGTTGACCAGAATGTCAAAATATGTGAAACAGCTAAAAAAATCTCGTATTTTTATCGCAAAATATACAAAAATAAATACTAAAAGCCAAAAATCGAAAAACACCAGTAAATGAACGAGCCAATCTAACCTGTAGTTTTGATCGAAAATAAGCTTCAGCGACAAAATAATAGCAGTGGATAGCTAAAAAATGAACAAATTAGGAATCTAATGTTCAGCCAAGTCGTCATAATTGGTCATGAACTCTGAAAAGCGCTGTTGTTCATTCACTGGTGACTGTTCATTTACTGGTGCCTTCACCCTACAAAGGAAAAAAAAAAATTTCCCGACACATTTTTATGTTTTGTGATTCTCTAGTGACGCCTATTTTTAGTTTTTTTTTTTATGATTTTGAAAAAATGGCAGCTATTTTAGTTCTTTTTTTGTTTCAGCCGTACCGCTTCACGAGTGCACAAAAAAAAATGCCACGGCACATCTTTACGTTTTACGATTCTCTAGTGACGCCTGTTTCTAGTTTTTTTATGATTTTGAAAAATTGGCAACAGAATAAAAAAAAAACCATTTGTTTCGAATATCGGGAGCTGTTTTACGACATTCGTCATCATATTCCAGGCACGCGCGATGCTTAAAAATCGCTCTGTCGATTCGAAACAAACGGTTACAACGCATTTCGCGTCCGGTAATTTCGAGCGGGAATTTCCAATGGGATTAATAAGCGATTTATAAGGACTCCGGTGAAAAACCGCCGATACAGCAATATTATAAAGTGTCCGTGTTTGTTACGCGATATTTCAACACCGGAAAATATCAACCCCCCCCCCTCCACTCACCCCCCCCCCCCCCCCTTTCCTCTCCCCCATCTTATTTAGTCCCTTTTAGTTTTGTTTCATTTCATTTAGTCCCTTTTAGTTTTGTTTCATTTTATTTCGTCCCTTTTAGTTTTGTTTCATTTTATTTAGTCCATTTTAGTTTTGTTTCATTTTATTCAGTCTCTTTTAGTTTTGTTTCGTTTTATTTAGTCCCTTTAGTTTTGTTTTATTGTTATTTGGTCCCTTTTTTGTTTCAACCGAACCGCTTGACCAGTGCGCATCAAATTTTTTTCCAAGGCAGATTTTTAAGTTCTGCAAGTTTCTAGTGGTGTCTATTTATGTCTTTATTTTTTTATTTTTTTATTTTAAGGAATTGACAGCCATTTTAGTCCCTTTTTTGTTGCAGCTGTACCGCTTCACCAATACAAAAAAAAAAAAAATTCCCGACACATTTTTACGTTTTGCGATTTTCTAGTGACGCCTATTTTTAGTTTTTTTTTATGATTTTGAAAAACTGGCAACTATTTTAGTCCTTTTTTTATTTCAGCCGTACCGCTTCACGAGTGCACAAAAAAAAATTCCACGGCGCATCTTTACGTTTTACGATTCTCTAGTGACGCCTGTTTCTAGTTTTTTTATGATTTTGAAAAATTGGCAACAGAATAAAAAAAAAACATTTGTTTCGAATATCGGGAACTGTTTTACGACATTCGTCATCATATTCCAGGCACGCGCGATGCTTAAAAATCGCTGTGTCGATTCGAAACAAACGGTTACAACGCATTTCGCGTCCGGTAATTTCGAGCGGGAATTTCCAATGGGATTAATAAGCGATTTATAAGGACTCCGGTGAAAAACCGCCGATACAGCAATATTATAAAGTGTCCGAGTTTGTTACGCGATATTTCATCACCGGAAAATATCAACCCCCCTCCCCTGCTCCCCCTTCCCCACCATGTAGAGCCGAAACGCCACATAACACATGCGGCGACCGCGGTAACGAGCACGGGCAGGAAATTTAATTTTCAGTTTCCCTCATAACCGGACGCGAAATTCCGAGCCAGCCGTCCCGCAATGGCGGCTCGAGCTGGAGAACCGGGACAGAACACGCACTGCTGCGTTCGTAGACCCTCGGCAGTCGTAATAACGTTGGTCGAAAATGCCAATAAAATAAAATCGATTATTCGCGAGGATCCAGCGTTCGACATGTCGTCGCACCAGCGACACCCAAGCTGCGACGTACTCGATATATTTTTCCTACATTATGCATTTCTCGGGTACCGAGTGGGGGGGATTTTGCTCTCGCGTTGCAACGACACAACTGGCCGCGTGCCACGTGCTATCCTGTTGCGTGTCTTTTGATTTTACGGTCAGAGCCCTTCGCACCGCGCCTTCGGATAGGACGACACGTATGGCTGTACACTGAGAAAAAAATGACTTAAAATTTAATGTACATGTACTAGAAGTTTTTATTCATGAACTGGTATACTAAATTTACTATACAAAGGCGAGGGAAAATTTATTTTTGGTACAGTAATTTTTACAATTTGCTTCAATTTTACTGTAAAAATACTTTAATTTTTTTAATTTACTGTAATTTTGTGGCAAAGGTACCTTAATTTAATTTCACAATCGTACATTAAATTCAATTGACGAGTTTATGGGTACAAATTTCTAGTCTTTTTTGACAGTGTATATACGAAGAGAACGATCTAGTAAAAAATGCGATATAGGGTAGACGCACTATTTGTGGCCACTGCACCATTGGTGGCCTTATAAAAAAATGGATATATTCATTCATCATACTATCAATCTATTCAAATTAAGAAGTAAGATTATTTTATACGAATTGAAGCAAATTTTACATTTAATATGCAGTGTTTAAAATATAGAATTGTTTAATAAATAATGTTTAAAGCACTTTGCACCATTTGTGGCCATTGCCGTTATTTGCGTGTAATAAGTGTGGCCGCAAATAGAACAAGGTGATGGCCACAAAGCGTAATAAGATGGCCAAAAACGGTACTTCTACCCTATCTGATAAAAACTGCCAGAAAATTCTAATACCGGGTGACGACCACGCAACTCTAGCGAATTTTATCGTAAAACTAGATAATTTTTTACTAGGCCTCCTGATAATTTATGCTGTGATATTTTTAGGTAGATGGTAAAACTGTTTTTACCAGAAATCTAGGTAATTTTTACCAGAAATCGTAGTACTATGGTAACGCTGTCGTGCATCGACTGACTCGAACATTTTCTGTGTGACGTTTGAACGTTTAGCCCGTGCCGTTCTTTCGATATAATTACTTCGTGTAACGAATATATCTATGAGTAATGATTTTTATCGGTCAATTTATAGATGGCGTTCCAAAAACTGTAAGAATTGATGAAAATGGCCTCTTCAGGAAAAAATGCATTCCCCCGCCATTTTTCAATATTAAGGGCTAAAATATTAGGAGTGTACGCACAACATGTACCACTACCATAAAAAAACCAGCATTCGCCAATCATTGAAAAAATATATTTATGTTGCAAAATGACTGCAGGGAAAAAATGAAAAAAAATGCAAATCATAAAATTTCTAATGTCCTATTTTATTTATTTTTTTTTTTGACCCTGGGGTAACTAGTTACCCCGTGTGGCCGCTAAGGGTTAAACTGTCACCTTCCACCCCTTCCAACCCCTCAGATTCTCACAGAAACCTCATTAGTATCGCTCCCCTTGGCGCGCGATACCTATAAACTATTATTTTAATCGTGCCACATGCAGATTTCAATCCACAACAAAATAAAAAAAATATTTAAAAAAAAAACGAAAAAATCTTTTTCTTAAACCACAGAGGGCCAAGGTCTCCGCGGCTATAATAACAACAGCTGCGATAATCAAAATCAATGTAGTGAGTCAAGTAGAATAAAGAGGTTTGCCGGGTTGGCTGGCTGCCGCGAGGCAGAAGACGGAGAAACACCAACGTCGAAGGATTAATTGAGGTACATAACACACTTGGGGTAACGCGCGTGGCCCCTTCGGTTCGGTGCCGCCGCTCCGATCCTTCTGCTGCCGGCGAAGCAGAGCCAGAGACCTGGGTTATATGGTGTATAGTACCCTACGCGAGAAGATGCAATTTATGACCCCCCTTCTCTCTCTCTTCCACGCTGCTATAACCCAGCGGCACATGCAACCGACACACGTTCGACTCGCGATTAAACGACTCTCCTCGAACGAGCCGCCACACGAGTCTCTCCTCGCCGGAGATGCCGCCGTTGCGAGAAAACCTACCGCGACTCGCGGGGCGAAAGATAAAAAGACGAAGGGTGGTATCGACGTATTCCGTAATCCGATACCCCGAGATACCTGCTCGGATGCTCGCGATCCTCAGTTACAGTCACACGTGTCGTCCTATCCGAAGGCTCGGTGCGACCGTAAAATCAAAAGACAGACGGAGAAAGAGAGATTTAGCAAAAAATACCAAGTCATATGGTAAAAATTTGCAAGGCGAATGGCACGCCAGCACCACCACTGACCATGTGCGAAAAATTCACAGGCACCATAGAAATTTTTACTCGACGATTATAGTAATTTCGCTAGGACTTGTCAACTTCGACTATTCTTATTATAGTTCTTATTCCCATTCATAGTAATTAATCATATTTGCATTCCAATAATAGAATATACATATTAATACAAACACTCATAGATATATTCGTCACACGAAGTAATTATATCGAAAGAACAGCACGAGCCAAACATTCAAACGTCACACAGAAAATGTTCGAGTCAGACGATGCGCGACAGCGACACCATAGTACTGCGATTTCTGGTAAAAACTGTTTTACCATCTGGCTAAAAATATCACAGCATAAATTACCAGTACACGGAGAGAAGGATCTAGCAAAAATTGCCAAGTCATGTAGTAAAAATTTTCAAGGCGAATAGCACGCCAGCACAACCACCGACCATGTGCGAAAAATTCACAGGCACCATAGAAATTTTTACTCGACCATTATAGTAATTTTGCTAGGACTTGTCAGGAGGTTAGGACTTGTCAACTTCGACAATTCTTATTATAGTTCTAATTCCCATTCATAGTACTTAATCATATTTGCATTCCAATAATAGAATATACATATTAATACAAACACTCATAGATATATTCGTCACACGAAGTAATTATATCGAAAGAACAGCACGGGCCAAACATTCAAACGTCGCACAGAAAATGTTCGAGACAGTCGATGCACGACAGCAACACCATAGTACTGCGATTTCTGGTAAAAAATACCAAGATTTCTGGTAAAAACTGTTTTACCACCTAGCTAAAAATATCACAACATAAATTGCCAGTACACGGAGAGAGTAAAGTAAAGTAAGGAGAAGAATGTAAAATTGCATAAAGAAAAAATGTAACTAACAATGCTTGAACTTAGGACTGCTGTGATATTGCTGGTTTTGAATTAAGTTTCCTCGAAAAAGTAGAGATGGCGACCAGCACCGTAACGACTGTTTTTTCATTGGTTTAAAAACAACCCCAAGTATCAGGAATTTTTTTCTTTTAGTTTTCACCAATCAAAAGATTTCGTTAAGGTTGAAAAAATGTGGTGACAACCCTGTTTGATTTCAGGCTTGAAAACTGAAAAATTCAAGAAAGTGTAACGAAAAAATTTGTATCTGTCTGCCAAACGTTGGAAAGAGTCTCACGTGCGCTGCAGGATAACTCAATTTCACGGCTTTCAGATATGGACGGTAAGCTTTTGCCTCGCGTAACGCATCTCGGGTTCGCTAAAGTATATTTTGTAATTACCCGAGTACAATATTAAATATAAAATATAAAATTATTAGAGTGCACCTACGAGGATGTAAACTTGTGTGGAATGCCCGCAGCACCTACTGGCTTCTATGAAAAACATGTTTTACAGTAGGTTTCAATGTGATGATATTTGAAGACACGGTTTTCATTTTACGAATTACTCGCAGGGACCGTAATGAACATTGAGGACTTTCGTCTATTTAAAAAAAATGTTCAGAAAAGCCGCAAAGCTTTGTACAGATACTTTGGCCCAAAGACAAGCTTAAAAAATGTCCCAAAGACAGGCTTAAAAAATGTCCCAAAGCAGGCTTAAAAAATATGTTAATACCCTTTCGACGTTATTAATATTTGAAATTAATGTTATTAGTATCCTCAACGCAGTTTATTTTCTCACATTCTTCGGTCGAAAATGTGCGTGTGTTAACCTTAAGGTAGTTGGAGCGCGCAACGGTGCTCTATCTCCAAAAAAGTGAAAATTAAGATTGAATTTCGGACACTTCTTTATGGCATAAAAATCTGAAAAAATCAAGTATATAGGAGATGCTCAAGAGATTGATTTCGCATAATAATATTTCAAAAATATTATTAACAAATTGATGAAAAAAGTAATTGTTTAACAAAACTTCCGTTTACCAAACTTTTTTTCATATGAAAATGATTTGTTAATTTTTCTGCGTGCGTATGAATTTTTTCAGAATTTTTTGTAACTTTTGAAAATTGATTTTTTTTTTTTATTGTGAAAAGTGTGTGAAAATTTCTGAATTTTGGATATGTGTTAGTCATAGAACCACCTATTACACCCAAGAAGTTTCCGCACGATCGATCAAATAGATTCGGAGATACAGCTCAGACATTGTAAGAAAAAACCAATTTTCAAAAGTTACAAAGAATTCTGAAAAAATTCATACGCATGCAGAAAAATTAACAAATCATTTTCATACGAAAAAAAAGTTTGGTAAACGGAGTATTTGTAAAACAATTTCTTTTTCAACAAGTTGTCAATAACATTTTGTAATTATTATTATTATGCCAAATCAATCTCTGAGCACCTCCCATATACTTGATATTTTTTTCAGATTTTTACCCCATCAAGAAGTGCCCGAAATTCCATCTCAATTTTCACTTTTTCGGATATTGAGCACCGTTGCGCGCTCCAACCACCTTAATTACAGAACACGACTTGGCTTCAGGTGTAATACGAGTATGTTGCTAATCCGGCCCAAAACAACTACCGCCGAGTGGAATTTCAAAACGGTACATAACTGACGTGTGGCCCGCGCGTTGAAAATTCCCAATGATCATGCTTCGCGCGCATATTCACGTCGGAATAGTCTTGTTAATATCGCCCCGTGCTTTGTCACCTTGTGTATACACGTTCGGTTCAGGGTATAAAGTTCCTTCGGTAAATCGTGAATTGATGGTAGAGAGCGATACGAGCGGAAAATAGTAACCCCGTCGAATAATACTACGTTACCTCCTCGGGTGTCCGTATGCAAATCATCGGCACGCGACGTTTACCGGTATCTTCGCGGAAAGGCTGTCGTCTCGCACCATAGGACACGAGTAATGGTGTAAACCACGGCTCGCGCCACGGCAGGCAACATAGCCACCATAGACCCCGACCAGGTATCCTCGCCTGTACGTTACTTCTGTGAACGAGATTTAATTTGGCATGAGACGTGTACGCGCGATGCAATTACACGGCCGGGGCGATGAAAAAAAAATTCCGTGAGCACGAGCGGCGAACGGTATCGAGATTCGATTTGCGAAACGCTACGGGAGCAGCGTCGGCGTATCGAGCGAACCGAAGCGCTCGAAGCGTCGAAATACACCGGGTTTCCTGTCTTTGGACATCTGACGCCGCGGCAAGGAATGGATTAGCCACGCGAAATGGGGATGGAGAGAAAAAGTGGATAAAAGTCGATGGCGGACCTTCGGAAGAGATTGCGGATCAAGGTGCAGTCATCGACTCCGTCTGGTCGTTGCATTTACGGTCTTGTTACGGAGAAAACTTTGGCTTCGTAAGAAGACTGCAAGTTGATTTTTTGGCTTGATGATGATTTTTTGAAAAAATTTTAAACATGTCGAAAGCGAAACTGTCAACGTTGGACAAGTTGCAGCGAGAATATTGCTAACAGTTAAGGTACATGGACCATTAGTGGCCACTGTACCTATTGTGGACATTTTTATTATTTTATTCTTCAAATTATTTTAATCCCATTAATGTATGTTGATATTCCAAATAAATTCACGTAAATTCACCGATTGATCTACTCGATGTTTTTTTTTTATGACATTAAATATGTTGTTTTATGCCTTTGAATGTGATGGCCAAATTTGGCCCTAAAGTGGCCAAAAACGGTACTTAAACGGTACTTACACTGAGAGAAGGATCTAGCAAAAATTACCGTCATAGGGTAGACGTACCGTTTTTGGCCACTTTAGGGCCAATTGTGGCCATCACATTCAAAGGAATGAAACAACACATTTAATGGCATAAAAAAACATCGAGTAGGTCAATCGATGAATTTGTATGAATTTGTTCGAAACATCAATACGTTTTTATGAGGAAAAGATAATTTCAATAATAATTTAATAAAAATGGCCACAATAATAGAATATACATATTAATACCAACACTCATAGATATATTCGTTACACGAAGTAATTATATCGAAAAAACGGCACGGGCCAAACATTCAAACGTCACACGGAAAAGGTTCGAGTCAATCGATGCACGACAGCGACACCATAGTACTGCGATTTCTGATAAAAATTACCAAGATTTCTGGTAAAAACTGTTTTACTATCTAGCTAAAAATATCACAGCATAAATTACCAGTAGGCCTAGTAAAACTTATCGAGTTTTATGATAAAATTCGCTAGAGTGGCATAATAGTCACCAGGTACTAGCATTTTCTGGCAATTTTCACCGGATATTTCGCAGTTTTTACTAGATCCTTCTCTCCGTGTATATCTGCACAACCACGTAGTGAGGGTGTCACTTGGGATTGAAAAATATTCCAAAGTGGAGGAATTTTTATCGAAGAATTCTTCAGGGTTACTTGGATCCGGACCACGTATGGCGACTACCTATGGTGGAAGAAGGAAGGCCTACCTGGTCACAGCATCGCAACCTATATTTTATCGACGAAACTGCAACGAGCTTCCCTCGAAGACGAAAAAGGCCCTTTCCCTTCTCCCTATCGAGCCTCGCCCTGCCATCCAGCTATACATGACCGCCCGAACCACGTCTTACATTTTTCTCAGAGTTCTTCCACTCTTGGCGCCTCCATTCGGCCAATTCGTAACTCCGAGACTTTCGTTATTTTCTCTTTTTCCCATTTTCTATGTGCACGTCCCTAGTTTGTGTCTGTAAAACACGTGAGAGTTCCATGCGCCCTGACTCAGTTTGGCTACGAGTGTACGTGATCAGTAGCTAAAGTAACTATAGTCTGAAAAATGAAAGAAAAGCAAGGAAGTCACTAATTGGAACATCGACGAAGTAATTGGTCCATTCAACTGGGGGAGTACGGATTATTACATAGAAACTGGACTTAGTTTCAATAAAGTTCCACAATATAAATAAAATGAAATTGTATACATAGTATATAATTTAATTTTCCATTTTTAAATGTAATTTTATGAAAAACCTAGATTGGGTAAAAAATAATGGATGAAAATATATATATGTACTAATAGGTTTGGTTCGTTATCATCATTTTTACCCTATAGAAACGATTTGCAAGATGCATTAAGGGGTCATGCCACTGTAGAATTAAAAAAAAATCGATTTTTTTTTGCTTTAAAAGGTCCCTTGGGACCTCAAACAATTATGTTCCGATTTGAAATTTTGCACATATCTTCAAAAATGCATTGTCTTCGGCACTACGTAGAATTTTTTTTTGCCTTAGTTCATTTGTTACTAACAATTTTCTGACGATTTTTTAGGCAAATTTTGCACTTTTTACTTAAAAAATGCGCCATTTTATTAAAAATCCAAATACCGAAAAAATCCTACGTAGTGTCGAAGACAATGTATTTTCAAAGATATTTACAAAATTTCAAATGAATCGGAACATAATTGTCCGAGGAATCAGTCCGGGCGTGGAGCTTGGAAAAACAGAGATGTCGTCGCAGAAACGTTGCACAAGCGCCATTTTGTTACGAACCGCTTTAAAAAAATGATCGTATACAGTCACTGACATGTATGATAAACACCCGTTTTTTTAATTTCGATTTACATTGCAGTTTTTCTAAAAAAAATTCCCGAAAACAGCCTATTTTTTCGGCCTCTACAGTGACATAACCCCTTAACGTTGTACTTTTGCGCATCTCGCGTGCATTGCAAGGGTATCGCACTTTCCCGGTGGTACCACACATAAGAAGGCGACTCTTGTTCCGGTATCGCCCAGAAACATTGAAGTTGCACGTGGCGAGGCAATTCCGCGATCGATACGAATTCTTTCGCGATTGCCCGGCGTATCCCCCACAGCCAACTTCGAGATACCCATCGCGTACGTTTTCCTATCTGGTATTACCAGCAGGTTCTCCGTGTCACGTTCGACGCGGGGGGTCCGAAGGAGAAGGCCAAAGGGAGAGACAGTGGACACACCGGAAGTGTATCGAAATCCCTCTGATCCCGAGGCTCGACTCGCGGGACCGAGAATGTCGATATTTTTCACGATTATTGGAACGCCGGCCTGGCGAGGCTATGAGACAGTGGAAACCAGAGGCTGAATCGCGACCACCTTCTTCGCCTCGGCACGTGACGTATGCGCAACTGCATAACACGAGAAAAAGGGTTTGTCGCGGAAGAAGCCGAAGGCAAAGAGGCGGTTAGGTGAAAATGTAAATTCCGAAGGAAAAAACGTTGGATATCGAGAGCGTCACACCCCTGTTAATACCAAAGGGTTCATTCGTGAGACCATTTAGTGCACTAAATGCTTTGGGTTTCCATTTTCAAGCTTATCCAACCAAAAAAACAAACGTTATTGGATGCTAATCTTAACATTACGCCTGTAAAAGTTAGACAGATCATTCAAAGGGGTACTTTTAGAGTCCTATTATGGGGTGACACGTCTAAACGACACTTGTAAATGTCGACATTTACCAACTCAACACAAAAGCTTAACATAGGAAAACTCAACATGGAAAAAACTCAATATAGGGAAACTAAACATAGGAAACTCAACACAAGCTTAAAATCAACACAGATCATTTCAACTGTATGTGTTTTCAATGTGGAGCGATAATGAGCAAATGCGCAATAGATCGGCGCACAACAAATATACATAAATACGATTGGTGAATACACGCGATATAGATGCACAAATATTTAAAAAATGACAGGCAAACACGCCCGAGATTGGCGCACAAAGTATATAAATGTGATAGGCGAAGATGCACAATATCGGCATACAAACATTACAAATGTGACCGGTGAACAAAAGCAAAAACTTTCCTTTAGTTCTTTCCTTTACTTTACTTTAGTAAGGAATTTTTATGTTTTTCCCTGTTAAAACAGTATTAAGACACTGTCTGTATCACTAAAGCGGTAGTTTTCCGCTTTAGCGCTAGATAGTGTCTTAATACTGTTTGACCCTATATTCAATATTAAAATACTACCTATAGTACTGAGGTGGTAATTGTCCGCTTTAGTACTATAGATAGTGTCTTAATACTATTTGATATTGACTGTTTGACATTGTATTGAACTGACGTGTTGAGTTGTCGTTGTATTGTTTAGATATGTGACCCTATATGAGAAATACCCATGACCTTCAATCCAGTGTTATCAGGCAACAGTAAAAATGGCCGCATTAGCCACCTGCAAAGTTTCCCGAATTTGGCTCGCAAAAACGCAAACTCGTGAAGAGGCGAAGGGTGAAAGCGAGGATGAGTGCGGTGCGTCAAAGAATGAGACGAGGGAAGAGAGATTGGAGCACAAAATAGAAGGAACGTCTTGAGTACGAGGGCGGATAAAAGAAGGGAAGCGGCAGGAGGAGGAACACAAGACAGCATCGGGAAGCAAGAGGAAGGTTATAGTGATGAAGGAGACAAGGTAAATCTAGGCGGTACTGTTATTTAGTAGTTGGGCAACGGGGTCTAATACTGACGCAACCCACCGTGTGGCTTTCCGCGGCGGTGGAAAATCCCTCTTGGTGAGCTTCCTCGTGCTTGCAAGCAAATCGAGAGGGAACGGATAGACGAGACGCTGCTGCACACCGAGGCCTGGCTGAACATAGAGCTACACGATGCCGCCGCCGTCGCTGCCGTGGGACGGAAGAGACCCCGCAGTCCTTCATGGGAGCGAAGAGGGGTGCTTTCTCCACTTTAACAGAATCTAGAGCTTACCTATAGCGGAGTTGGAAGCTAGGCGGAATACATATATGCACCGGTGGCGCTGTTACCATAGGCTTCCTGGGTATACAGTGCACGACTAATATAAACAATCCGCAAAAACATGGATAACCCACTGGCGAACAGTGCAGCGGGAAACCCTCTACGAGGGTTTCAGGCTGGAGAAAAGCAGATGCTAACTACGACATTTTTTCATAGAGCTTTGGACAAGAATTTAATTACCTAAAGACCTAAAAAGAGCTCAGAAAGTGGACTATGAGAAAGAAAGCTACCATCCGAAAGTGATTCTACAATCAACCCTTAAGGAGGTTGGAGTGTTACGCACTAGTTAAATGAGTGTTAATTTGTTAAAATCGTTTAACTAAGTTTTATGAATCAATTGGCTATATTTTATGGTGATTTATATAAAAATATATGTTCTTGACCAGGGAAAAATGTAATTGCAACGGTGGCGCTGTTACCATAGACTTCCTGGGTATACAGTGCACGACTAATATAAACAATCCGCAAAAACATAGATAACCCACTGGCGAACAGTGCAGCGGGAAACCCTCTACGAGGGTTTGAGGGTAGAGGCTGGAGAAAAGCAAATGCTAACTACGACATTTTTTCGTGGAGCTTCGGACAAGAATTTAATTACCTAAAGATCTAAAAAGAGCTCAGAAAGTGGACTATGAGAAAGAATCCTACCATCGGAAAATGATTCTACAATCAACCTTTGAGGAGGTTAGAGTGCTACGCACTAGTCAAATGAGTGTTAGTTTGTTAAAATCGTTTAACTAAGCTTTATGAATCAATTGGCTATAGTTTATGGTGATTTATATAAAAATATATGTTCTTGACCAGGAAAAAATTTAATTGCAACGGTGGCGCTCTTACCATAGACTTCCTGGGTATACACTACACGACTAATATAAACAATAAGCAAGAACCAGAGTTTCCCGTTGGAGAAAAACAAATGCTAACTACGACATTTTTTCATAGAGCTCTGGACAAGAATTTAATTACCTAAAGACCTAGGAAGAGCTAAGAAAGTGGACTATGAGAAAGGAACCTACGATCCGAAAGCAGCCTTAAAATAGACTGAATACAGTGACATTGTTTTTCAGAAAACTCAGTAGCTAACAAAACAGCTCCACGACCCGGCCATGAATCAACCTTTAAGGAGGTTGGAGCGCTACGCACTAGTCAAATGAGTGTTTATTTTTTTATCGTTTAAACAAATTTTATGAATCAATTGGCTATAGTTTGTGGTGATTTGTATAAAAATATATGTTATTGATCGGGGAAAATATTTAATTGCAACCGATTTGCATAAATATTAACCGATTTACACAAACTTTTGACAAGGTAATTTTCATTCAGTTTTTTCAAAGAATAAACGGTGTTTTTTGTTCGATTTTGATTTATCGCGCCTCATTCTCTTCCTTGAGAGATGCTTTACGCACTCACCGTCTAGGCATTTAATAGTATTCACCGTTTAAACATTACAGTCTTTTGTTTGCCCATCTACGAAATGTCTTCGCAATTAAACTTTCGTCAATGTGCTCATACTACGTTAAATCGGCTTTGCAAAGGTCAGTAACAATTTTGTATGACCTCAGCTTCAAGAACTTTAAAGAAAAAACTAACTACGATTAGTGCGAATTATCTTCCAACTTTATCTCGAGCAGATAACACTTTTCCCAGTATTTCATAAATCACCGGGTGCAACGGTGCACACAGAGATGCACCGATGAAAGGTCAGTACGTAACAATTTTGTATGACCTCAGTTCAAAAAACTTCAAAGAAAAAACTAACTACGATTAGTGCGAATTATCTTCCAACTATATCTCGAGCAGATAACACTTTTCCCAGTATTTCATAAATCACCGGGTGCAACGGTGCACACAGCGATGCACCGATGAAAGGTCAGTATGTAATAATTTTGTATGACCTCAGTTTAAAAAACTTCAAAGAAAAAACTAACTACGATTAGTGCGAATTATCTTCCAACTTTATCTCGAGCAGATAACACTTTTCCCAGTATTTCATAAATCGCCGCCCGCAACGGTGCACACAGAGATGCACCGATGAAAGGTCAGTACGTAACAATTTTGTATGACCTCAGTTTAAAAAACCACAAAGAAAAAACTAACTACGATTAGTGCGAATTATCTTCCAACTTTATCTCGAGCAGATAACACTTTTCCCAGTGTTTCATAAATCACCGTCCACAACGGTGCACACAGAGATGCACCGATGAACGGTCAGTACGTAACAATTTGTATGACCTCAGTTCAAAAAACTTCAAAGAAAAAACTAACTACGATTAGTGCAAATTATCTTCCAACTTTATCTCGAGCAGATAACACTTTTCCCAGTATTTCATAAATCACCGGGTGCAACGGTGCACACAGAGATGCACCGATGAAAGGTCAGTACGTAACAATTTTGTATGACCTCAGTTCAAATAACTTCAAAGAAAAAACTAACTACGATTAGTGCGAATTATCTTTCAACTTTATCTCGAGCAGATAACACTTTTCCCAGTATTTCATAAATCACTGGGTGCAACGGTGCACACAGAGATGCACCGATGAAAGGTCAGTATGTAATAATTGTGTATGACCTCAGTTTAAAAAACTTCAAAGAAAAAACTAACAACGATTAGTGCGAATTATCTTCCAACTTTATCTCGAGCAGATAACACTTTTCCCAGTATTTCATAAATCACCGCCCGCAACGGTGCACACAGAGATGCACCGATGAAAGGTCAGTACGTAACAATTTGTATGACCTCAGTTCAAAAAACTTCAATGAAAAAACTAACTACGATTAGTGCGAATTATCTTCCAACTTTATCTCGAGCAGATAACACTTTTCCCAGTATTTCATAAATCACCGCCCGCAACGGTGCACACAGAGATGCACCGATGAATGGTCAGTACGTAATAATTTTGTATGACCTCAGTTTAAAAAACCACAAAGAAAAAACTAACTACGATTAGTGCGAATTATCTTCCAACTTTATCTCGAGCAGATAATACTTTTCCCAGTATTTCATAAATCACCGCCCGCAACGGTGCACACAGAGATGCACCGATGAAAGGTCAGTACGTAACAATTTTGTATGACCTCAGTTCAAAAAACTTCAAAGAAAAAACTAACTACGATTAGTGCGAATTATCTTCCAACTTTATCTCGAGCAGATAACACTTTTCCCAGTATTTCATAAATCACCGCCCGCAACGGTGCACACAGAGATGCACCGATGAAAGGTCAGTACGTAATAATTTTGTATGACCTCAGTTTAAAAAACCACAAAAAAAACTAACTACGATTAGTGCGAATTATCTACCAACTTTATCTCGAGCAGATAACACTTTTCCCAGTATTTCATAAATCACCGGGTGCAACGGTGCACACAGAGATGCACCGATGAAAGGTCAGTACGTAACAATTTGTATGACCTCAGTTTAAAAAACCACAAAGAAAAAACTAACTACGATTAGTGCGAATTATCTTCCAACTTTATCTCGAGCAGATAACACTTTTCCCAGTATTTCATAAATCACCGGGTGCAACGGTGCACACAGAGATGCACCGATGAAAGGTCAGTACGTAATAATTTTGTATGACCTCTGTTTAAAAAACTTTAAAGAAAAAACTAACTACGATTAGTGCGAATTATTTTTCTATTTTATCTCGAGCAGATAACACTTTTCCCAGTATTTCGTAAATCACCTGGTGCAACGGTGCACACAGAGATGCACCGATGAAAGGTCAGCATGTAATAATTTTGTATGACCTCAGTTTAAAAAACTTCAAAGAAAAAACTAACTACGATTAGTGCGAATTATCTTCCGACTTTATCTCGAGCAGATAACACTTTTCCCAGTATTTCATAAATCACCGGGTGCAACAGTGCACACAGAGATGCACCGATGAAAGGTCAGTACGTAACAATTTTGTATGACCTCAGTTTAAAAAACCACAAAGAAAAAACTAACTACGATTAGTGCGAATTATCTTCCAACTTTATCTCGAGCAGATAACAATTTTCCCAGTATTTCATAAATCACCGCCCGCAACGGTGCACACAGAGATGCACCGATGAAAGGTCAGTATGTAATAATTTTGTATGATCTCAGTTTAAAAAACCACAAAGAAAAAACTAACTACGATTAGTGCGAATTATCTTCCAACTTTATCTCGAGCAGATAACACTTTTCCCAGTATTTCATAAATCACCGGGTGCAACGGTGCACACAGAGATGCACCGATGAAAGGTCAGTATGTAACAATTTTGTATGACCTCAGTTTAAAAAACTTCAAAGAAAAAACTAACTACGATTAGTGCGAATTATCTTCCGACTTTATCTCGAGCAGATAACACTTTTCCCAGTATTTCATAAATCACCGGGTGCAACAGTGCACACAGAGATGCACCGATGAAAGGTCAGTACGTAACAATTTTGTATGACCTCAGTTTAAAAAACCACAAAGAAAAAACTAACTACGATTAGTGCGAATTATCTTCCAACTTTATCTCGAGCAGATAACACTTTTCCCAGTATTTCGTAAATCACCGGGTGCAACGGTGCACACAGAGATGCACCGATGAACGGTCAGTACGTAATAATTTTGTATGACCTCAGTTTAAAAAACTTCAAAGAAAAACCTAACGACGATTAGTGCGAATTATCTTTCAACTTTATCTCGAGCAGATAACACTTTTCCCAGTATTTCATAAATCACCGCCCGCAACGGTGCACACAGAGATGCACCGATGAAAGGTCAGTACGTAATAATTTTGTATGACCTCAGTTTAAAAAACTTCAAAGAAAAAACTAACTACGATTAGTTCGAATTATCTTCCAACTTTATCTCGGGCAGATAACACTTTTCCCAGTATTTCATAAATCACCGCCCGCAGCGTTGCACACAAAGATGCACCGATGAAAGGTCAGTATGTAATAATTTTGTATGACCTCAGTTTAAAAAACTTCAAAGAAAAAACTAACTACGATTAGTGCGAATTATCTTCCAACTATATCTCGAGCAGATAACACTTTTCCCAGTATTTCATAAATCACCGCCCGCAACGGTGCACACAGAGATGCACCGATGAAATGTCAGTACGTAACAATTTGTATGACCTCAGTTCAAAAAACTTCAATGAAAAAACTAACTACGATTAGTGCGAATTATCTTCCAACTTTATCTCGAGCAGATAACACTTTTCCCAGTATTTCATAAATCACCGCCCGCAACGGTGCACACAGAGATGCACCGATGAAAGGTCAGTACGTAATAATTTTGTATGACCTCAGTTTAAAAAACCACAAAGAAAAAACTAACTACGATTAGTGCGAATTATCTTCCGACTTTA
The DNA here is from genome assembly GCA_964034905.1 of Itoplectis maculator. Lineage (NCBI taxonomy): Eukaryota > Metazoa > Arthropoda > Insecta > Hymenoptera > Ichneumonidae > Itoplectis > Itoplectis maculator. Next base: position 4,206,165 of record OZ035859.1, read on the forward strand.
TCTCGAGCAGATAACACTTTTCCCAGTATTTCGTAAATCACCTGGTGCAACGGTGCACACAGAGATGCACCGATGAAAGGTCAGTACGTAACAATTTTGTATGACCTCAGTTCAAAAAACTTCAAAGAAAAAACTAACTACGATTAGTGCGAATTATCTTCCAACTTTATCTCGAGCAGATAACACTTTTCCCAGTATTTCATAAATCACCACCCGCAACGGTGCACACGGGAGATGCACCGATGAAATATTTATAACGCATTCTGGAACTGTGTATTGTGCGCGGGCTAGCGGAAAGGCACTCGGAACGCTCTCTCGGTACGATCGACGATGTAATATGGCGTGTATATGTGGTCGCCGAGAGCGAGGTGGAATAGAGAGAGAGAGAGGGAGAGTTCGGAGGGGGCAGCCGCAACGAATAAGCATCATTTTGTTCGTACGCCGGAGGCACTGCCGTGAGGACTGTGGTGGACCGAACGAACTCGAAGCCGCGACTAGTTACACGTATGAAATAATCTATTATCTGCTGCTGGCGAGAGGTAGCCGCTTGCCGCCTCGGCGAAGGAGTCGGTGGAAGGTGGAAGGAGCAGCGGAGGAAGGGTGAGGTGAAGAAGGGAGGGGGGGGGGGAGAGGGAGGGAGTTATCTGGTGCGGCGGGCATTGAATCGCCAAGGCCGCGGTGGAAGAGCGCTCTCTGCCCGTTGAGGAGAACAGTCGCACCGCGCAGCGGCGGCAGCGGCTGTCAATGACCCCTCCGAGTCTCCAGGCAGCAGCAACACCAGCGCCAGCAGCAGCAGCAGCAGCACCATCGAGCGTCTTCTTCGCCGCTTTTTCTATACAACCGAGCAGAGCACCGAGACCGTCCATCCGTACCTGGCGCTGTTAGTTTCGCCGCTTTGCCCGAGCTTGTTTACAATACCAATTATCTACCGAGTGTGATAGGTAAACCCCGCGCATGCGATTGCCAATGCGGTGAGATAACCAATTGTTAACGACCCGGCATTCGGCTGTCTGTGATTTTTTTTAGGAAGGAAGTCTTTTTTTTTGGATTCGCAGTTGCTAGGTTGGGTAATCGTCAGAACGGGACTGGTAGACCGGGATTAGCTATGTAAGGAGAAATGCCAAAGGTATATTCGTATATTCGTTAAGGAGGTTGACTTTTTTAAATGATTTATACACAGTTTTAAGCACCTGTCGATTATTTTTAATGGTGATTCGTATTGCCAGGTATTTTCTTGACCAGGGAAAAATATAATTGCAACGGATTTGCATAAATATTAACCGATTTACGGAAACTTTTGAAAAGGTTATTTTTATTCAGTTTTTTCAAAGAATAAACCGTGTTTTTCGTTCGATTTGTATTTATCTCGGCTCATTCTCTTCTTTGAGAGGTGCTTTACGTATTCACTGTCTAGATATTCGACAATATTTACCGTTTAAAAATTGCAGATGGTTGTTTACGAAGAAATTTCGTCGATGGACAAACAAAAGACTGTAATGTTTAAACGGTGAATACTATCAAATATCTAGACGGTGAATACGTAAAGCATCTCTCAAGGAAGAGAATGAGCCGCGGTAAATAAAAATCGAACAAAAAACACGGTTTATTCTTTGAAAAAACTGAATGAAAATTACCTTTTCAAAAGTTTGCGTCAAACGGTTAATATTTATGCAAATCCGTTGCAATTAAATTTTTCCCTGGTCAAGAACATATATTTTTATACAAATCACCATAAACTACAGCCAATTGATTCATAAAACTTGTGTAAACGATTTTTCAAAATTAACACTCATTTGACTAGTGCGTAGCGCTCCAACCTCGTTAAGCCTTTGAAACATACATTTTTCCTTAAATATAATTCACTTGAATTTTGATACTCGGAGGTTTTTTCGGTCGCTGATTACGAATCGTGAAATTTTGCTGGCGGCAAACTGAAAGCACTTCTCACATTCGGCTCACTACTGTAAACCCCATATTCTTGTTTCAGGCGATGCGATGTACTCGATTACTCATACTCGCGTCGATATCCTTTCTCTATTATGGCATTACACTGTTACGCGCTATCGCCTAATAATAGTAATGAGTCGTAATGGCATCCGTCGTGTTTAACAGCGGGCTCATCGTGCTCCTGGTTTGTTACTCGGTGGTTATTATATCAGCATGAACGATGCATATAGTTCATATGCACCACTTTATCCAGATTATACATGGAATTCTACGCCAAGATAACTCAAGCGATATTGTCATTATTTTTATTTTGCATTATATCCTTCAGGCTATCGCGAAGAGAATTCACTTTCGAATCTTTCAGATCTCACCGATGCCTTTATCATTTTTTGATAAAAAAATGATGACGTCTTCATAATTTTTTTTTGGTAAAAGAGAAGTGAAATTGTAAAATATTTTCAATACTTTTTCAACTCACACAGAAAATGTGTGACTCATCGCCACTTGTGCTAAAAATGTTCTACCTTAAGGTTGAAATCTGCTTGAAACCTCTATTTTTTATTTATTTATTTATTTTTGTGTAAAAATAGGCGTCCATCTTAACAGACAATTTAAGAGTGCTTGTCAATTTTCTCAGTCATCATTAATATAATAACTTTTTCTACAGACCTAAAAAAATGAGTGAACGTTGTTCGTTCTGTAAATTGTAAAATATTTTCAGTACTTTTTCAACTCACACAGAACATTTTTCTGGTGACTCATCGCCACTTGTACTAAAAATGTTGTACCTTAAGATTCCACTCGGCTTGAAACCTCTGTTTTTTCTTTTTTTTTTGTTTTTTTTTTTTTTAATAGGCGTCGATCTTAACAGACAATTGAAGAGAGCTTGTCAATTTTCTCAGTCATCATTAATATAATAACTTTTTCTACAGACCTAAAAAAATGAGTGAGCGTTGTTCGTTCTCGATGCCGAACAATGCGAACAGATAAGAAAAATCGTGTAAAAAATAGGGAGGTCACAGCGAGGTCAACTTGGGTTGGAATACGGAGTATGCAGGCAGTGTCGGGGCCAGTGGCTATTCAGCGCGCTTCTCGACTTGTACCCGGCAATTAATTTGCCGGTGATAAATGGAAGTCGGTCGAGCGCAGAGTGTGCAGCTCAAAGTGCAAGAGAAACGGAGAAAGAGAGAGTGAAAGAGAAAGAATGACGAAGAAGACGTTCGATCGTCTCGCTGATGGCTCGGCCGGGGGAAATCGATCCACCGCGCGTGTTTAGCTATTAGTAATTTCACACATGGCCGCTAAACGACCTTCTGGATTCCATTTTTCTTTTTATCCGCCGAGCGAAATTCAATTTCTTCATAATCGTTAGTTACAAGACTTCCTTCGCCCGTAGCTCATCCCCTTAACCTTTTCTGGACGGGTTTAGTCGATATATCGACCATCCATGGGATACTATATATTTGAGGTTTTTTAGATAATATTATGCGCTAAATACGAAAAAATCGCGTGAAAATTCCTGGAAATTTACTTAAGGATGTTATACAGCTCCACACTAGTCAAATGAGTGCTGATTAAAAACAATAATTTATACATAGTTTTAAGCATCTATTGATTATTTTTAATGATGATTTGTATTGCCAGGTATGTTCTTCACCTGGGATAAATGTAATTGCAATCGATTTGCAAAAATATTAAGCGATTTACGCAAACTTTCGAAAAGGTACCCTTCGTTTCGTTTTGTTTAACGAATAAACCATGTTTTTGCTCGATGTTAATGTTTTACAGCTCATTGTCTTTCTTAGAAGATGCTTTACAAATTTGCCTCATAAATAATTTGTAACATTTTCCGTTGAAAAATTACAGTCGTTAGTTTACAAAAGATTTTTGTAGATGGGTAAACAAAAGGCTGTCATTTTTAAACGGAGAATGTTATAAATTATTTGTGAGGCAAATTCTTAAAGCACCTTTCAAGAAACACAATGAGTCGTGAAACATTTAAATCGAGCAAAAAACTCGATTTATTCTTTGAAAAAACTTAACGAAAATTACTTTTTCAAATGTTAGCATAAATTAGTTGATATTTTTGCAAATCTATTGCAATTAATTTTTTTTCTGGTGTAGAGGATACCTGGCAATACAAATCATCATTCAAAATTGTCAACATATGCATAAAACTGTATAGAAATTGTTTTTAAAAATCAGCACTCATTTGACTAGTGTGGAGCTGTATAACATCCTTAACTTTCAAAAGTTCTATTTCAAAGCGCTAAGTGAATAAGAAAGAAATTTTAATAATCAAGCACGCCTCCAGGATTCTGTTAACCATTTTTATTACTATTTTTATTTATTGTTTTTAATATTTAAAACACGCTCAAGTCGTTACACCAAATTTCTACCATAGGCCTTTACGTTCCAGACGGATGTGGTTGAAATATCGACCACTAGTTTGGTCAGACACTAAACGTTAAAAAACCACTGATATTATGTACAAATTTCGTGTAAAATAAAAAAAAATCAATTCCAACGTAAAAATCCCTATCCTGAAAAGGTTAAGGGACTGGATGACGTCGCGGCGCGTTCGTCGCGTTTTTTTCCTCTCCTCTCCTCCTCTCCTCCGCGTCCCACCTATCATCCTTTCGATCTCACTCCACTCGGTGAAGGTACTTCGGTCGCAGGTACAGCCCGGACGGACGACCGCGACGAGCCGCCTCGTCTCCGCCGGACTCCTAAGAACCCCACCGTCGTATCTCGTGACTTGGGAGAAATTCGCTTAGCACGAAGTAGACGACGACGACGACGACGACGACGACGAGAAGCCGGCCTAACGGGACGACAGCTGTCGGAAGTGCGGATGCCGACCGGATACAGAGGGAGAAGGGAGAACGAGCACTGGGCACCAGGCACCATCGGGCACTATGCATCTCCGACCATAGTTCTTCGAGGAAGAAGCGCAGGAATGTTGCGATAGTTGCCGCGCGCGGACTTTGACGAAGGGAAGGCACGAGTCTTACCCCCTCCCCCCCTCAAGTGTCGAACTTTCCCAACTATTCCTAATATAGTCCCCAGATATGGACCGCGTTCGCCGAGATGAAAAGTCGCAGGAGAGAGGGAAACACGCAACTTCGATGATTGGTCGACTCTAATAGGGCAAGAAATTATAGACGTTTTGTTATATACCTGCCGTGCTTTTTCGTTATCTTAGCGATTTCTCACTGCAACGAATTCTACATCAAAGTTTATCTTAAGGGATCATATCACAGTGTGGAATTTGTTTTAAATCGATTATTTTGTGTTTGCATTGTCCGATGGTGTATATGGTTATAAACATTGTTTCTAACTTTTAAATCGAAATTCGAATTGTTTCGGTCGCCTTTGTTGGAGAAAAGGATTGCAGCGTGATCAGCGGTGTGTCCAAACTTTAAACGCGTTTTTTCTCGGAATGGTGTTTTTCAAAACGATGACTACTCTCACAGGAAGAGTTTTCAAGCTATCCCTTTGAAATTTTGACAGAACATTCGTCACATCATTCTTCATCCACCTGTGGAAGCTTTTTTTCCCTAATCTTCCTACTTTTTTGTACGGAACACTGTCGAAAAAATAGGCTAAGATCGACACTTTTTGTTCAAACCGCTGCCATTTTCCAAATTTGAAAAAAAAACCTCCATAGGCGGATAGCTGCTTTTCTACCGATTAATAATCATTTTGACATTTTTGGTTCAGATCATTTGCGGTCGCAATCGTGGTCACCAATGGGATCTTTTTTTGTCACCGGCACTTTCGATAAATAAAAATAATGTTAAACAATAAACAAATCAATCCCAAAAAATAATTTTGTATTCTCTATCAGTGCTTTAATTTGTACAACAAAATCAGATCGATTACCTTATTCTAACCATGAAAAAAAACGCGAAAATATGCTATTTTTCGGAGGTGACACTGTGATGATCCCTAAACCATTTTCCATCTCCTTGACAACCATGTCAACACTGTCGCTTATATATTAGCAAAGTCCAATCATCAAAAGTGTCGAAAGGAGTCGTCCTCCAAGTGTCTTGTTCTCCCAGTGTCGCTGTTTTACCAGGAGTATCAGCTATACAACGTTTGTTAAAAAAAAGGCAACACAGCTTCAAATGCAGATGCCGAGTACTCTTATAACTCAATGTTTTTTTTTCTCATTCTTTTTGCCTTTTCCCTCTGTGCCTCGGCTACGGCTTCATCGTGCTCTTTTTTTCATTAGCAAAGTACAACGTTCCTCGAATATCTTTATTGGATAAATATTTGCGGTAACGAGAGAAAGAGAGCGAGAGAGCGGCGAGCGAGCTGCTCTTGACTCTCAATCGCAACGCCGCGAGCGAAATTCCAGAGTTCAACAATTGGCCGTACTTCCTCAGCAACGCTTCACCTCCTGGCTCTCTCTCTCTCTCTCTCTCTCTCTTTTGCTCTCCCTCTCGCTCACTCTTCTTCTGCACCTCTTTTGCCTCATCCTTATCCTCCATCGCCTTCTTCACTTCCCAGCTATATCCGTCTCTCCCTCGTCTCTCTCACCGCCAGGTTCATTCTCTCCGCTGTTCCTCGCCTCCTTTCCATCTCGTGTCGTGTGTATATCCATGTTCTTCCCGTTCCGCGGCCGCAGCCAGAGGCCCGTCGACAAGGTCGGATGCGGAAGATCATGCGCGGAAACTACACCGTGGGCGTGATTGCCTGCGGGAAAACGTAACAACGCGGAAAGGAACTGACGCGTGCTGGTGCGAGAGAATTCACGTGTATAGTCGTTCACGTATACTATACAGGGTGTCCCCAAAGTTATGAAGTTACGGCCCCTTAACCCTGTTCATATGCAGGGTTAAGGAAACAGGTTTAACAGCGCCAACATTTATGAAGTTCCGGTAACCCTGTTCGCTTAACCCTGTTCATATACAGGGTTACGCGGACAGGGTTAAGGAGGTTGGATACTCAACTAAAAATGATAAGCATAAGCTCACATTTTTCGAGAATATTCGTCGACTAAAATGACATCTCCATGACAAATTTCAATTCAATCACCTGAATGGTTATCGAGAAATTAATTATTGAAGTTCTGCTCTTATACATGGGTCACATAGGGAATTCAGGCAAAAGTTAGGCTACAACCCTTGAAAGCATAGTAAGAATATTAAGAATCGAATAAAAATAGATGCGAATAATTCTTGACATCTTTAGGAAGAACTGAACGAAGTTTCAAATCGTCCGTCTACATATTTATTGAGCAATTGTAGAAAGAAAACACCTTGATCTGATTCCTGATTATAGATGTTATGGGTTAAGTGCGATTGCCAAATTTCAACGTTGGTTATCACGTATTTGGCTTTAAATTAATCGAAAAATAACTGAAAACACTTAAAAATAGCTAATTAAACATACGCCGCTGTTTGTTTACTTAAACTCGACTTATTTACGAGTATTTGATTACTTTATTATTTAACTATTTGAGGTTAGGGCATATCCCCTCCTTAAGCGAACAGGGTTAACAGTGCCAACATTTATGAAAATCCGACTGCTTAACCCTGTCCGCCTAAACCTGTATATGAACAGGGTCAATCGAATAGGGTTAACAGTGCCAGACAGTTATGAAGATCCGGCAGTTTAACCCGGTTCTCTTAACCCTGCATATGAACGGGGTTACCAGGGCCAAAAGTTATAAAGTTCCGGCTGCTTAACCCTGTTCATATATAAGGTTAAACGAACAGGGTTAAGCAGCCAGAACTTCATAACTTTTCAGACACACTGTATACAGCATATGCCTCTTCTAGCTCCATGCGTATATCGCTGAGGTATCGGGGTAATAAGCGTGCGTGCGTGTTGTACATGCAGACCGAGTCGCGAGTCTGTATTATACTGTGTATGCACTCTAACGTGGCATTTCGCTTGACCACTTCGTTGCAATTTGTCCGTTCCTAAGCGTAGAAGCGAGTCAACCTTCAGGTTGACCACACTTCTGAGGCTAAAACCTCAGGCCAAATTTTAACGACCATCGACACTGTGATTTCTGCAAAACATTCGTTTGTTTGCTCCTCCAAACTGGCCAGCCCCTACGGATTAAATAACGAACGAAGGGCTATGGCGGTACTTTGCGGATTCCCTGTTGACTCATTACTCATTGTGTACTCGGACCCTCAGCCACGGCTGAGGAACGTGCACAGGGAATAAGGATCTCTGGAAATGGCAGTTCCTACCCATTTCGGGGCTGACGGATTAAAGGGCAAACAGACGTTTTCAATTTTAGCTCAGTGGTCTAGGCAAGGGGAGCCTTTTAGGGGCCTAATCGTTGGAGAAACCTCAGAGTCCGTGAGACCGGTTGAAGCGACGAAAAGGGTTTATGCGAATTAGTTAATTAATTTGGGTCTAGCTATTTGCCTGCGACCAACTCGTGGGGAACAAGCTGTCTAGCTCACGGCAAAAGGTGGAACTATCATTTTCTAGACTATCGTCTATCCATCTTGGACCCTCAGTCGGGTTGGGGGAATGTGCACAGGGAATATATAAGGATCTCATGGTCCACGAGAAACCTCTGAAAATGGCAGTTTACACCCATTCGGAGCTGACGGATTGAAGGGCAAACAGACGTTTCCAATTTTATTTCAGTGGTTTAGTCAAGGGTAGCCTTTTAGGGCCCTAATCGTTGGGGAAACCTCAGAGTCCGTGAGACCGGGTGAAGCGACGAAAAGGGTTTATGCGAATTAGTTAATTAATTTCGGTCGAGCTATTTGCCTGAGACCAACTCGTGGAGAACAAGCTGTCCAGCTCACGGAAAAAAAAGTGGTACACGAGGGCTGACGATGATACACAGAATCATTGTCTAGACTATCTTCTATCGATTCCGGACCCTCAGTTGGATTGCGGTAATGTGCACTGGGAATAACGATCTCATGGTCCGCGAGAAACCTCTGAAAATGACAGTTTCTACTCATTTGGGGTTGACGGATTGAAGGGCAAATAGATGTGTTTAATTTTAGCTCAGTGGTTTAGGCATGGGTAGCCCTTTAAGAGCCTAATCGTTGGGGAAACCTCAGAGTCCGTGAGACCGGGTGAAGCGACGAAAAGGGTTTAGCGAATTAGTTAATTAATTTCGGTCGAGCTATTTGCCTGCGACCAACTCGTGGAGAACAAGCTGTCCAGCTCACGGAAAAAAAGTGGTACACGAGGGCTGACGATGATACACAGAATCATTGTCTAGACTATCTTCTATCGATTCCGGACCCTCAGTTGGATTGGGGTAATGTGCACTGGGAATAACGATCTCATGGTCTGCGAGAAACCTCTGAAAATGACAGTTTCTACTCATTTGGGGTTGACGGATTGAAGGGCAAATCGATGTGTTCAATTTTAGCTCAGTGGTTTAGGCATGGGTAGCCCTTTAAGAGCCTAATCGTTGGGGAAACCTCAGAGTCCGTGAGACCGGGTGAAGCGACGAAAAGGGTTTATGCGAATTAGTTAATTAATTTCAGTCGAGCTATTTGCCTGCGACCAACTCGTGGGGAACAAGCTGTCTAGCTCACGGCAAAGGGTGCAACACGAGGGCTGACAATGATTCACAGCATCATTTTCTACACTATCATCTATCGATCCGGGACCCTCAGCCGGATTGGGGGAATGTCCACAGGGAATAAGGATCTCATGGTCCGCGAGAAACCTCTGAAAATGACAGTTTTCACCCATTCGAGACTGACGGATTGAAGGGCAAATAGATGTGTTCAATTCTAACTCAGTGGTTTAGGCATGGGTAGCCCTTGAGGAGCCTAATTGTTTTGGGCAAACCTCAGAGTCTATGAGAATTAGTTAATTAATTTTGGTCAAGCTGTGCGTTGGGACCATCTCAAGGGAACCACTGAGTGATCCAACACATGGCAAAAGGTGGAACACGAGGGCTGACAATGATGCACAGCATAATTTTCTAGGCTATCATCTATCGATCCCAGACCCTCAGCTGGGTTGGGGGAATGGGTACGGGGAATAAGGATCTCATGGTTCGTGAGAAACCTCGGAAAATGACAGTTTCTACCCATTCGAGACTGACGGATTGAAGGGAAAATAGATGTGTTCAATTTTAGCTCAGTGGTTTAGGTATCGATAGCCCTTGAGGAGCATAATCGTTTTGGGCAAACCTCAGAGTGTATTAGAATTAGTTAATTTCGGCGAGAAACCTCTGAAAGTGACAGTTTCTACCCATTCGGGGCTGACGGATTGAAGGGCAAATGGATGTGTTCAATTTTAGCTCAGTGGTTTAGGAATGGGTAGCCCTTGAGGAGCCTAATCGTTTTGGGCAAATCCTTGGGCAAACCTCAGAGTGTATGAGAATTAGTTAATTAATTTTGGTCAAGATAATCGTTGGGACCATCTCATGGGCACCACTGAGTTATCCAACACATGGCAAAAGGTGGAACGCTCTAGAGTCGACGATGATTCACAGCATAATTTTCTAGACTATCGTCTATCGACCTCGCCCCTGCTTCACTCGCATTTTCAGCTAGCTCCACAGAGATCTTATCTCGAGGTGTATAATCGCCTTGGATGACCTTCCTGGCCCTTATTGGTCAGCCTAGAAACGATCCTGCGCTCGTGGCTCGGTAAGACACAGCGAGAGGCTACCTGAACAAGGAGAAATCGTGATAGTCCAGGCGACTGTTCGAGCGACAATTATTAATTAGCGACCCATGGCCAACTATTTTTATAATTAGGTCGGCTAATTAATATTATACAATTAATTGCAATTAGTTGCAGTAACTGTATTAAATTTCACGAAACTAGTAACAAAAATAAATAGCACAAGCATAATAAAATAAAAATAATAGCACAAGCAAATAATTGAATGCTATTTTTTTTCTTTATCAAACAATAATTTTCGTTGAATAAATTTTCAGAAAATGTTGACAGAAAAATAAAAAAACTGTCTGTATTTGTATAACTTCCAACATTAAGGGGGGAAATATATAGAAACGTCGACAAGGTTTTGGATAAAGAAAAATCAAAGTCTCTGGTGCCTTTTCATACCTTCTAATGTACAATAAAATACCCTAGACATAAAAAAAAAACGATTGGTCGAGTAATTTCATTGGAAAAAAAATCCCGAAAATTTGTTGTCGTTTTTATGAATGGTAGACGCACCGTTTGTGGTCATTGTACTATTACCCTGACAACACCAAAGGGGTTTATTTGTGACCATTTAGTGCACTAAAGTCCCCCACTTAGGTTTCCATTTTCACGCTTATGATGTCCAAAAAAGCAATCGTTATTGAATACTAATCTTAGCATTACGCCTGTAAAAGTTAGACTGATCATTGAAAAGGGTACTTTTAGAGTCCCATATGGTAACTACGAATGACCTTCCATCCGGTGTTATGAGGGTTAGTGAGCACATAAAAAATGTATATATTTATTCATCATACTATCAATCTATTCAAATTAATAAATGAGATTATTTTCCACTAATCGAAGCAAATATTGCATTGAATACGCAGTGCTTAAAATGCATAATTGTTTAATAAATAATGTTCAAAGCACTTTGCACCATTTGTGGCCATCGCCGTCATTTACGTGTAATAAGTATGGCCACAAATGGAACAAAATTATGGCCACAAAGGGTACTGAGCTGGCCAAAAACGGTACTTCTACCCTATTTCCCTCAGTAACTGCGTCCAGAACGAGTTTATTATATTTATCATGTTTATTATTCGTGTGTACTGAAAAATTATCTTTGCGATGTTCATCGAGTTTTTGCGGTGCGATTACTTCCCGTATACGATCGCGAGTACAAAAAACGACGTTACAATACACGAACATGCTTGCGCCCTGGCGCGTTACATCTAATGCAAATTCATTTCTGTCTCTGTGTTCGTGCTGGTGTAGTAGTACCTCGAGTACCGGCGGCGGTGTGCGCGCCGCAACTCTCGGCGAGACTCGGGTCACACGAGGAAACTGATCGCCACTGACGCCGACGTGGCGGCGGGGCCTGCGGGTTGCCACGCTCGGAACACAATTGCAAATCCAAGCTCGCGCGCTCCGAGACTCATGGCATTACGGCAGCAGCCAGCACGCGACCTACCCGGATGTCTTCCATCTCTCTTCGCCGCGCGCGCGGTTCGCGTGAATTTTCACGCGCTCGAGATACCGACCTGGATTGCGTGAAATTGTATTTCCAAGCCCTTCCCGACGCAAAGGGCGCAAGATGCAGTTACACCGCATCCTGAAATTGCAGCTATATCGATAATGTCTTTTGAAATATACCGTAACGTTATTCATTTTTATTTTCCCACTATTTCCCGTTGCGCATTATATTCCTTGAATTTTTTACTTTTGCGTAAAAAATGATTAAAGTAGTACTTGCGCCTTAAGCTGAGTTCGTATAAGTTTTTGAAAATTGAGCGGAAATAGCAACTATTTCGAGATAATATAAAAATCTGAAAAAATCATGCATATTGAAGGCGTTGAAGAGATTAGTTTTGCATAATAATAATTACAAAATTATGTTAAGAATTTGGTGAAAAATACAATTTTTCAACTAATCTTTCGACAATCTAATTTTTTTGTTTCGATGAAAATGAATCTTTTATTTTTCTGAATACGCATAAATTTTTTTTAATTTTTTAATTCACTTTGAATTTTGCATTTTTTGCATAGGGAAAATCACAAAATTCGAAATGAATTGAAAAATTTGAAAAAATTCGAACGAACCATTTTCATAGAAACAATAAAATTAGGTTGTCGAAAGATTTGTTGAACAATTTTATTTTTCATCAATTTGTTAATGACATCTTGGAATTATTATTATGCAAAATTAATCCCTTCAACGCCTTTAATATGCATGATTTTTTTTTTCAGATTTTTATATTATCGAGAATATGTTCTCTATTTTCGAAAACATATGCGAACTCAGCTTATAAGGCGCAAGGATTACCTTAACGTTACTCATTTTTATTTTCCCACGATTTCCCGTTGAGCATTATATTCCTCGAATTTTTTACTTTTGCGTAAAAAATGATTAACGAATGTGATTTCCTTTTGATATCAGTTTCTCAGGTATTTTTGCAATTAAACGTGGATTCAACGGGAAATTATATATACAGACATCGTGTCTGGTGCTTTCCAGGCGACGTTCCCGACTATCGTTTTATCGCGAACGATCTTTATCGTTATAATTCCTCCGCAAATGCGCGAAAAAAAAATAAGACTCGGGAAGAATAATAAAAAAAAATAAAAAAAATGAAAACACGCAATCACGTTTTTCTTTTTCATACCACGTATAATGAGTTAATCTAATTACCATACGAGTCTAATTACCCTGAGATTACACACAATGAGGATAATGGGCGACGGAGCGACGTACGGCGCTCGGCGTGCCAAGCGAGGTTTTTCTATAATATAGCACTGCTAAGCTCGCGGTACTATTGCTGAGAACGTAATTGCGAACTCTCACAGCCGAAGCAAGCGCCGCGAGTTACTCGCAGCTTGCGCCAAACTTCGTCATCCGGATCAGATGCACCGGAGGTTTGCAACGAGTTTTAACAAGATGCAACCTCGCACATTTTTCGCACATTTTTTTTTTATTGGTATCATAGTAGCAATGTATGAGACGTCAGTTCAGATGTGTCCAATTTAGTCAACGTACACGGAGAGAAGGGTCTGATAAATTTTACCATATATCTAGTAAAAAGTACCATTATTTTCTGGCACAGGGGAGTCACGACGCCATCTATCAAGAAGTACGAGAACTTTGAGAATTTTTACCACGAAATTGAGAATTTTTACTACGAAATATGGTAAAAATGTTCATATATATGGTAAAAATTCTCGTAGTTCTCGTACTTAACGCTAGATGGCGGCTATGGCGGCCAATTACCAGGCGCATTGGTAATTTTTACTAGATCCATTGGTAAATTTTATCAGATCCTTCTCTCCGTGTATACCATAATATATTTATCTGCAAAAAAATAAATAAAATGGGGGTTCGAAAAATCAGAGGGTAGGGATCAAAATAGTGAATGTCCAAAACAGCGAATGGCTAACGTAGCAAATTAAAAAATAATGAACGTCGGAATCGAGAACAGCCATTATTACAAAATTTGTTATTTCAGCCAATCGCTATTTTGATCATTCGCTATTTTAACAGCACTTTAATACAATGGGGGGAAGGGGGTCAGAATAGCGAATAAAAAACATAACGAATGGCTGAAATAGCAAATTTCCTAATGATGGCTCTAGATTCAGACGTTCAATATTTTTGAAGGTTAAATTAATGAACAAATCAGGTAAACCTAAATTTGTGAAAAAATTAAATAACCATTCGCATATTTTATAATCGGGAAATTTTTCTCGTCATTGTGTGTGAAAATCTCTCGACTATATGATATGCGAATGGTTATTAAATTATTTCATAATTTTTTGTGTACTCAAAATTTGTTCATTAATTAACCTCCTCTTTCATTCGGGAATTTTTTTCAATTTTTATAATTTTTCGGTCCATATTTGCAGGTCAGAAATTATGCATTCTCTGTCCTGAAAAACTCGCTGAGCTTCAAAGCCCAGCTTAATTGCTTCTTCGCTTGCACTCGCTTGCAAATTAAGGATCAATCCCCGCGCACACATTTTTTCGTTGATTTTCTTTTAATTTCACGAATCCTTCCCGAGCGACGACCGCGGGAAAACATCTCCCGACGAACCTGTACAGGACGCGGAATTCTTTTACATATGTAACAAACATACGGGGAGGTTCATCTCGACGGCAGATGGAATAAAATTGGCCGCGCGCGTTGTACAAGCGGGGGCGCGTATTAATGCGCGTTCGTCGCCTCTGCCCGGCCAGCAGCGGCAGCGGCGCGCTCTCGAATTACTGCTGCTCGAGGTCCCATTTCACATTCATGAAGTGGGATTCGAGCTCGGGGCTTTCGTCTCGCTACTCGAGCTCCGGTAAGTGCGTCCTCCCGACCGAAAAATAACTTTTTTTGTTTTTTTTCCCGCCCTCCCCCCACCCCTTCCGCCCCCTCGACACGGTGGACGAGCGAGAGTTCGGCCACCGCTATGGTTAAGGGGTTAGGCGGGTTTCAAAATATCAAATTTTTTTTTTTGGTTTTGTTAAATAATACGATATGTCTATAATATTTTCCCAAAATTTCAAATCGATCCGAGTAAAATTCTAAGAGATAGAGTAGATGTTTTTGGCCACTTTAGGGCCGATTGTGGCTATCACATTCAAAGGCATAAAACAGCATATTTAATGGCATAAAAAAACATCGAGTAGATGAATCGGTGAATTGATATGAATTTGTTCGAAATGTCAACAAGTTTTTATGGGGAAAAAATAATTTCAAGGATAAATTAATACAAATGGCCACAATAGGTACATCTACCTAATTAACATCTACCTAATTAATACAGTGGCCACTAACGGTACATCTACCCTAGAACCTTTGGAAGTGCCACCCGCCTATGCATCCACCTCGCTCTTCAAAACTTTAATCGCATTTTTCGCAAAACTCTATTTTTGAAGTCGGTGGACACGATTTCTCGAAAAGTTATGAACCGATCTTGTTTAAATTTTGCATACTTTTTCATAATAACATTATCTAGTGCTTGAACGAAGGATTTTTTTTATTATTACAACTTACTTTACGAGACAATACATGGTGAAAATTCTACGAAAAAATGGGATCTTTTGTTCACAACTCCGCCAAAAATTAAAATTTTACAATTTTTTCCCCTTTCGTTCAAGCACGAGATGTGTTCATGTCCTAACGGAAAATTCTTGGTTTTTTAATTTTCGATGACCCAGTCGTCAGTTATCATGTCCACGGTGAGAGCACTTTTTTTGCGAGGTCAAGGGAAACGAGCTCTCAACGACTGAATTTTCGAAATTTTGAAACGAAAATTTCACAAAGTACTCGTGAAATATGTATATTTGATATAATAAATTGTTTAAATAAAATGTTTCACCAGGTATATTTTTTTTAAATGAGTAAAAATTCCCTTTTTTGAGCCTCTGAAACCCACCTAACCCCTATCCCTACCCCCTTAAGGTGTAGCCACCTCCGTCGTTCGTTAGTATAAAATTATACCTCGCAAAAAAAAAGTATAAGTATTAAAAACGCAAATGAGCTCCCGGCGGCTGAATTTTCGAAATGTTTAAACGAAAATTTCACGAAATGAAATATGTATATTTGATATTATCAATTTTTCAAATAAAATGTTTCATCAAATATATTAGAAAAAAAATGAGTAAAAATACCCTTTTTTGAAACTATGAAACCTACCTGACCCCTTAAAGGTGTAGCCACCTCCGTCGTTCGTTAGTATAAAATTCAGTAAATATACCCGGGGAATCCTCGGCGCTATGAAGAATTTAACTACGGGGCAGCTCCACGTCCTCGAACTCTGCACCCTCTTTTTTTTTTTTTTTTTTTTAGTCACGGGCAAATAGATTGGCGCGGGGCACCACGCGAACGCATCGCAACCGCCGAGATCACTCCCTTGTTTTTCTCCTGTATTACGAAGTTGAATTTTCCAGTGTGAAAAATTGCCCGGGTTGGCCCTCTCCTCGCTGGCTCGTTCGTCTGCCGGCCGCGAGCTCCTCGGTATACTTTCGCTATTCTCTTGTAGTCCCCGTCCACGTATTCCGGGCGGAAGCCGCGAAGCGTGTGGGAGATGTGGACGAAGCGAGCGAGCGAGTCGAGTGAAAAATCGAGGGGACTTCTCGACGCGGCGACTCGCTACGTGGGTTTCGTGACTTCCAGGCACGAATGTTTGGACCAACTTCTCGACACTCCTTCCTCTCTTGTTCACTCAAAATATCTACCCGGCCGGGGGACAACACCGCCACCCGTGCCCCGGTTGGTGTGATGGATAAAAATTACCGAATCGCGTGATGGCACGTCGAACGACGTGCGCCACCTATATTTATGTTCCGAGGGTTTCCAGGGGCCATTTAATCTTGGGTGGCGCGAAAAAAAAAAAAAAAAAAAAAGGTAACGGCGATAATGGGACGAGAGTGGCGATTGAAAAAAGGAAACGTTTATAACCTTCCGTGTATAAACTGGGTCTTTTAAGGAACAGTCGAAATTTCAAAGTGAAATTTCCCTCCAACGAATGAAGTACTGGCTTTAACTCCCCCCTCAAAAAAAAAAAATCTACTAACGCTGGTCTTTGCAAGTCGTGACTGTTCCCTCAAAGGGTCAGCGTACAGACGGCGTCGGTGTTTTGATAAGTAAATGGATGCAGTTTTTTTGCTTTTTTCGTAGTTTTTCGGTCTTTTCATGACTAAAATACATGTTTCTTGTAATTTTATACTTTTTCTGGCCATTTGCATTGTGCTTTCTTCCGCGCAGTTGTTGCATTATTGCAACAACTGCGCGACCTAAAGTCATATTTTTGTCTTGTGTTATTAATTAAATTATAACATTTTTGTATTTTTTATAATAAACATTAATTTTGCGCCGGATAATTACCGTTCAATGTACTTATAACACGCCTGACTTCGTCAAATGTTCACCACATTCAGGTACTGAAATAATTCAACTTTTCAAAACCCACCCCGATGACCCTATATTCTTTTGGAAGCTCATAGTCTAAGTTACAAAACCCTACAACTGTTCTTTTTAAATATTTGTTTATTGCGAAGTTATCAATTTTTAAACAAAAACTACTTTTTACCCTTTTTCGATTACAATTCAATTTTTATTAACAATAGTTATCAACTTTTGACTTCGGGAACTTTTGAGCGGTGTAGTAGACACTTCGAGAAGTATCCCTGAATTTGTTCAAATTTTTTGAAAGCTTAGAAAATTTTGAAAACTCGACTGTTCCCTAAAAACCCCTGTATACAGGTCATATATGGAAAAATATAGTTTACATACGAAGGGATAAATATCCTCCGCGTCCGATTTTTCGGCAAACCCATTTTTGGCCTAGTGAGCCTAATAAGATAACAAATACGTGGAATAATAAATAATTATCCGCGTATTACGGTCGAGAGATTTACCCGCGCAATGACGAACGATTTCCGTGTCCATAATCTGCTCATAATCATATTTACCACCTCTAAAGCCATTTCTATTTTCAATTAATAAACATTTTCGAGCATTATATAATAGCCTGAATCTTTTTTTTTTTGTTAAATTGCGTCATGAATCTACCGCCCCGTGAAAGACCAACGGCGGGCAAATCGGATTTAAACGCGCCGTAAACATCCGTCCCGTTACGAGCTCTTCTTCGTTCAGCCGACGTTACGCCATTTCGATAGACAATAACAATTCCGCGAATGGTGCTTCGTCATTGGAAATCCGAATATTCAACAACACGGCGTCCGTGGATGCGCGTTCGAGTGCCGATGGGTTTTAGCGTTCCCATTGATGAAGTGCATTCCACTTTGATGGCAGATCCATCCTGGTGATTCATGGCTTTTGAGCATTAGACCCCGAGCATTGTTGCGCTTTCCTAACCAGCGAAAACCATATCCCACATCGACACGATTTGCTTATTTTCTTGATTCTTTGAAAACGTCGATGACTTTAGAAATGTAGCATTAATTCCACCGTCCATGTTCTCCATTTTCATCCTTATGAGTCTTCAATGTTTCATGAAACCCATACTTAAAAGGGAAGTGTTCCAACAATAAAAAATGGATGCGAAGTACAACTTTGCACATTGCTTCCTCTCTAATTTTTCTTTTTCGCAAAGCCACCTCCATGAGGAAGTTCCTTTATTATTTATGGCTTCCTCATAGAGGAAGCATTGCGAAGAATAAAAATTAGAGAGGAGGCAATGTGAAAGTTCTACTTTGCATCCTTGTTTCCATTAAGTACAAAGTTTTGTCTCGCATTATTAACTTTTACTGATGTTAGAGCGAAAAACTGAATTTTTTTAAAGTTTAAAAATGGCGTAAAATCTGAACCACTTTACCGATTTCGTCCAAATGCAATGCAAAACAACATTAAACGTATCTTTATTTATAAGCAACTCTTTAGCAAAAAAAATGACCGATTGTTTTTTTCCAAAAATCTCGACACTCAAAGCGAGATAACTACTCCACTTGACATTTTTTCTAAACCACTTTTCTCGACGTTTTGGACAATTCTAAGCACACTGACATGAAAATTACGAAAAACGATTTTTTCATGAGAACAAAGTTTCCACTATGAGAATGCAAAAAATTCCATGAAAACAAAGCTTCCTCTATGCGGAAGCAAAATTGCATTACTATATCCATGGCTCATGGGAATCATCCAGATTACTCACATCGACGAACCCGCATTAATACACGTTCGATTATCAGAAGAACCCCTCTATATGACCACAGAAGATTAAACAAAACCGCTCGTGTCACATTCATTTGCACCCAATCCATAAACAGGTGGATCTTGATACCAACCCACATCTTTTTGTCCTCCCATACATCTTACCGAGCTTAAATTCTACAACGTTTCATGGAACCAAAGAGGAGTTGAAGTGTCCCAACAACCAAACTGTATTGCAATATCCATGGCTCATAGGAATCATCCAGATTACTCACATCGACGAACCCGCATTAAAACACGTTCGATTATCAAGAGAACCCCTCTATATGACCACGGAAGATTGAACAAAACCGCTCGTGTCACATTCATTTGCACCCAATCCATAAACAGGTGGATCTTGATACCAACCCACATCTTTTTGTCCTCCCATACATCTTACCGAGCTTAAATTCTACAACGTTTCATGGAACCAAAGAGGAGTTGAAGTGTCCCAACAACCAAACTGTATTGCAATATCCATGGCTCATAGGAATCATCCAGATTACTCACATCGACGAACCCGCATTAAAACACGTTCGATTATCAAGAGAACCCCTCTATATGACCACGGAAGATTGAACAAAACCGCTCGTGTCACATTCATTTGCACCCAATCCATAAACAGGTGGATCTTGATACCAACCCACATCTTTTTGTCCTCCCATACATCTTACCGAGCTTAAATTCTACAACGTTTCATGGAACCAAAGAGGAGTTGAAGTGTCCCAACAACCAAACTGTATTGCAATATCCATGGCTCATAGGAATCATCCAGATTACTCACATCGACGAACCCGCATTAATACACGTTCGATTATCAGAAGAACCCCTCTATATGACCACGGAAGATTGAACAAAACCGCTCGTGTCACATTCATTTGCACCCAATCCATAAACAGGTGGATCTTGATACCAAACCCACGTCCTTTTTTTCCCCCCGTATATCTTACCGAGCTTATTTCATTACACAATTTCATTCGGGCTCAACAGCCCGTAATAAAAAAACAATGTTCCATCCCGAAGATTCATCGGTATGTGGGTTCGGCGTTACGCCTCCGCTTCGGCCCTGTAAATTACTGTCCCGCCCTACTTTCCGCATATCGTTTCTGGACACAGCGCCGAAAGCTTTCGCATCATCTCCCAGAGATTCCCCGCGATTATGTGACTCGGCACGAGGGGGTCAACCGCCGATGGATACGACGGTACCGGAGTGGAAAAAAAAAATTCGTTCGCTCGGGCGAGCGCGACTGGAGTCTCGGTAGATCGCTTTTGGATTCACGTGATATCACGTGACGAGCAAAGGGCGACGACGACGACGCGACGAGAGGTTGTCGCGGGGGGTTGAAGTGACCTTCGTTCGAACGAGTCTCGAATTTATCGTCACGTCACCCTTCCGTTACCATCAACCCCCGATGCTGCTGCCCCTTCGACTCAACCACACCCCTCATCCTGACGCTGTGTATAGGTACCATATACATTTTGTCTTTGGCGAAATTTTGCACATATCTTTAAAAATGCAATGTCTTCGACACTACGTAGGATTCGTTTTTGTTTTGCCCTAGATCATTTATTATTAACAATTTTGTGACGATTTTTTATGATGATTTTTTGCACTTGTCAACCGTCATTTTGTTGATTGTTGCTATCACGTGACGAACGAAGGGCGACGACGACGACTCGACGAGAGGTTGTCGCGGGGGTTGAAGTGACCTTCGTTCGAACGAGTCTCGAATTTATCGTCACGTCACCCTTCCGTTACCATCGACCGCCGATGCTGCTGCCCCTTCGACTCAACCACACCCCTCATCCTGACGCTGTGTATAGGTACCATATACATTTTGTCTTTGGCGAAATTTTGCACATATCTTTAAAAACGCAATGTCTTCGACACTACGTAGGATTCGTTTTTGTTTTGCCCTAGATCATTTATTATTAACAATTTTGTGACGATTTTTTATGATGATTTTTTGCACTTGTCAACCGTCATTTTGTTGATTGTTGCTATCACGTGACGAACGAAGGGCGACGACGACGACTCGACGAGAGGTTGTCGCGGGGGTTGAGGTGACCTTCGTTCGAACGAGTCTCGAATTTATCGTCACGTCACCCTTCCGTTACCATCGACCCCCGATGCTGCTGCCCCTTCGACTCAACCACACCCCTCATCCTGACGCTGTGTATCGGTACCATATACATTTTGTCTTTGGCGAAATTTTGCACATATCTTTAAAAATGCAATGTCTTCGACACTACGTAGGATTCGTTTTTGTTTTGCCCTAGATCATTTATTATTAACAATTTTGTGACGATTTTTTATGATGATTTTTTGCACTTGTCAACCGTCATTTTGTTGATTGTTGCTATCACGTGACGAGCGAAGGGCGACGACGACGACTCGACGAGAGGTTGTCGCGGGGGTTGAAGTGACCTTCGTTCGAACGAGTCTCGAATTTATCGTCACGTCACCCTTCCGTTACCATCAACCCCCGATGCTGCTGCCCCTTCGACTCAACCACACCCCTCATCTTGACGCTGTCTATGGGTACCATGCACGTTTCGTCTTTGGTGAGAGATGCTGTATATACGCAATTCGAGAATCAATGGTGCGTGAGTGCTGTGAGTACGGGCACGATGCACTTGAAATTTGGTACATATCGTAAAAAATACATTGTCTTCGATACTACGTAGGATTTTTTTTGCCTTAGTTCATTTGTCATTAACAATTTTGTGACGATTTTTTTAGGTAAATTTTGCACTTTTCACTTCAAAAGTGTGGCATTTTGTTAGAAATATAAATATCGACAAAATCCTACGTCGTATCGAAAACAATGTATTTTTAAAGGTACGTGCAAAAATTCAAATGAATCGGAACATAATTGTTCAACGAATCCATCCGGCCGTGCAGCTTGGAAAAACGGAGCCAGATCTAGCGACCGGCCAAACGACCGAAGAAACGACCGGTCGTTAAATGCCAAACAAAAAACGTTCAAAAGAGGCACACGACCAAGAAAACGACCGTTGAACCAAGAAACGACCAACCAAAAATAATTTCAATGGTCGTTTGCCTCTTTTGAACGGTTTTTTTTTTGCATTTAACGACCGGTCGTTTTTTGGACTTTTTAGATCGTTTTCGAGGTCACCGAGATTGCTAGGGAGGCGTCATCGCAGAAACGCTGCACAACCGCCATTTTGTTAATTGTTGATATCACGTGACGAGAGAAGGGTGACGATGACGCGACGAGAGGTTGTCGCAGGGGTTGAAGTGACCTTCTTTCGAACGAGTCTCGAATTTATCGTCACGTCACCCTTCCGTTACCATCAACCCCCAAGGCTGCTGCCCCTTCGGTTCAACCACACCCCTCATCCTAACGCTCTCTATGGGTATACCATATACGTTTCGTCTTTGGCGAGAGATGCTGTATATACGCAATCCGAGAATCAATGGTGCGTGAGTGCTGTGAGTACGGGCACGATTCACTTAAAATTTTGTACATATAATTAAAAATACATTGTCTTCGACACTACGTAGGATTTTTTTCTTTTTTGCCTTAGTTCATTTGTTATTAACAATTTTGTGACAATTTTTTTAGGTAAATATTGCAATTTTTACTTAAAAAGTGTGGCATTTTGTTAAAAATATAAATATCGAAAAAATCCTACGTAGAATCGAAAACAATGTATTTTTAAAGATATGTGCAAAAATTCAAATGAATGCGAACATAATTGTTCGACCGAAACGACCGGTCGTTAAATGCAAAAAAAAAAAAAAAAAACGTTCAAAAGAGGCACACGACCAAGAAAACGACCGTTGAATCAAGAAACGACCAACCAAAAATAATTTCAATGGTCGTTTGCCTCTTTTGAACGAGGTTTTTTTTTGCATTTAACGACCGGTCGTTTATTCGGTCGGTTTTTGGACTTTTTAGGTCGTTTTCGAGGTCACCGAGATTGCTAGGGAAACGTCATCGCAGAAACGCTGCACAACCGCCATTTTGTTAATTGTTGATATCACGTGACGAGCGAAGGGCGACAATGACGCGACGAGAAGTTGTCACGGGGGTTGAAGTGACCTTTCTTCGAAAGAGTCTCAAATTTATCGTTACGTCACCCTTCCGTTACCATCAACCCCCAAGGCTGCTGCCCCTTCGGCTCAACCACACCCCTCATCCTAACGCTCTCTATGGGTATACCATATACGTTTCGTCTTTGGCGAGAGATGCCGTATATACGCAATTCTAGGATCAATGGTGCGTGAGTGCTGTGAGTACGGACGACATGTAAGCCAGGCTGACGTTACCCTCGCTGCTTCTGCGAGTTACAAGAGAAAAGGTCGAGAAATAAAGTATCTCATACAGCGATGGCAAGCCGTGATGGCCAAAAGATCTAAGAAATTGGTAAAAGGGACTACAGTCTCAGACATTCGACAGATCCGCGCGTAGCCGTAGATTCTCAAAAGCCTCGCCTTCGACGGCCCGGGGGATAATAAAACCAATTTTATGGCGTAATAATAAAACCAATTACATGACAAAAGGGCTGATAAGGTGGGCGACCACCTGCATCTCTTATTAAACAAAATCTCAACATTTTTATAAGAGATAAACTGAATATGGAACTTTGCTACTGTTAAGGAGGTTGGAGCGCTACGCACTAGTCAAATGAGTGTTAATTTTTATAAATCGTTCAGACAAGTTTTATGAATAAATTGGCTATCGTTTATGGTTATTTGGATAAAAATATATGTTCTTGACCAGGAAAAAATTTAATTGCAACGTGTTTGCATAAATATTAACCGATTTACGTAAACTTTTGAAAAGGTAATTTTCATTCAGTTTTTTCAAAGAATAAACCGTGTTTTTTGTTCGATTTTGATTTATCGCGGCTCATTCTCTTCTTTGACAGATGCTTAACATGTTCGCCGTCCAGATATTTGATAGTATTCACCGTTTAAACATTACAGTCTTTTGTTTGCTCATCGACGAAATTTATTCGTAAACAACCATCCGTAATTTTTAAACGGTAAATACTGTCGAAAATCTAGACAGTGAATACGTAAAGCATCTCTCAAGGAAGAGAATGAGCCACGATTAATCAAAATCGAACAAAAATCACGGTTTATTCTTTGGAAAAAACGGAATAAAAATTACCACATCAAAAGTTTGCATAAATCGGTTAAAATTTATGCAAATCCGTTGCAATTAAATTTTCCTCTGGTCAAGAAAGTACCTGGCAATACGAATCACGATTAAAAATAATCGACAGGTGCTTAAAAGTGTGTACAAATTAATAAAAAATTCAGCACACTTTTGACTAGTGTGGAACGCTCCAACCTCCTTCAGAATGTTAAATGGTAGCCTGAGTGAATTTTCACATCGACACGTGTAAAAAGACTTACAACTTACGATCGGTGTGATAGTGATAAGTTAACATGCATCATATTTCCTATTTCATAGACTTTCCCTGGATTTATAGACTTGCATGGCAAATCCTCGGGCAGACTACGCCACAGTCTTCTTCCGCGTAATGAGTCACGGCGCACAAGCGCGGCGTCGGAGGGCATTGTGTACGTCACGACCCCAAATTCCTCCGTCATATATTTCCGGACTGACGTTTATCACGTACAATTACCGGAATATCTACATCGCCATTGTCAAGTAACATATGATTGAATACACCCATAGATCCCGGCTTGGAGAATACCTCTTAAAGCCCGTTAATACTTATGGCCATATTCCCATAGCAAGACCGAGCGCTGCGAGCGCTGCGAAGGGTGGCTGGATATATAGCCAGAGGTGAATTGAGTACGCAGAAACAGTTAAAATTGATTTATCACCGTTCACGTTGCGTGGTCATACGTAAGATGCGAATCTCGTTTCTTATACACTGTCGATAGTGTCTTGGTCTCGCTATGGTCTTGCCGCTGGTTTGCAATGACTGGCTGGACGAAGCTAGAGGCAGAATGAGTCGGAGAGAGTGAGAGAGAGAGAAATAAAAAAAGGGGGATAGTCGCAATAAAGCGTGCGGGCTTTTGCAGTGGCTAGCTTGACACCTATATGCGGGATTACAGTACAAACGGACGCGTAAGTCCTGCGCCGTGGCAGCACGTTCCTTTTCCTATACCCTTCCTACAGGTTCACTGTGCTCCTCCCGCGCAGCATAAACATCGCTCGGTATGCGCCGCGCGGTGACTTATAATTTGTATCGATGGCTCGAGGGGGGCGTGGTTGATCGTTGCAGTTCAGGCTCAGAAATAGTATATTGTGCAAAAAGTGCGTAAAGTAGGTTATTTTCGCACGAGTTACACACACTATTTTTTGCAATAGCGTGCGTAATCTCGACTTTTCGGGATGACTTCGCGTGCGTAAAGTACGCGTTTTCGGCACAGGTGCGTAAAGTGAAACTTTACGGACGAGCGTTCACTTTATGCATGAGTGCGGAAAACGAGCACTTTACGCACGCGAAGTCGTCCCGAAAAGTCGAGATTTACGCACGCTATTGCAAAAAAAATGTTGTATTAAACAAAAATTTGAAATTAGAAATTTTATGATTTGCAATGAGAAATGAGAAATTGTATGATTTGTAATTTTGTTAATTTTATCCCTCCAGCGATTTAGCCAAATAAATATACTTTTTGAATGATCGGCGGATACTTTCATTTTTTTATGGTAGTGGTATATATTGTGCGTACAATCCTAAAATGTTAACCCTTAAGGATGTTATACAGCTCCACACAAGTCAAATGAGTGCTGACTTTAAAAAATAATTTTTGCATACTTTTAAGTCTCTGTTGATTATTTTTAATGGTGATTTGTATTGTTCTTAATTCATGTTGTTGTTAATCCATGTTCTTAACCTGGGAAAAATTGTATTGCACCGGATTTGCATAAATATTAACCGATTTACGCAAACTTTTGAAAAGGTAATAGGTAAAGTAATGTCAAAATGAAATTAGAGCAAATAAAGAAAATAAAGTACATTTACAGTCAAATTAAAGCAAATTATAAAAATGACTGTACCAACAATAAATTTGACCTCGCACGTGTATTGTACTATACCAGTTTATGAATAAAAATTTCCAATATGTACATTAAACTTCAAGTAATATTTTTTCTCAGTGTATAGCTTGACACCTATATTGCAGGATTACAGTACAAACGGACGCGTAAGTCCTGCGCCATAGCAGCACGTTCCTTCTCCTATACCCTTCCTACAGGTTCGCAGTGCTTCTCCCGCGCAGCATAAACATCGCTCGGTATGCGCCGCACGGTGACTTATAATTTGTATCGATGGCTCGAGGGGGGCGTGGTTGATCGTTGCAGTTCAGGCTCAGAAATAGTATATTGTGCAAAAAGTGCGTAAAGTAGGTTATTTTCGCACGAGTTACACATACTTTTTTTTGCAATAGCGTGCGTAAAACTCGACTTTTCGGGATGATTTCGCGTGCGTAAGTTTTTCGGAACAAAAATTTGAAATTAGAAATTTTATGATTTGCAATGAGAAATTAGAAATTGTATGATTTGCAATGAGAAATTAGAAATTGTATGATTTGCAATGAGAAATTAGAAATTGTATGATTTGTAATTTTTTTAATTTTTCCCTCCAGCCATTTAGCTAAATAAATACACTTTTTGAATGATCGGCGGATACTTTGATTTTTTATGGTAGTGGTATGTATTGTGCGTACAATCCTAAAATGTTAGCCTTTAACCCCTTAAGCGGCAGACGAAATCGTGCGCACATTTTGTATCTTTTATATTGAGTCTGCTATTTTTTGTTTCTAAATTTTGAGTTCGGATTCGTAATCAGCGACCCTTAAAGCCCCCGAGTACCAAATTTCACGAAAATCAATCAAGCCGATCGGAAAATAATTGGATAATGATCGGGAAATGCATGCGCCATATGGCGTCTTTGCCGCTGAAGGGGTTAAGGATGTTATACAGCTCCACACTAGTCAAATGAGTGCTGACTTTAAAAAATAATGTTTGCATAGTTTTAAGTCTTTGTTGATTATTTTTAATGGTGATTTGTATTGCCAGGTATGTTCTTAACCTGGGAATAATTTTATAGCAACGGATTTGCATAAATGTGCCGATATACCGATATACCGATATACCGATTTACGCAAACTTTTGAAAAGGTAATTTTAAAGTAAAGTCAACATGAAATTAGAGCAAATAAAGAAAATAAAGTACCTTTACAGTAAAATTAAAGCAAATTATAAAAATTCTTGTACCAAAAATAAATTTGACCTGGCACGTGTATAGTAAATTGTACTATACCAGTTAATGAATAAAAACTTCCAGTACATGTACATTAAATTTCAAGTAATTTTTTTTCTCAGTGTATAGCTTGACACCTATATGCAGGATTACAGTACAAACGGACGCGTAAGTCCTGCGCCATAGCAGCACGTTCCTTCTCCTATACCCTTCCTACAGGTTCGCAGTGCTCCTCCCGCGCAGCATAAACATCGCTCGGTATGCGCCGCGCGATGACTTATAATTTGTATCGATGGCTCGAGGGGGGCGTGGGCGATCGTTGCGGTGAAACGGCACCCGAAGGGAAGCCCCAACGCACACCTCTTCTCGACTTGAGCCGGTCTCAGCGCAGATCTACTGCGCACATGGATACTACCACCTTATTGGCTACTATCGGCTGCAACTATGTATGTGAATTACAACTATGGCTTCGCACGGCTCGCAGGAAGTACGGTGAGAAATTGATTCGTCATTACATGGAACGCTGGTCGGTGCCGCGCACACGACTACTTACTTAGTACTTACTTTGGCTCTGCCTCATTCTCCTCCCGCCAAAGTCGCGTCTCTCATACGAGCCGAGCGTAGCTGCGCACGCAACGGTCGAGGTAAGCTTTTTCCTCGGCTCTCCGTCGCATCTCTCCGGCCTTAAACGTCGGGTGGTGAGCAGCTGTCGTCTACCGTGCGCGCGCCCCCTCGTCGAAATAATTGATACCCACTTAAAGTATGTTATTCAGGGTTTAATTAACGGACGTTTACGGTAAATCCACTTCGCGGATGGAGGAACGTACGCGCTGTGATTAGGGGAATATCGGTTGATGGAAGTTTTATGCTTTGAGTTTTCCGCAATTATCACCGGCGAATGAGGTGAAATTTACGCGAAAGCTCAATGGTGCGTGTAATGCGGGAGGTGTATTTTTTTTTTTTTTTGCGAATTACTGTAGAATATATGCGGAAGTGATTCCGTTGGATGAGGCACATTTAGAATCGAGGCGAGATCGAGGCTATTGGATTTATCGCAGATGACTTCATTTAAATTTGTTAGGTGTGTAAAATGGACTCGGATGAAAATCTGTTATTTCACCGAATGTATTGAAGATCTACAGAAGAGAGAAGACCGAATGTAGTGAAGATCTTTTGTATAGTGGCTTTACAAAAAATGGTTTATTCGAAGCTTCGAAGATAATTAGCGTTAAGGAGGTTGGATACTCAACTAAAAATGATAAGCACAAGCTTAAATTTTTGGAGGATGTTCGTCGACTAAAATTATATCTCCATGACAAATTTCTCCATGAAAATGGTTATCGAGAAATTAATTACTCAAGTTATGTTATGTTACGTTAGTTATGCGCGGGTAGCTAGGGAAATCAGGCAAAAGTTAAGCTACAACCCTTGAAAGCATAGCAAAAATATTAAGAATCGAATAAAACTACATGCAAATAATTCTTGACATCTTTAGGACGAACGGAACGAAATTTCAATTCAACCGTCTACATATTTATTGAGCAATCGTAGAAAGAAAATACCTTGATCTGATTCCTGATTATAGATGTTATGGGCGAAGTGCGATTGCCAAATTTCAACATTGGTTATAACGTATTTGACTTTCCATTAATCAAGAAATAACTGAAAACACTTAAAAATAGCTAATTTAACATACGCCGATATTTGTGTCCTTAAACTCGACTTATTTAAAAGTATTTGATTACTTGATTACTTAACTATTTAAGGTGAATACGCATAGGCGTTCCCCTCTCGCCCCTTGCCTCGCAAAGACGGCACCTTCATCCTCCATCATCCATCCTCCTTTTAATTTTAATTTTTTTGATATTTTGAAAAACCAAAAATCATCTCAAAAAATTTTTAAAATATTTGAGGATATTCTTTGACCAATTCTAAGATATTTTTGTACTTACATAATTTGAGCTAAGCTCAATAGTTTCCGAGAAAAAAATTAGCTTATGTTTTTGTAGAATATTTACGTTCTTGCCGCCATATTGTAAAAAGGAGTGGTTCAATGATTACATGAAAATTCCCTGTTAAACTTTAACTATTCCGATCACCCCTGATCATGATTACAGTATGAATTCTTTGCGGTAACATTGCAAAAAAAAAACAAAAAAAGTGTTTTTTCAAACATTTTCACGTTTTTCACGTTTGAATCGGCCATATTTTTTTTTCTTTATGTCTAATCGAAATTTTGAGCCGGTATTCTGAAAGAGCATAAAATTCTACGCCGATATATCCGAAAACAAATTTTTTTCAACGCCGATAACATAAAAAATAATCGCATTGAAAGTTTGGTAAGAAATCGGGACGCTTGGACGTTAATGGCTTAAGCCGGAGAAGTTAACGGAATAATTAACAGCTAAATCATCTCAGATTGATCCAATTGTGTGAAGTCATCGACAAAATATCCTCTATTAATATCAGAAAAATATGAGAAATATAAGTAACCATATATAAAAATGTAAAGGCTTTCGCATTTTATATTTTATTTTTTTATTTGGTTCCGCCGTGAAATGGCTTCAATCGCCTTTTACCATCTTTCCCATATTCCATTTCCGATTTCCATCACTCGTCTACCTGCACTTCGCTAAGCCACCTCCGGCTAAGCTAACCCCATTCGACCGCAGCCGACTTAGCCACGCTGCTCCGCATTGGCCGCGGGCACGAGGAAACTGCGGAAAACCCGCGGCGGTAAAAACACCGCTATATTTTTACGAAATTCCCGGAAGTATACACTAAAGTAATAATGTTACTTGTGTGTGGACACCGGTCTTAGAAAAATACCATGCAAACAGTTCTAGTAGGAAATGCTGCTTAAAACCGGAGACCATCGGAGTTGGCGACCGAAACTGCAACAATTTCTATAAAAAAAAATAGAAACAGGATATTGAATCCAGTTTGCTACAAATTCTAAAAAAAAATGCTTTGCTCATTGCCACAAAAATTAACCTCGCTTACAACGTTCATTCCACTATGCAGAACGGGAAATACGTCCGACAGGATCGCGTTGTCGTCCAATTTCAGGTACATAACGATCAGTGGTATGTACAAAATGCTGCTTAAGGTAGTTCTGTCGCGTCATGCTCACTTCGCATAAGTTATCGAAAAACGAGAGGTAGTTGCCGACACTTGTCGATAATACAAAAATTTGAAAAAAAACATGCATATTTTAGGTGCTGAAAAGATTTGTACGGCATTATAATAATTCCAAAATGTTATTAACAAATTGATGAAAAATAAAATTGCTTAACAAATGTTCCGACCACTTACTTTTTTGTTTCTATGAAAATGATTCGTTTATTTTTTTCCATACGTAGGAATTTTTTCACATTTTTTTCTGTGCTTTGAAATTTTTTTTTTTTCAATGCAAAAAACGAAAAATTGAAAGCGAAGAAAAAAAATTGAAAACATTCATACGTATTCAGAAAAATGCACCAATAATTTTCATCGAAACAAAAAAATTGGATTGTTGGAAGATTAGTTAAACAATTTTATTTTTCATCAATTCGTTTAAAACATTTTGGAATAATTATAATACCAAATTAATCTTTTCAGCACCTATAATAATATATATACGGTATAATATGCATAATTTTATTTCAAATGTTTATATTGTCGAGAAGTGTTTGCAATTTGCTCTCATTTTTCGGACACTTATGCAAAGTGAGCGCGAAGCGACAGAACTACTTCAAAACCGGAGACCACCGGAGTTGGCGACCGAAACCGTACCAATTTCCATAAAAAAATAAAAACATGATAAACGCAGTTTGCTGCAAATAAAAAAAAAATGATTCGCTCATCGCCACAAGAATCAACCTCGCCTACAACGTTCATTCCACTACACAGAACCAGAAATACGTCCAACAGGATCGCGTTGACGTTCAGATTCAGGTAACACGACGATCGGCTCGTCCCCTCGAACAGCGATCACGCTCATGTACATACATACATACTACGCGGTACCTATCTGACTAATTTACGACCTGGTTCGCGTCGCACAGATTGCGAAGAGAGCTCCGGGTGTGTGCGATCGTTTCGCGCGCCGGGCAAAACACGTCGAGCCGCCGATTCCAGACAGGGGGTTACCAGCGCGACCAGACGAGTCGTCTTGTAATCATCGGCACGTACGCATAACTTCCGCAGTCTGCGCGCGCAACGAACACGCACACGCGAGAACTCAACGCGCATGCGCGGAGTGGTCATACAGCCCGCGCGCCTTATTGGCCGGCTCAGTAACATTAGACCCAAAGACAAAATAACCGTGTCAAAAAATCCACGACAGACGACTAAAAAAAAAAAAAAAATCCGAACAACAAAATAACTGTGTCAAAAAATCCACGACAGAATACCCAAAAAAAATATTGGAACGACAAAATAACCACAATAAAAATTCCCAATCGACTCGAAGACCCGAGCGACCAAAAGCCCACAGTTCAGACAACACAAAAAATCGGAGAGACCGAAGAATCGAGAATCGGAGCCATCAATTATTCGAATATCAATTCTTTTGTTTTGTCAGAAAATATCTATATTTTTTTCATCTATAGCTGAAAATAACCGTAGAGTTTTATAACTACAGCGAAAAATATCCATAGAGTTCGTCAAATATAGCGGAAAATATCTATATGTTTTTCATCTGCAGCGGAGAATATTCATAAATCTTTGTCGAGGATGATTATATTCCGAGTGTTATTTTTGCATGTTATTTTGACGCTGGAGATTTTTTTATGGATATTCTGACATTGCATTTTTTTCCCCGGAGATATTTTGACGTTTGATATTTTTTCCAAGATTTTATGACACGGATAAAAGGACGGGGCCGTACGACGCAGGCGCAAGAGCTACATTATGACGTATGCACCGCGCATGCGCGCCTCGTACACGCGCATGCGCGAAAGTAAGCGAGAAGATCGAGAGTCCGGGAAAAAAAAAAGATGGCGGGCTAAGTATACACTCGTCGTAGATCAGCGCGGGATAGATCATTTCTCCGATTTACGTCCCCGGGACGCGCATGCGCGGACTCTCGCCATAGGTATATACCACACGTCGGATGTGGAAGCAGCCGGCGGCGCACCGAGGGATTACGCACCGCAGGCTGCGCGCGCAGCTTCCATCCTGCGCGTGCGACTCTGCGCCGATGTTGCGGGGCACCAACCGCCGCGCATGCGCAGAAGAGCCACGGGCTAACGCACAACGCTCTGCGTTAGCGGAACGGCCGCGCACATCGAACGCGCACTGCGCCTGCGCGCTCGCTGAGCACGTGATAAATCGAAGCTATCCCCGAGTCGACTTCGCCGATGCGGGAGTCGAATAAGAAAATCCTATTCCGCGTATGTAACCCTTGCGCTATCTGTGCGCGGGGCTCCGCGCAGATTATCTTCAAAGATTCCTATCCGGTGAGGCGCAAAAGTGCCGTTCTCAGTATGCGCAATGCGCGTGTATGTGTGAAAGGGACGAGGATGATCGCGCGAGGCGCCGATGGAGAAAGGAGACGCGGCGGACGAAAAGGTGAAGACGCGAAAACGATGTCACGCATCTTGAAGACACGAAAACGATGTCACCTCCCCCCTTTCCTCCCACCCTCCTCTTCCCCCTTTACTCGCTCCCTCCCCTCCCCCACCTCAACCTTTAGCCGCAGGATTACCGTGCGACAGTTCATTATGTATCGGCTGCCGCCTATTGGGGGGGGGGGGCTTTTACGCGCATGCGCGTACCAGCGTCGCTGGTTGTATATTTAAGGTGCGAAACGGTGCTCAATCTCCGAAAAAGTGAAAATTATGACTGAATTTCGGACACTTCTTGATGGGATAAAAATATAAAAAAAATTGAGTTTATAGGAGGTGCTCAAGAGATTGATTTCGCATAACAATACTTTCAAAATGTTATTGACAAATTGATGAAAAAAATAATTGTTTAACTAAACCCCCGATTACTAAACTTTTTTTTTCATATGAAAATGATTTATCAATTTTTCTGCACGCGTATGAATTTTATCAGAATTTTTTGTAATTTTGGAAAATTGGTTTTTTTTTTTTTTTTCTTACAATGTTCGAGCTGTATCTCCGAATCTATGTGATCGATCGTGCGGAAACTTCTTGGGTGTAATAGGTGTTTCTATGACTAACACATATCCAAAATTCAGGAATTTTCACACATTTTTCACAATAAAAAAAATTATAAAAAAAACATTTTTCAAAAGTTACTAAAAATTCTGAAAACATTCATACGCATGCAGAAAGATTAACAAATAATGTTCATATGAAAAAAGTATGGTAAGCGGGGCTTTGTTAAACAATTATGTATTTCATCAATTTATTAATAACATTTTGAAAGTATTATTATGCCAAATCAATCTCTTGAGCACCTCTTATATACTTGATTTTTTCAGATTTTCATCCCAACAAGAAGGGTCCGAAATTCTATCTTAATTTTCACTTTTTCGGAGATTGAGTACCGTTGCGCGCTCCCACTAGGGTAGAAGTACCATTTTTGGCCATCTTAGGACCCTTTGTGGCCACCACTTGTTCCATTTGTGGCCATACTTATTACACGTAAATTTCGGGATGGCCACAAAAGGTGCAAAAGTGCTTTGAACGCTTTAAACATTATTTATTAAATAATTATGTATTTCAAGCCCAGCATTGTTCAATGTAAAATTTGCTTCAGTTCGTGAAGAATAATGTCATGTATTAATTTGATTAGATTGATAGTATGATGAATTAATATATCCGTTTTTCATGTGGCCATTAATGGTACAGTGGCCACAAACGGTGCGTCTACCCTACCTCAAAATCGTTATACGTAAATCCAAATCCCTGCGTCTTAGGTGACGGGTCGTGGATTATCTTGAGGCGCGAAGGTGTTAGCGCCGTCGCCGAAGGTTGCAGCAGCAGCAGCAGCAGCATCAGCAGCAGCAGCGACTCTCAGGTTCACCAGGCGTTTGTCAACGCGCCAGCGGCTAGCGGTGAGTGCGACGACGCACGCAGGCACCCACGCAACATGTAAGAGGCGCTTGGTTAAAACGCCGACCGTCTGTTGTACACTTCCTAGTTTGTCTGGGAAGGTCGGCGACGACGGCGACGACGACGACGACGACGACGACGACGACGACGACGAGCCTACGGTTAAGTAACTAAGTAACGGCCGGGAACGCTAAAGTGTCGAAGCCACCGCCGGTACATTAATTATTTTATGTACTCCGGGGCGATAGATACCTCGGAGTATGCACCGAGTTCGCGGTAAATCACGAAAGTAATTAAGGCGGAAATGGAATTCACCGCTCGCACTTTAAGGTGATCGCGAGAAAATACCGTTTCGTTGGCCCCGACTAAAAGGATTGTGACACGGAAACGAAAAAAAAAATTGTTAGGTTTCACCTATGAGGAAGCGACCTTACGGATTTAGTGTTGGTAATGTTCATGTTCACTGTTTCTTTCTTGATGTTCTCTAATTATCCGGCAATCGAGACGAGAAGGATCTAGCAATGCGAAAAATTCACAGGCGCCATAGACATTTTTACTCGACCATTAGGGTAGATGTACCGTTAGTGGCCACTATACCTATTGTGGTCATTTTTATTATTTTATTCTACAAATTATTTCTTCCCCACAATTGCACGTTGATTTTTTTGACAAATGCATTTCAATTCACTGAATGACCTACCCGACGATTTTTTTATTCGATTAAATGTTTCGATTTATTCCTTCGAATGTGATGGCCACAATTGGCCCTAAGAGAGCGAGGGTCGTTTCTACACATTTTTATTCTACACAAAAAATTCTACACAATTTTTCCTACACACGATAATGTCCTGCACGAGACATTCTACACATAATTAAATTCAATTTGCAATATCCTACACATACTGTTGATCTAAAAAAATCCAACTCAATATATCCTACACATTTAAATATTCTGTGTAGATTATTCTACACATCTTAGATCAATAGTTCGTGATCCTACACATATAACGAGAACTAAAGAGGGTACTAAAGAGTTATATGTGTAGAATCACTAACTATTGATCTGAGATGTGTAGAATAATCTACACAGAATACTTAAATGTGTAGGATATACTGAGTTGGATTTTTTTAGATCAACACTATGTGTAGGATATCGCAAATTGAATTTAGTTATGTGTAGAATGTCTCGTGCAGGACATTATCGTGTGTAGGAAAAATTGTGTAGAATTTTTTGTGTAGAATCACCCATGTGTAGAATAAAAATGTGTAGGATCGATGCTCCCCCCCCCCCCCCCCCCCTCCCCTCTAAGATGGCCAAAAATGGTACGTCTACCCTATAGTAATTTTGCTAGAACTTTTCAGGAGGTTAGGACTTGTCAACTCCAACAATTTTTATTATAGTTCTTATTCGCATTCATAATAATTAATCATATTTTAATTCCAATAATAGAATATACATATTAATACCAAGTAATTAACGCGGAAATGAAATTCACCGCGCGCACTTTAAGGTGATCGCGAGAAAATGCCGTTTCATTGGCCCCAGCTAAAAGGATTGTAATACGGAAACGAAAAAAAAAAAAAAAAGAAAAAAAAAATTGTTAGGTTTCATCTATGAGGAAGCAGCGACCTTAGGATTTAGTGTTGGTGATGTTCATGTTCACTGTTTCTTTCTTGATGTCCTCTAATTATCCGGCAAACGAGACAGTGGAACAGACGTTTGATTGTGCGGCGTGAGAATCATTCAGTCGTCGGGCGAAATGTATTTTTAATGCCAGGACACTGACATCAAGGGAACGTAATTATTTCGACGCTGACGAGATATTATTCATTGACAACGAAGGACACTGGGTGGTCCATGATGATGGATCGAGATTTTTTTCTGTGGTAATTCAATAGACAAGGGTAATTTATCTTATAGTGCGGAATTCTGGAGGGGGACTCGGAAGGAACGATGCAGCGCGGATATTGGCTCGCGTTTGAATGTTTGTAACGAGTGCGCGAATGAATATAATTTATTTCTAAGGGTTTTCATGATAACAAAATTGAACGAGAATTTTGCTTATTGAAAATAGACGCAAAATTCTGAACCCTTTTTCCTTCGACTCTTCGTTTTGTCGAAAATTTTACTTCAATAATAAGACAGTGTGTATCCATTGATATTCCTGATCCATAATTTTTGAGAGCTTCAAGGATCAATTAAGGGGTTAGGTGGGTTTCAGAGGCTCAAAAAAGGGTATTTTTTACTCATTTTTTAAATGTATCTGATGAAATATCTCATTTAAACAATTTATAGTTGTAATAATAAAAGAAAATCTTTCGTTCAAACACTAGATAATATTATTTTGAATAAGTGTGCAAATCGTACTCACCGACTTCAGCAATCGTATCCACCGACTTCAAAAATTGAGTTTCGAGAAAAATGCGTTAAAATTTCGAAGAGCTGAAGATTCTATCTCTTAGAATGTCACTCAGATAAAATTGAAATTCTGGGAGAATATTCTAGACATATTGTATCATTTAATAACACAAAAAAACGATCCCATGAAATTTCAAAACCTACCTAACCCCTTAATTCATCGAAATATCTATTAAATTCACAAAAAAAAATCGATATCACAACGTAAATTATGTTCGATGTTGCCTAAGCACAAAATATAACTAAGTGTAACTAATTCTGAATCCACGTAGATATGTTTCCATAATTTGAACAACGTTAACCTCTCGATAAGCTCGTTACATCTGCATGTCAATTAAAACCGTTTCCAGTAAAAACAACGTTTGAAGCCGTTATCGATGTAAGCCCAATTACCGGCATTAACGGCCTAAGCTGCAGTGATGACCGATCAACGTGACCAAGACGAGGGTTTCTCGGGGAGACCAGGCAACGGCCTGGTACCAAATCACCGGGGCCTTCACTCATCAGTCTAGCCTCTGATGGCGTATGATGAATGATCCTGGGTCCTCGCTTCGTGTCTCGTGTGTGCCCAAGGTACATCGGCTCCATTCCGCTGTTCCAGTGAAAACCTTTCTTGGGTTACGCGATGCTGACACACCGTACGTTATTGTATATTTATGAGGTGGATAACGAAGCGTCTCAATTAGATTTCAACACTCCGCAAAGACGGTAGCGCCGTGAGTGATCGCTTCACCCGGGAGACCTTCCAGCCTCAGCCCCACGTTTGTTCTCTTTCACTTGGTTTATACGAGGAAGGCGAAAGCAAAGAAAAATAAAAGGAAATAAAGGGATCCCCGGAGACCCGAAGGCCTACGGCACCTTCCGGTTGACACGCCACAGCCCAAAAGATTAGAATCACGCTACCCATTTGTGAAGCTGTAAACCCAACCACCTTTACGATCGTGCAAAGAGCATCATGGATACCTGACAATGGCTGTCACTCATCGGCAAATAATCTATAATTTATAACATATAAATAATGTATAACATTCTGCGTTTAAAAATGACAACCTTTTGTTTACACTACAAAAGTCGTTTATAAACAGCTGTAATTTTCTTGCGGAAATTGTTACAAATTGTTTATGAGGCAAATTCGTACAACATCTTTTAACAAAGATAATGAGCCATGAAACATCCAAATCAAGCAAAAAACATGGTTTTTTCTTTAAAAAATCTGAACGAAAAGTACCTGTTCGAAACGTTGCGTAAATCGGTTAATATTCGGGCAAATTTTATGCAATTAAATTTTTCTCTGGACAAAAACAACCACCTTTACGACCGAGCGAAGAGCATCATGGATACCTGACAATGGCTGTCACTCATCGACGTATAATCGATTAGTCGAGTCGGCGTAATGGATTTGGTGAAAAAAGAACCTTCTAACAAGGCGGACCACCTATAACGAGGATGACCTCTGGCGACCTTGAGTGACCTTAGTTTTGGTACATCTCCATGGATAAAATGATGATGCATGGAGAGAAAATTCATTACGGCATAACTCAGGCAACCTCTGTAGATAATTTGTAATTTGTAACTTCACTTTGGACGTCGACGAAT
This sequence comes from Itoplectis maculator, assembly GCA_964034905.1. NCBI lineage: Eukaryota > Metazoa > Arthropoda > Insecta > Hymenoptera > Ichneumonidae > Itoplectis > Itoplectis maculator. The sequence goes on from OZ035859.1 coordinate 4,244,650, forward strand.
AGACGTAATTTTTCAAAACCTTATCAATTATCATAAATCGAAAGGGCGTAACTCAGTTTAGCCGAGCATGCAAGAGGTTGATCCCTTCTGATTTGTGATTCCATATGTTAAAACGACATGATTCCATATGTAAAATCAACATCAAACTTGATGGTTGTTTGGATAGGGAATTTTGGAGATAATAACACACGGATCATTTCTTTAGGAAAATAAGTGATAGCTTCCTCCGCATCCGCACCTCATCAACAACACACTTTAGCCGACCATGCAAGAGGTTGATCCCCTTTGATTTGTGATTCCATATGTGAAACGATATGATTCCATATTTCAAAACATGATTCCATATGTTAAATGGACATCGAATTTGATGGTTGTTTGGATACCGAATTTTGGGGATAATAATACACAGATCATTTCTTTCGGAAAATAAGTGATAGCTTCCTCCGCATCCGCACCTCATCGAATATGGTAATTGTATATTGCCTCAGCTCCCTTAGCTCGATAATTGTGGTTAAAAAAAAAGTAGTTTCGAAACCCCCGTCGAGTGTTGAAAAAAAATACAGAACCCATGCATACATATATACCCAGGTATACATATATACCTGGTGCTTGCTTCGTGTACCCTGCGCAACGGGTAAATTACATTAATAGGTTCGACGAGTGGTCGAGATCCGTGGGTCGAGGTATCTTCGTTCGGCAGGAAGAGAAGGTAAGCGAGAGGTCTACGCGAAGGAGGAGGAACGAATCCCCGACGAGCATCCCCGAAATTACCATTACCGTTAAGATGTAATCGAGTGCACACGCACGGCTCGTAAACGCGCGCGCGGCTTTGTTTGCCAATGCCTAATTTGTCTCAATTACGACGGTTTTAATGGGCCAGGCCAGTGGTCGGTTGTATACCCAGGTACCGGACAACCGCAAACGGCGAGATACAGGAACTGCTTAAATTTCTTGCACATTTCCTTCCTTCGTATCGTGATGCTACGATAAACTCGTGGCTTATGGCAGAGAGAATGATTAATGTTTATATTTTAACTGCTTTTGACGTACAGAATGATAAATAGATACTTTTCTAATTAAATCATTTTATATTTGATTAAGTTCTGTCGCTTCACGCTCATTTCGCATGAGTTTTCGAAAAATGAGAGGTAATTGTCAATACTTCTCGATAATATAAAAATCTGACAAAAATCATGCATATTATTGGTGCTAAGAAGATTAATATAGCATAATAATAATTCCAAAATGTTACTAACAAATCTTCCGACAACTTCATTTTTTTGTTTCGATGAAATTGATTCGTTTATTTTTCTGAGTACGTACTAATTTTTTCAGAAAAACGAACCAATCATTTTCAAGAACTTATAACGTTTTGCGTTTAAAAATGACGACCTTTTGTTTACCCATCTACGAAAATCGTTTGTAAATAAAAACCTGTCATTTTCTGACGGAAATTGTAACAAATGTTTACGAGGCATATTTTAAGCACCTTTTAAGGAAGACAATGAGCCATGAAACATCCAAATCGAGCAAAAAACATGGTTTATTATTAAAAAAAAAACTGAACGAAAAGTACCTGTTCGAATCGTTGCGTAAATCGGTTAATATTTATGCAAATCTTATGCAATTAAATTTTTCCCTGGTCAAGAACGACCTGTCAATACAAATCAACATTTAAAAAAATCAACAGATGCCTAAAACCATGTTTAAATTATTAAAAAAAATCAGCACTCATTTGTGGAGCTGTATAACATCCTTAAAAACAGATTCTATCTTCATTCGTACCTTATATTATTCATTCTTTGCAATAAAGAATGTAATGTACATGTGTTATTCACAAGGGCGGTGAAAAAGAACATTTTGGTTCTTAACATCCTTATTATACACATAACCGGTCCACATACCGAGCGCAAAAGTGACGCGGAAAAACAAGAAGCAAGTACTCAGCCGACGTCTCGGCGTTGACCGTTCTCGCTCTCGTCGTTGCCTCTTCTCTTCGCTTGGCACGAAGTCTCGAATTCCCAGACTTCCCGTCACGATCGCGTCGTAAAGTGTATTAAAAGAATAAAATGGTATATCGTGTGATACGGATGGATATACCTATAGCGCTCCCTTTTATATCAATATATCGAGACGTTAAGGATGCCAGGAAAACAGTGCTAAAGTAAAAGAAGCAAAAAAAAAAGGGAGACGACGTGAAAGCTGTCTGGTGGCAGGTATACCCTACGAGGCATTGGATGCCGCCTCCTCTCTTCGCAATCTCTGTGCCGGCGTCAAAATGCCTCGAGGGTAAGGTAAATATTTATTTTCAGATAACCTTGCTTTTTCTCTCCCTTCGAGAGAGACCCGTGCGTATACAGTACAACGTATAGGCCTCGTCTCCATCGATCCGACAGTCACGAATCCACCGAGAGGGCGGCCGGTGTTAAAAGGTTTGCTTTATCGTGCCCCGAGGAGTTTGAGGGCACACGACGCGCCAAATGTAGCCACAACGAGTCTGTTGTCGGAAATACGCGACGGAATAAATTAAGAAGCCCTTAAGGGATCATCACAGTGCGACCCCCGAAAAATAGCATATTTTCGCTATTTTTTGTTATGGTTAGAATAGGCTAATCGATCTGATTTTTTTACAAATTAAAGCACTGATAGGGAATAGAAACTGATTTTTTTATTGGTTTGTTTATTATTTACCATTGTTTTTATTTAGTTGCGCCAAATGTAGCCACAACGAGTCTGTTGTCGGAAATACGCGACGGAATAAATTAAGAAGTCCTTAAGGGATCATCACAGTGCGACTCCCGAAAAATAGCATATTTTCACTATTTTTTGTTACGGTTAGAATAAGCTAATCGATCTGATTTTTTTTTACAAAATAAAGCACTGATAAAACAAATACACTGAGAATACAAAATTATTTTTTTTAATTGATTTGTTTATTGTTCAACATTGTTTTTATGTAGTCGCGCCAAATTTAGACACAACGAGTCTGTTGTCGGAAATACGCGACGGAATAAATTAAGAAGCCCTTGAGGGATCATCACAGTGCGACCCCCGAAAAATAGCATATTTTCGCTATTTTTTGTTATGGTTAGAATAGGCTAATCGATCTGATTTTTTTACAAATTAAAGCACTGATAGGGAATAGAAACTGATTTTTTTATTGGTTTGTTTATTATTTACCATTGTTTTTATTTAGTTGCGCCAAATGTAGCCACAACAAGTCTGCTGTCGAAAATACGCGACGGAATAAATTTGGAAGCCCTTAAGGGATCATCACAGTGCGACCCCCGAAAAATAGCATATTTTCGCTATTTTTTGTTACGGTTAGAATAAGCTAATCGATCTGATTTTTTTTTTACAAAATAAAGCACTAATAAAACAAATACACTGAGAATACAAAATTATTTTTTTTTATTGATTTGTTTATTGTGTAACATTGTTTTTATCTAGTCGCGCCAAATTTAGACACAACGAGTCTGTTGTCGGAAATACGCGACGGAATAAATTAAGAAGCCCTTGAGGGATCATCACAGTGCGACCTCCGAAAAATAGCATATTTTCACTATTTTTTGTAACGGTTAGAATAAGCTAATCGATCTGATTTTTTAATACAAATTTAAGCACTGATAGAGAATGCAAAATGTTTTTTTTTAATTGATTTGTTTATTGTTTTAACGTTGTTTTTATTTAGTCGCGCCAAATGTAGCCACACCGAGTCTGCTGTCGAAAATACGCGACGGAATAAATTTGGAAGCCCTTAAGGGATCATCACAGTGCAGCCCCCGAAAAATAGGATATTTTCGCTATTTTTTATTGTTAGAATAAGCTAATCGATCTGATTTTTTTTTACAAATTAAAGCACTGATAGCGAATGCAAAATGATTTTTTTTAAATTGATTTGTTTATTGTTTAACATTGTTTTTATTTATCGAAACTACCGGTGAAAAAAAGTCCCGTATGATGACTACGATTGCGGCCGCAAATTTGATATGAACCAAAATTTCAAAGTGATTATCAATCGGTAGGAAAACCGCTATCCGCCTATGGAGGTTTTTTCATTTTTCCAAATTTGAAAAAATGGCGGCGGTTTGAGCAAAAAGTATTGATTTTAGCCTATTTTTTGGACTGTTTTTCGCACAAAAAAATTGGAAGATTTGAAAAAAAAGCGTCCATAGGCGGATGAAGAATGATGCGAAAAATGTTCTGTCAAAATTTCAAAGGGGTAGCTTAAGGTAGTCCTTGCGCCTGGTGTCGAGTTCGCATAAGTTTTCGAAAGTTGAGAGGAAATTGCAACCACATCTGGATAATATAAAAATCTGAAAAAAAATCATGCATGGTAAAGACGTTGAAAAGATTAATTTTGCATAATAAAAACTCCAAAATGTTATTAACAAATTGATGAAAAATAAAATTGTTCAACAAATATTTCGACAACCACATTTTTTTGTTTCAATGAAAATGATCCGTTCTATTTTCTGAATATGCATGAATTTTTTCAAATTTTTGAATTCACTTTGAATTTTGTTATTTTCCCCATGTTAAAAAACGCAAAATTCAAAGTGAATTAAAAAAATTGAAAAAATTCATACATATTTAGAAAAATGAACGCATTATTTTCATTGAAACAAAAAAATTAAGTTATCGAAGGATTTGTTGAACAATTTTATTATTCATCAATTTGTTAACAACATTTTGGAATTTTTATTATGCAAAATTAATCTTTTCAACGTTTATAACATGCATGATTTTTTTCAGATTTTTATATTATCGAGAAGTGGTTGCAATTTCTTGTCAATTTTCTCGAATTTATGTGAAATGAATACTAGACGCAAGGACTACCTTAAAAGCTGCCCCTGTGAGAGTAGTCACCGTTTTGAAAAACACCATCCCGAGAAAAACTATTCTATTCGAAAGCTTTCGAAAGACAAAAAAAAAAAAATAGAAACCAAGTGTTTAATCATTGGCTAACTGTTCAGTCATTAGTTGGAAATCGATGCAAGCGAGGCCGGGTCGTCGGTTCCAAATGTTTCAGTCAAAATTCCTTGGCGAATTCGAGAGACAAACCCTCATACTTGATACAAACCCAAGATGTCTTACATTTTGCGTTGTCGGATTATTAAATCTTAGTCCAGCGCATATTAGCACGTGCTTTGCGCTCTGAAATTGTCAATTTTCACATCGAACCAGAACCGCAGAATGGTATCAACGTTTTCTGCTCCTGCCTCGACTGCACACGATACGGAAATCGATGCAAGCGAGAGCCGGCCCGGCGGTACCAAATGTATGCAGAGTAGCCGAAAGGGAATTCGAACATCGAACCCCGCAACCCGTGCGAGCGATTTGCGCCATCCTGGAATACATTTCGCTGCGTTCAGCCAGTATCAGCAGTGCCGGATTCGCCGGATTCGTTACCGATTACCAAACAACCTCTCGGCACCCGACGATAACGTGTGTCAGATCCAAAAAACCCGCGGAAAAGAAGCGAACGAGTGTCCGATTATTACACGTTACAACGAATGCATTACCATTACGTATTTTGTAGGCAGCGTTATATCCGCGGTGTATGAATTATCCAATGAAGACCCCGGGAAAACCATGGGGAAGAGTGAAACGCAAATGAGCCTCGGGGCAGCCGCAACGAGCCACCGCGATGTTCTGCTAAATTACAAAACGGTGTTTCAACGTAGTTTATATCATCTGGAATATTTATACAAATTTTGGGTTTTGCTGATAACGAGACGCACGAAAATACACCGTATTTTCACCATCAATTCTGTGATTCCGTGCTCGGAAAAAAATGTATGTAATCGTATCCCCGGTGGAAAATTTGTATTTTAACATTCGACCCAAGCCAGGCACTTATTAGGCCCGGGCAGGGATGATACAGCCCCGAACGTACATTTTTTTACTAGGGATACTATACTTGCACGGAAAGAAGAATTTAGCAAAAATCAGCAAGTCATATGGTAACAATTTTTAAGGCGAATGGTACACCAGCGCCACCACCGATAATATGTGAACAATTTACAGGCACCATAGACATTTTTACTCGACCATTGTAGTAATTTTGCTAGGCTTGTCAGGAGGTTAGGACCTGTCAACTTCGACAATTCTTATTATAGTTCTTATTCCCATTCATAATAATTAATCATATTTTCATTCCTATAATAGAATATACATATTAATACCAACTCCCATAGATATATTCGTCACAGAAAGTAGTTATATCGAAAGAACGGCACAAGCCAAACATTCAAACGTCACATAGAAAATGTTCGAATCAGTCAATGCACGACAGCGACACCATAGTACTGCGATTTCTGGTAAAAATTACGAAGATTTCTCGTAAAAAACGTTTTACCATCTACACGGAGAGAAGGATCTGATAAAATTTACCAATGGATCTAGTAAAAATTACCAATGCGCCTGGTAATTGGCCGCCATAGCCGCCATCTAACGTTAAGTACGAGAACTACGAGAATTTTTACCATATATATGAACATTTTTACCATATTTCGTGGTAAAAATTCTCAGTTTCGTGGTAAAAATTCTCAAAGTTCTCGTACTTCTTGATAGATGGCGTCGTGACTCCCCTGTGCCAGAAAACAATGGTACTTTTTACTAGATATATGGTAAAATTTATCAGACCCTTCTCTCCGTGTAGCTAAAAATATCACAGCATTCATTACCAGTAGGTCCGGTAAAACTTATTGAGTTTTACGATAAAATTCGCTAGAGTGGCGTGGTAGTCATCCGGTACTAAAATTTTCTGTCAGTTTTTACCGGATATATCGCAGTTTTTACCAGATCCTTCTCTCCGTGTTATAAAGTCTAATTTTCATTATTTTATTTCTCCAAACGCTAATTCTTGCCCTCAGACGTCATGACAATGCAGAACTGCACACCGTATGCCCTACGAACTCCACGATTGGACGAGTCTACATTCCAGCACCATGATTCGTCGATTTCGAGCTGTACTACTCACCCCCATCGCGCTCACTGTACACATCTCGATGGAAGCTTCGGGAGGCGCGAGCTTATTACATACTTCAACGGCATTGTGCTTCTTGCTCTCGTTTTCTCATCCCCCGGCGCGCTGATTTCACCGAAGAACATCCAATCTCTGTCGCGTTTTCCGTCGCTGCCGCTCGCTAAATATGAAATAACCGGCGGCAGTGACGGATGTCGTTTATGTCCGGCCGTAAACCTTCTCTTTCAACGTGTCCCCCACTTCCAGAGGGGGGAGGGGGGATATACGTCGGGAGAGGGGGGGGGGGACGTATATCCAAACACGTTCTCACACCGGACGACTCTCAGTAAATATACGTCGGTGCATATAGTAGAAATAGTTCGCCAGAGGTCGCCCAGGGGGCGCGTCCAGCGGAGGCGAGAGACGAGAGGACGAGAAAGCACCGACGACTGCTGGTGCAACCAGCTCGGGGGACTGGGCTAAGCGTTCGGTCGCCCCGCGGGGCGGCGAGCAGCCCGCTTGCCGAGCTCCGCGATTTTCGAGCGTCCCTCTGCGCGCCCAGGTCGTTTGGCTTATCGCAGCTCGAGTGTCGAATGTCCGGTCGTATAGCCCGCCGTGAACGCGACGATAATAACGGCGATAATGGCACCGAGAATAAAAATCCCCTGGTGTATGTGACGTCGAGTACTATTATGCTCGTATAGCACCGGCGCTTTAGTACGGCGAACGTCGAGTGCCTACTAGACGGTAGGATCTCCTCGTATCATTATAATTATCATTGTCGTTCTGACATAATCGTACCCTCTTTTGTAATTAACTCAGTGATAAAAAACACGTTTCTTTCGCTCGTTTTATTTTTTTCCTTGATGAGGATCGTCCTGCGAACGCCAATTTTTTTTCTGACAATCGGCAGTGAAGAACTTTGGTGCAGTTTTTTTTTGCAACATTTTTTCCAGTTAATTTGTTATTTCATGACGTGTCAATCATTCTCGTTCTGACACAATCGTACTCTCTTTTGTAATTAACTCAGTGATAAAAAACACGTTTCTTTCGCTCGTTTTATTTTTTTCCTTGATGAGGATCGTCCTGCGAACGCCAATTTTTTTTCTGACAATCGGCAGTGAAGAACTTTGGTGCAGTTTTTTTTGCAACATTTTTTCCAGTTAATTTGTTATTTCATGACGTGTCAATCATTGTCGTTCTGACATAATCGTACCCTCTTTTGTAATTAACTCAGTGATAAAAACCACGTTTCTTTCGCGAGTTTTTTTTTTTGCTTGATGAGGATCATCCTGCGAACGCCAATTTTTTTTCTGACAATCGGCAGTGAAGGACTTTGGTGCAGTTGTTATTTTTTTGCAACATTTTTTCCAGTTAATTTGTTATTTCATGACGTGACAATCATTCTCGTTCTGATATAATCGTACCCTCTTTTGTAATTAACTCAGTGATAAAAACCACGTTTCTTTCGCGAGTTTTATTTTTTTGCTTGATGAGGATCGTCCTGCGAACGCCAATTTTTTTTCTGACGATTGGCAGTGAAGGACTTTGGTGCAGTCGTCATTTTTTTTGCAACATTTTTTCCAGTTAATTTGTTATTTCATGACGTGTCAATCATTCTCGTTCTGACACAATCGTACTCTCTTTTGTAATTAACTCAGTGATAAAAACCACGTTTCTTTCGCTCGTTTTATTTTTTTGCTTGATGAGGATCGTCCTGCGAACGCCAATTTTTTTTCTGACAATCGGCAGTGAAGAACTTTGGTGCAGTTTTTTTTTGCAACATTTTTTCCAGTTAATTTGTTATTTCATGACGTGTCAATCAACGTCGTTCTGACATAGTCGTACCTCTTTTGTAATTAACTCAGTGATAAAAAACACGTTTCTTTCGCTCGTTTTATTTTTTCCTTGATGAGGATCGTCCTGCGAACGCCAATTTTTTGTTCTGACAATCGACAGTGAAGGACTTTGGTGAAGTCGTTATTTCTTTGCAACATTTTTTCCAGTTAATTTGTTATTTCATGACGTGTCAATCTTCGCCATTGTGCTGCTCCACTGCAGTCCACGTTGTACTGTACTCTATGCATGTGTTCACGAAAGCTGAATAGCCCATTGTTTTTTTTTCTTTTTTTTTGAGGCCGGATGTTATCGGTTATTTATCGGAATATTTGGAAAATTTGATCCTCAACAAGATTCGTGGAATCCGTATTGGTTTCGGCACTTCCGAAAATTGGAGTGGTTATGAACAATGCCGAAACAGTCAAACAGCAAAAATTCTCGACGCTGCCGCGGCAATTCAATAGATTTGAATTGTTACGCGCGCACAAAAACTCATCCATGCGGATCCTTTTTCAATACCCCATTTCGGAATACGCTTCATTGTCCGTATTCCGACGTTGTAATTATGATAAATGGCTGTCGATTAAGAAAAAAAAATTCACTGCGGTTCGGAAAATGACTTCGCATCTCTTTTAATGCCGCGTAATTTTATCCGTCACATTTTAAACCTGAAATGCGAGTAAGTCAAGCTGAATTTCAATTTGGTGTAATTACTTACCTGAAAAAAAAAAAAAAAAGAAAATGCGGAATAAGATATGCAAATTGTTTTATTATCGAATATAACAGAACGGGTTTTAACATTAATCCTACAACGTGAATGTGTAACCAGAGCATCGATTTCCGTATCGTGTTCAGTCGACGGGCAGGAGCAGAAAAGGTTGGTACCATTCTGCGATTCTAGTTACACTTGAAAAATTATAATTTCAGAGCGCAAAACACGTGCTAATATACCCTGGACTAAGATTTAATCCTACAACGCAAAATGTAGGACATTTTGGGTTTGTATCAAGTAGAAGGCTTTGTCTGTCGAATTCGCCATTGAATTTTGACTGAAACATTTGGAACTGACGACACAGCATCGCTTGGATCGATTTTCAACTAATGACTGAACAGTTAGCCGATGATTAAACACTTGGGTCCTATTTTTTTTTTTTTTCCGAGCTTTCAAATAGTAGGATTTAAACTAATATAACAGAACGGTTTTTAACATTAATCCTACATCATGAATGTGTAACCAGAGTTCTTGGGTTTATATCAAGTAGGCAGCTTTGTCTCTCGAATTCGCCATTGAAACTCGATATACCAAAGTTTACTTATTACCATCCACATCCGATAGTCACTTTGATGGTTAACCATCGCCAACAAAGTGCACAATGCGACTATGTCAACGGTATTACGACTGTACTGCACTAAAGCCGGGTTTCATCGAGCGGAAACTCTCCTCGGGGGAGTCTTTTGGAAAATAATAAAAACTTGCCGGTGTGGAATTGGGTTCCACGGTCCTCGCGAACCGGAATTCGAAGTTACATTTAGAAACGCGGAAGTGATGGGTACGCGATTGAAAGTTTGCGAGGTCGTGCATTGCGTTTGAGTCCTTCGGCGCTGTATTCAGACATTCAGACTTCAGGGTTCAAGGAGAGGGAATAAGTGGGAATAAAGGATTGAGAGCGGCGATAAAATAACAGACACCAGTGTCGATTTCACAGAGGGACGAAAGTAGCTTGGCGCGGAGATGGAAACTCAAAATCGTAGTTTCGGTACGTATCGCCAATTCTTGGCAAAACTTTTTGTTACCTAGCTGTGTGTCTTATGATCGGAAATTGCAAATGCAGCGTCAATGGCGCAGACAGTGATTTCCTATAGATCGTACAGTACCATTCGTGCAATCTGCATTTCATAAAATGATCTTTTTGAAGAACCTCAGGGTATCACGTGACCATGTCTGAAATACGTCGAGTATGCCGTTGCTTAGCCAGTACCAAAATCGTGTTTTCCGGATATAGTGACAATATCCATTTATATTTATGTCAAAAATTGCAAATGCAGCGTCTATGGGGCAGACAGTGATTTCATATAGATCGTACAGTACCATTCATGGAATCTGCATTTCATAAAATGGTCTTTTTAAAGGATCTAAGGGTATCACGTGACCATGTCTGGAATACGTCGAGAATGCCTTTGCTTAGCCAGTACCAATATCGTGTTTTCTGGATATAGTCACAATATCCATTTATATTTGTGTCAAAAATAGCAAATGCAGGATCAATGGGACAGACAGCGATTTCCTATAGATCGTACAGTACCATTCGTGCAATCTGCATTTCATAAAATGTTCTTTTTGAAGGACCTCAGGGTATCATGTGACCATGTCTAGAAAACGTCGAGAATGCCGTTGCTTAGCCAGTACCAAAATCGTGTTTTCCGGGTATAGTGACAATATCCATTTATATTTGTGTCAAAAATAGCAAATGCAGGATCAATGGGACAGACAGCGATTTCCTATAGATCGTACAGTACCATTCATGCAATCTGCATTTCATAAAATGGTCTTTTTGAAGGACCTCAGGGTATCACGTGACCATGTCTGGAATACGTCATGAATGCCTTTGCTTAGCCAGTACCAAAATCGTGTTTTCTGAATACAGTGACAATATCCATTTACATTTGAGTCCAAAATTGCAAATGCCTCGTCACTGGGATAGACAGTGATTTCATATAGATCGTACAGTACCATTCATGGAATCTGCATTTCATAAGATGGTCTTTTTAAAGGATCTCAGGGTATCCCAAGTATTTGGAATACGTTGAGAATGCCATTGCTTAAACAAGAGCGTATTTTTTGGGTACAGTGACAACCATTAATCCATTTATATTTGTGTAAAAAAATGCAAATGCAGTATCAATGGGGCAGGCAGTGATTTCCTATAGATTGTATAGAACCATTCGTGCATTCGTGCAATCTGCATTTAAAAATGATCTTTTTGGATGACATTACCATGCCTGGAATTCGTCAAAGCTGCCTTTGCTAAGCCAGCACCAAGATCGTGTTTTCTGGATATAGTCACAACATCCCTGTACATTTGTGTTACTGTCGTATTTTCAGTTTATCGATATATCCGGCCGTATATAACCCTCACGTGGCTAACCCTACGGCACCGCGTAAGCATCGTCTGCGTGGGGTACACCTCGGTCACAGCTCTCGCGTGCTATCCCCGCCGGTTTCTCAATGTCGAAAAGTAATTCAGGTTACTACAGCATCGAGGGATAGAAGGCTATCACCCCCGTTGTCGTTCTCCCTGGCTTTCGTCGTCGTCGGGACGTCTATACGAGGATCGACGTTGATACTCGCACGTCGCGGAGAAATCCCGGAATTTCATTTCAACCGGTAGGTCGCGAGAGGCGGCGCTGGTGGATAGCGTCGTCCTCATTTACACGCTGGAATAGCTCGGAACTGATGTATACACCCTCGCACGTACACGCGACACCGTCACAAAGATCCCGTAATAGTATATCTACAGCGTACACGTCTATCCAGAGGGCTGCACTGTAATACGTTCCCTGAGTTCGTATTTCTCGATAAATCGTTGATGTATCAGTCTGTTTACTATTGGTGGGTTTCGTGATGTCAATAGGCGTATTAAAACGACTACAAGATTAAAGACATCACGCGAAGGTCATACGAGGCAATCAATTGAGCATCAAGTCAAGACATCACGCGAAGGACATACAGGGAAGTCAATAGAACATCAAAAAACAAATCCATGTTGAATTGGTCACCAACCAAGACACCGTCACAAAGATCCCGTAATAGTATCTACAGCGTACACATCAATCCAAACGGCTGCACTGTAATACGTTCCCTTGCACCGTAATGCTTCGTATTTCTCGATAAATCGTTGATGTATCAGTCTGTTTACCATTGGTGGGTTTCATGATATCAATAAGCATATTTAAATGACTACAAGATTAAAGACATCACGCGAAGGTCATACGGGAAATCAATTGAGCATCAAAACCCAAGTCGGTGTATATACGACACTGTTAACCCTTTGAAGTATAGTGACACTTGCCTGTCACCTATTTCCACTCTGTTTTTCTACAATAAAACATTAGTTAGCGCGTAACGACGAATGTAAATGTATGTATTGATCTACAAACATCATAAATACATATACATTTACATTCGTTGTTACACGTTTAATTACATTCCTTGTTATGCGCTAAAAAAATTTATTGAAGAAAAACGGAGAGGAAGTAGGTGACATACCAGTATGTCACTATGCTTCAAAGGGTTAAGTAAAAACTCTTTTCTCCCGACTCTGCTGAAATGATCTCATTTCGTGCCCGCAACGCGGGCGGAAAGTCGCTCACTTCTAACCTGTGACTCGACGCATGCGCAGTCCGGTTTCATTACCTCCCTAGGGACGTAATTGGCACATTCCTGCCCACGGGCAGTAATGTAATCCGTACTGCGCATGCGTCCTCGTCACAGGTTAGAATTGAGCAACTTTCCGTACGTGTTGCACGCACGAAATGAGGTTATTTTCCAGCGAAATCGGAAGAAAAGTATAGAACGCGACATGGGAGAGAAGTGCCTTTTCACACTCGGTGAAAAGGTGCACTTCCCTCCCTTGTTGCGTAATGTACTATTTTGTTATTGTACTATATCTCTACAGTGATATCTGTAGATATCGTTATATCCATAGCCTCTGCTGTAGATTCTGAAATCATCTTTCACAAGAATACAAATGACGAAACGAAATGAAGCAGGACGAAGCCAAATGTCCAAGATCACTCCTGTCCCTTTCCCTCTGCTTCAAACTCGTCTCAAATGTCGCCAGAAACCCAAGGAAACGTTTGGAGGCAAAGCACTCGCCGCTTTATCACCTCAAAGCACTACAACTCGGCGCAAGGTGCGATCGCAGCAGCCGGACACGAGAATTATTTTGATGATACAATTCCCGTGAAGTGAAGTCAGCTCGGTCCGGATACCTATGAGCTAAGGACACGGCTTCAGCCGGGGGAAGCTTAAGTCGGACTCCGGACGATCGGGTATTAAATACCTATCGCGCGAGACTCTCCGGGAAGGAAGTATAGCCGGGAAATTAGTTCAGGCGAGCGAAGACGGTGCGGCTGGGAAGGGGTCTTCGTCGCGTTTGGAGGCTACTGCCAGGTGTCGTTCGGTGCCGTCCCCGAGCGATCATCCGAGGGAAGCCGGCCCGCATTCCCCGCGGGACTGGGCCAACGAACGGCAGACCGGATCCCGTCAATTAAATCCACTCGTCGGGGAATCTCCTCGAGTTATTGGCTCTCGAACTTCCTCCGGGATAGTCGATTCTGTTTTCTCCGTGTTTCCTCCGACGACTTCTCGAGGCTTTTCATCGTCACCCGTCCTTTCACCGAGCTGCGCGCCCGGAAAATGGTGGACGGGGAGGAGGGTGGGTGGGGGGTACATCGCGTGAAAACTTTTCGCCGAGCGAAAACTCGAAAGTCCTGGACGAATAGTAAAATACCTCGAGGAACTGGAATTCACCGTCGTCGTCGTCGTTGGACGGCTTCTGGGGTCGAACTATGAGAAAAGGTATGTGCGTCAAAAGAGCCCTGGGGTGGATCATTGGATTATCGGGGCAAGTTAATCGTTGCCCAATTGTTCGTGGAACCCGATTAATTTCCTGATAAAAACCGGTGTAGCCCCCCCGCCTGGAATGTCCCGATGGGGGCTTTTGAGGCGAAACAGTTTTATAGCGATATTGCGGGAGGCGCGGATGAGCCATTGACGGCGATGGAAGCCGAGGCATCCCATTATGCTAGGCCTTCGATTTAGGGGAACCCGGGGCACAGGTACTCGTTAAAGTCGCGGATCAATTTGGCCGATAAAGCCGGTGGGGGTTTCCCCCGTCGATGGTGCGCTGCTGCTGCCCCCCTCGCGTCTTTCTCCGTCCCGATCTTAATTAGAAACTCGGTCGTCCCGATGGTGTTCCTCGGCTCCTCTTGTGCCGAACATCGCCCACGACGAACCAACCACCGCCATCGTCTTCTCGGCTTCGTCACTTCCGCCACGATCCGAAATTCTGCTGGCAAAGCTCTATCTTCCCAAAGCATTTCACTGCCTTTCCATCCCTCTTTCCACCCCCCTCCCCCAGCACCCTACCCCTACACGGAGAGAAGGATCTGATAAAATTTACCAATGGATCTAATAAAAATTACCAATGCGCCTGGTAATTGGCCGCCATAGCCGCCATCTAACGTTAAGTACGAGAACTACGAGAATTTTTACCATATATATGAACATTTTTACCATATTTCGTGGTAAAAATTCTCAATTTCGTGGTAAAAATTCTCAAAGTTCTCGTACTTCTTGATAGATGGCGTCGTGACTCCCCTGTGCCAGAAAATAATGGTACTTTTTACTAGATATATGGTAAAATTTATCAGATCCTTCTCTCCGTGTATAGGCTGCTTCTTCGACATGTTACAAGGTTACGAGTCCTTCTCGCCTCGGTGTGCGTTTCAGTTCCGTTAACATTGAATTCTTGATTATCGCGGCTCGCGGTTATCGTTTCGGCGTGAAACGCGCTCGGAGTGAAAGGGAGGGTTGAAAAGGAACAGCCGAGGAATACATCAGTCGAACCGCGTGGGGGAGGACTCGGTTCTTGTAATTAATGTAATGAAAGGAAATAAGGGGAAGCCTTCCATCCGCAAGATTATGCCTCGTCTTGCTCGCTCTCGTCGCTGGTACAAGAACGTTTCCTTCGCCTATTACATTGTGGCAAACTGTTCGACTAACTTGGAAATAATTAGTCCGGATAATGGAGTTCAGTAGTGGTGGTAGCGGTGCACTGGAGAATGGGCTACGGGGGTGGGTAGAGGGGTGTGTATGTGAGTGAAAGGAGTGAGGGTGAAAGGTGGACGACAAGGGGCAAGCTGCGGCGGGTGGAGGGGGAGAGGGGGGGGGGGTGGCCTGGTTCAACTACAATAGCTTTCCGTCCTCGGATAATGAGACTCGCTCTGACGCGCTTTCGCGGGTTATTGATTACTTTCCCGTGGTATATCGCCCGAAGCCTGAAGAACGGTCTCCGGAGCGAGGGAGACTGCCACTATAGATTGATCTTCCCTTGACTGCAAGGCCGCCGGCCTGGGCTCACCGATACGCTATATACATATATCTGCATTGACTTTTTGCTCTTTTCCGCTATATCGCGCATAGCCCCTCACGTATTAATTGACGCCTTACTTCGGCAGCGAGAGATCGTTTTTTCTTCCATCGTTTTTACTCACTTTTTGTTTTTTTTCTCGCAAATTTCGTTCATTTGTTTTGTTACGGATAAAAATTTCAATCGCATCGTCGCAATTTTTCTGCGTACGAAAGTTCTTTCCAATTCTGTGAATTTATTTGTTTCATTCTGCATTTATTTATTCCAATTCCGTGAATTTATTTGTTTCATTCTGCATTTATTTATTCCAATTCCGTGAATTTATTTGTTTCATTCTGTATTTATTTGTTTTATATGTATACATATATCTGCATTGACTTTTTGCTCTTTTCCGCTATATCGCATCCCTCACGTATTAATTGACGCCTTACTTCGGCAGCGGGAGATCGTTTTTTCTTCCATCGTGTTTACCCACTTTTTTGCAAATTTCGTTCATTTGTTTTGGTACGAATAAAAATTCAATAGCATCGTCGCAATTCTCGTACGTCCGAAAATTCTTTCTAGTTCCGTTAATTTATTTTTTCCTTTCTGCATTTACTTTATTCACATGTATACATATATCTGCATTGATTTTTTGCTCTTTTCCGCTATATTGCATAACCCCTCACGTATTAATTGACGTCTTACTTCGGCAGCGGGAGATCATTTTTTCTTCCATCGTTTTTACCCACTTTCCGTTCTTTTTTTTCGCAAATTTCGTTCATTTGTTTTGTTACGTACAAAAAATTCAATTGCATCGTCGCAATTCTCCTGCATCCGAAAGTTCTTTCCAATTCCGTTAATTTATTTGTTTCATTCTGTCGGCTGCACAGTTCGTCGCAATGGTCTCCTCTGAATTGTTTCGAACGGCCCGCGCGCGGTATTATCCTCGATGGAAATCTCGGGGAACCCGTAGAGCGTGTCGGAGGAAAATCTCAAGGATTTCGCAGTCCTCTCCCATAAAACTATAAATTCACTTCTTGACGGTTAACTTTTTTATAACTTATTCCGGGCGTCGTAGCGCCGAGATCGGCCCCGGAGTGTCGGCGGAAAATTACCATTGCGCGACAAACCTGTCAGGCTCGTTTCTCGACCCCCCCCCCCCCCCCCCCTTCCCCCTCCACCCCATGGGCACCGGCGCGCAGCCTCGTTACCTCCGAGAATCATTAATCGCCCGCATAACTTCCGACGTTTCTGCTACTACCGTTGCTGTTCCACGTTTCCTCGTTGACTGCAGTACAGGTATAGTAACCGTTCCCTTACGCCGAGAAGCAGAGGCCGGTGTCTCGGCAGCGCGGGTGGCAATCGGCCTCTGGCGGCGCTGTTGGGCTCCCCGTGCGAGGCACCTCTCCGCGTTTTATCTCATTGAGCCAAGTTTCAAGATAAGGACACCATCCTCCCGCGGCCTTCAGCGTCTCCACCCCACCCCACTCCACCCCCACCCTACCCTTCATCCCCTCGCTTCGCCCTCGCACCTTCTTCCTCTTCCTCCCCCCCCTTCAGCGTTACACAGTTCGAGTTTAATGAAAGTTCGCCGGGGAATGTTTTTCAAGCAAGTTGGCCAGGACCCGGGTGCAACCGGGGCGGCCCTGGGTGTTGGTATCGCGCGCGGGCTCTCATGAAGAAAATTGAGGGAAGGCGAGAGCGAGATAGAAGGCCACGGGAAATGGAATGAACGGGAACGAGAACGAGACTGTGTACGTGTCCGGTTGCTCTCGAACAGATGAAGAAAGCTAGGATAGAAGACCGGTGGCACTGAGCGAGGTGGAGGAGGAGGGGGGAGGGGGGGGTGGAGATAGAGCCAAGTACACCGGGCGAATAGAAGGCGAGGGAGCGGTGTGCCTCTGTACTTTGCCGGGAGCCAGGGAGTTTGTTGTGGATGTATTGTGAGAATGCCTGCAGCCCCTCTCAAAGGCCCCACAGCGGCCCCTATCCCTACGGCCAATAGACAGGCCGCAAGGACTCTAATTAAAGGGTCCGATGCCGGCTGCCTGGGTAACTTTTGCTCTTGGCTTTAAACACCTGAAAGCATTTTTAGCTTCATTCGGACAATCGAGACCTCAACGATGATCCGTATCTTGTGAAGGTAGCTTACATGAAGGTAGCTTCTGTACCGCATACTATGGATGCGGTGGGTGCTGATATTGCTGCTGCTGCTGCTACTGCTACGGCCGATAGACAGGTCGCAAGGAGTCAAATTAAAGGGTCCGATGCTGGTTGCCTGGGTAACTTTTGCTCTTGGCTTTAAACACCTAAAAGAATTTTTAGCTTCATTCGGACAATTGAGACCTCAACGATGATCCGTATCTTGTGAAGGTAGTTTACATGAAGGTAGCTTCTGTATCGCATACTATGGATGCAGTGGGTGCTGATATTGCTGCTACTGCTACTACTGCTACGACCAATAGAGAGGCCGCAAGGACTCAAATTAAAGGGTCCGATGCTGGTTGCCTGGGTAACTTTTGCTCTTGGCTTTAAACACCTAAAAGCATTTTTAGCTTAATTGGGAATATCGAGACCTCTACGATGATCCGTATCTTGTGAAGGTAGTTTACATGAAGGTAGCGTCTATACCGCAACTATATTAAAGAGTCCAATGCTGGCTGCCTGAGTAACTTTTGCTCATGGCTTTAAACACCTGAAAGCATTTTTAGCCTGCATTCGGACAATCGAGACCTCAACGATAATTCGTGTCTTATGAAGGTAGCTTACATGAAGGTAGCTTCTATACAGCATACTATGCATGGGGTGGGTGCTGATGTTGCTACTGCTGCTGCTACTGCTACAGGTCCCTTCATTCGGACAATCGAGACCTCAACGATGATCTTGTGAAGGTAGCTTACATGAAGGTAGCTTCTATACCGAATACTATGCATGCAGTGGGTGCTGATGTTGCTGGTGTTGCTACTGCTGCTACTACTGATGCTACTGCTGCTACTGCTACGGCTGCTGCTGAGAAATGAACGTGTCAATTAGTAGGGACGACGATAAATGCCTGTCAACGTTCCCAGCAGGCTAGCCTGTCCCTCCATTGCTTCTCGGCTAACCATCCTCCCCCAACTGTGCGCCAGTTATATGCCTCTGGCGTAATACGTGCCACGTCCTACTGGACGGTAAATTATCGCGTTACGCGTCATCGGCCTCTCGCCTAGACTTCTGAATAGGCGGTGGCTCTTCTTTTTCATTGGAACGGATAATTATTATCGTTCTTACATCGACGTTTCGCGCGACTGCGACAGGATCGTGTGATTACTGCGACGAGGAAAAAATTGAAAATGGTGATTTGATCCTCGCAGCTGCGTTCAGCTGCGACAGTTTCACTTTGCTCGACGCTTCTGAAGGAAGATACGAGCTGTCGATATACACGTTGAACGACATTCCGAATGTCACTGCGTAGCCGTTCAATTCCGATTTGCTTTCGGGCATTGTGTCTTATAGAGGATTGAAATGTTAAGCGCACTGACATTTGTGCCGATTGATGACGTCCATCGACGGGGCCCATGCGAGATCGTAAAATCCGGTTACTATGTGAGTAACGATGTGTCGAAATGGTCCGTCCGGCATTTCGAGGAATGCTCACGTGGAACGCACCGGTCATAAAGGACGTCGTAGTGCACTGTCGTTTCCAGTCGCAATGTAAAATTGCTGCATAACTGTACCGAGCCATTTTCCCGCGAACAAATAACAAGGCAGAGAGACGTCGACGTATCCTCAATGAACGGACTCGAATGTGTCGTATCCTATGGGGAAAAATATATTACAGCCTCCGATAATGAGCGTGGCACACCGGACGGTGACGACGAATCGATGATGATGGGTTTGAAGACGATACAACGGTAACGGCACAAAACTTCTGAACCAAAATAAGCGACTAACTGGTTTCGTGACATTGTCTTTAATTAAGGTAGTCCTCCCGCCTTGTTTGATGCCGCATAAGTTCGAAGGAGAATTAGACAGAATTTCCGGACTGTTCTCGATAAGACACAAATCTGAAAAAAATCAAGCACTCAGAAAATGCTGAAAAGATTATTTTGGCACAATAATAATTGAAAAATGTTAATTATAAATTTCTTAAATGAATAACAGTGCAACAAATTACCCCGCAACCTAATTTTTTGTTATGAATGACACTTGTTCATTTTTCTGAATACGTATGAATTTTTTTAGAATTTTTTCTGGATTTCAATTTTATACTTAAAAAAACCTCATTTTCAAACATCAGACAAAATTCCGAAAAAATGCATACGTAATCAGAAAAATAAACAAATGTTTTTCGTAACAAAAAAATTAGATTACCGGGTAATTTGTTGCACTATTATTTATTTAAGTAATATAATATTAACATTTTTCAATTATTATTATGCCAAAATAATCTTTTCAGCATCTTCTGAGTGCTTGATTTTTTTAGATTTTGATCTTATCGAGACCTGTTCGAAAATTTTTTCTAATTCTCCCTCGAACTTATGCGGCATCAGACAAGGCGGGAGGACTACCTTAAGTTTCGTGAAATAAAAGTCCGATAAACGACTGCGTCTCCTGCCGCGAAATGATCAACTATCGCATTTTAGGACCTGGTCCAACATTGACAACCAAGCGCAGGTCTGATCGAAGTCGCTATCCAGCCAGGACCCTATCCGACTCGGTCGGATAGGGTCCTGGCCTCGAGCTGCTGTTTCAGTTAACAGAAGCCATGTCAAAAGTTTCGGTTCAGGTTAGAAGCGAAAAAAAAAAAAAAATAACCAGCGAGTGACTAGAAATTGAAAGTAGTTCATGCAGAAAGCTCGTTTATCAATGGGTCTCTGCTCCAGAGAGCTCGAATATTCCGCTACAGTTTATTGGGTCGCGGAGCAGAGGCAGGATCCCCGCCACGCCACGATGCGTCCTTCGATTCCGTACACCTATTCCTATATAGGAAGATCCTTTCAATTTGCAAATCCGCGCGAAAGTGCATCGCCGATGCGCCGCAACACCGGTGTCCTCGATGGCTTGAAAATTAACAAACAAAGGCGGTTCGGATGCAACCGCCGCATCCATATAGTTTGATTTACGTGTATCTCCTCTTTGTATCGGTGCAGACACACAAAAGCGCACACACAAACACAAATACACACACAGACACACAGGATACATGTATTTCCTGTCAGTCCCAGAGGTACCAACCTTGCCAAGCCTAAAAGAGAAACACCCAAGAGAAATGGCCGGCAGATTAAGAAGGGCGACCAGTTGCACCTCTTATTAGATGAAATCTCAGTTTTTTTATGAGATAAGTTGAATCCGGAACTTTGTTACTGTTAAATCGGATTTATCGAACTTTCTTCCAAGAAATCTCAACTCAAAAATCGTGTAAAGACACCATGTCTTATGGAAATAGTGCTTTCGTGACACTTCAATCAGATAATTAAAACCTTTGGCGGTTAGATGACACAGATAACAAAATTGCTATCTGTTCGTCAAATTCTAATGATTCCAACGCGTTCATAAAAAATGGGCTTATCGGATATTCTAGACAGATATTTTGAGTTAAAGTGCAAGCAGAAGCCGAAATCGGCCATTGTTCCGAGCGATCCGTCGCACTCGGGTTGGCAACATCATATTTTCATACACGGAGGTAATTTGTGCATCAGGCGCCTAACATACGCACCTCGATATAATATGAAGTATCACAGTAAAATGATATCGAGTATAAAAATGAGGAATTAATTAGTTTGCCTACTCAGTAAATCGGTAAACCGTAAAAGATATACTAGGCTAGGTGTAAAAAAATATACACGTCATATTGCGAATGCTCACATCAACAGGACTCGACAACCGAATCAAATAAGCAACATGAAATAATTTATCTTTCATAAATAGTCTAAACAGGAAATATTTACATATCTGCTATTTCATTTTGATTGGTAAAAAGATTTTTGCGATGACTAAAATGTAATTCGAGTTTAAGCAAACAAATAGTGGTGTGTGTTAAATTAGCTATTTTCAAGTGTTTTTACTTATTTTTCGATTAATTGAAAGCCAAATACGTGATAACCAATGTTGAAATTTGGCAATCGGGATTTACCCATAACATCTATAATCAGGAATCAGATCAAGGTGTTTTCTTTCTCCAATTGCTCAATAAATATGTAGACGGTCGATTTGAAACTTCGTTCAGTTTCTCCCAAAGATGTCAAGAATTATTTGTATCTATTTTTATTCGATTCTTAATATTTTTGCTATGCATTCAAGGGTTGTAGCCTAACTTTTGCCTGATTTCCCTATGTTACCCGTGTATAAAAGCAGAACTTCAGTAATTAATTTCTCGATAACCATTCAGGTGATTGAAATGAAATTTGTCATGAAGATGTAATTTTAGTCAACGAATATCCTCCAAAAATGCGAGCTTATGCTTATCATTTTTTAGTTGAATATCCAACCTCCTTAAGAAGCTTCGAACGCGCATCTGTATTCATAAACTTTTCGCGAATACGCAACCGTGTCGCATCCTACAGCTCGGCAGCAGTACTTACCCTTGTGTCTAGCATTTTCCACGCGTGTGCTTTTAGGCAGCGTTGGGAATAAGCGTGTCGCCCGTCCCACTTGTCTCGCGCGTCGCCCCCCGGAAATCTTTTAGACTTGCGCAAGCTGAAGTTAAATAATCCGCCAGGCCCACTGCCATACCTATTTCCGCGTGGCATGAATATTCATGCTTTCAATTCTCGGCCCGCAAGAGACTCGGGACGCGTGACGCTCTGTATGAGCAGCTCTTGGGCGATGAAAGCGTCGAGAGAGAGAGAGAAAAAAATATGTACATACATAGACGCAGACGTACTATACATAAGGGAGAGGAGGATGAGAGCGGTCTAGCTCTCGCGGAATGGACGGATGGGGTTCGTGCTTGATTATGCTGGAAAATAGAAGGAATGCCGCGACGTCAACGACGAGCGCGGACTAAGGGTACACCGCGCCGGGCGTGGCAAGGAAAAGCTTTGCTCTCGACTCTCCTTTGACTGTGTCGCAGCTTCTCCTTCACTTTTTTCGTCGCACAAAGCCTCGGCAAACGAAAATATAAATTTTCTTGCGGATTTGAAAGAGAATGCCACACTCGAATGTGGAGACTTGACTGTGTTTCGTGCTTTTTGGGTGGGTGAACGGCCCCGCATTATTTGACGCGGCTATTTGCAGACTTGTCGCTTTAAGAAGGTTGAAGCGCTACGCGCTAGTCAAATGAGTGTTAATTTTTACAAATCGTTTACACGAGTTTTATGAATCGATTGGCTATAGTTTATGGTGGCTTGTATAAAAATATATGTTCTTGAGCAGGGAAAAATTTAATTGCAACGGATTTACATAAATAATAACGGATTTACGCAAACTTCTGGAAAGATTATTCTCATTCAGTTTTTTCAATGAATAAACCGCGTTTTTTGCTCGATTTTGATTTATCGCGCCTAATTCTCTTCCTTGAAAGATGCTTTACGAATTCACCGTCTAGATATTTGATAGTGTTCACCGTTTAAACATTACTGTCTTTTGTTTGCTCATCGACGAATTTTTTTCGTAAACAACCATCTGTAATATTTAAACGGTAAGTACTGTAGAATATCTACACAGTGAATACGTAAAGCATCTCTCAAGGAAGAGAATGAGCCGCGATAAATCAAAATCGAACAAAAAACACGGTTTATTCATTGAAAAAACTGAATGAAAATTACCTTTTCAAAAGTTTGCGTAAATCGCTTAATATCTATGTAAATCCGTTGCAATTAAATTTTTTCCTGGTCAAGAAAATATCTGTAATACGAATCACCATTAAAAATAACCGACAGGTGCTTATAACTGTGTATAAATTATTTAAAAAAATCAGCAGTCTTTTGATTTGTTAAATACTTATCCATCGTTTCCTTCATTGAGAAAAAGGCTTGGGTAGTCTTGAAAAGATCTTCGTTAAAAATGCCAACAATAAAAAATGTGTAGGCGCTATCAATTCCTTCAACAATGGATGTCGTGACTCGCGAACGTTTGCGATTCCGGCAAAATTTTCCGATAAATTAATCCGAATGAAATATGCATGATTAAAAAATGGCCGGCAAACAGTAACTCGCATACGTGCATTTGATTATAATAAATGTCTCGGATGAGCGTTAGCAGCCTGTTAAAATGCCAATTGCTCTGTAATTTACAGTGCCTAGATGCTTTCCCGACTGCGCCGAGTATTGCACACGTACACCGTCTCCTCTCTTCTCATGCAGGAGGTGCGCGATTCTCTATTAGCATCGCCGTGGTGTAAGATCTCGGTAATGGAATCAGCACAAATTTTGTCAGGTGAGTATTTTTCAAGATAAATCAGGTGAAACATTAAAATGGGACACCCGGGATAAATAAATAATATGTAAATCCTTCATTGAAAAAAAGGCTTGCATGGGCTTGGAAGGATCTTCATTAAAAATGCCACCAATAAAAAATTTGTAGGCGCCATCAATTCCTTCAACAATGGATGTCGTGACTCGCGAACGTTTGCGATTCCGGCAAAATTTTCCGATAAATTAATCCAAATGAAATATGCATGATTAAAAAATGGCCGACAAACAGTAACTCGCATACGTACATTTGATTATAATAAATGTCTCGGATGAGCGTTAGCAGCCTGTTAAAATGCCAATTGCTCTGTAATTTACAGTGCCTAGATGCTTCCCCGACTGCACCGAGTATTGCACACGTACACCGTCTCCTCTCTTCTCATGCAGGAGGTGCGCGATTCTCTATAAGCATCGCCGTGGTGTATGATCTCGAGAATGGAATCAGCACAAATTTTGTCAGGTCAGTATTTTTCAAGATAAATCAGGTGAAAGATAAAAATGGGACACCCGGGATAAATAAATAATATGTAAATCCTTCATTGAAAAAAAGGCTTGCATGGGCTTGGAAGGATCTTCATTAAAAATGCCACCAACAAAAAATTTGTAGGCGCTATCAATTCCTTCAACAATGGATGTCGTGACTCGCGAACGTTTGCGATTCCGGCAAAATTTTCCGATAAATTAATCCAAATGAAATATGCATGATTAAAAAATGGCCGGCAAACAGTAACTCGCATACGTGCATTTGATTATAATAAATGTCTCGGATGAGCGTTAGCAGCCTGTTAAAATGCCAATTGCTCTGTAATTTACAGTGCCTAGATGCTTTCCCGACTGCACCGAGTATTGCACACGTACACCGTCTCCTCTCTTCTCATGCAGGAGGTGCGGGATTCTCTATTAGCATCGCCGTGGTGTCAGATCTCGGGAATGGACGCAGCACAAATTTTGTCAGGTTAGTATTTTTCAAGATAAATCAGGTGAAACATTAAAATGGGACACCCGGGATAAATAAATAATATGTAAATCCTTCATTGAAAAAAAGGCTTGCATGGGCTTGGAAGGATCTTCATTAAAAATGCCACCAATAAAAAATTTGTAGGCGCCATCAATTCCTTCAACAATGGATATCGTGACTCGCAAACGTTTGCGATTCCGGCAAAATTTTCCGATAAATTAATCCGAATGAAATATGCATGATTAAAAAATGGCCGGCAAACAGTAACTCGCATACGTGCATTTGATTATAATAAATGTCACGGATGAGCGTTAGCAGCCTGTTAAAATGCCAATTGCTCTGTAATTTACAGTGCCTAGATGCTTTCCCGGCTGCACCGAGTATTGCACACGTACACCGTCTCCTCTCTTCTCGTGCAGGAGGTGCGCGATTCTCTATTAGAATCGCCGTGGTGTAAGATCTCGGGAGTGGAAACAGCGAACATTTTGTCAGGTCAGTATTTTTCAAGATAAATCAGGTGAAAAATAAAAATGGGACACCCGGGATAAATAAATAATATATAAATCCTTTATTGAAAAAAAGGCTTGTATGGGCTTGGAAAGATCTTTCTTAAAAATGCTACCAATAAAAAATGTGTAGGTGCTATCAATCCTTCAACAATGGATGTCGTGACTCGCGAACGTTTGCGATTCCGGCAAAATTTTCCGATAAATTAATCCGAATGAAATATGCATGATTAAAAAATGGCCGGCAAACAGTAACTCGCATACGTGCATTTGATTATAATAAATGTCTCGGATGAGCGTTAGCAGCCTGTTAAAATGCCAATTGCTCTGTAATTTACAGTGCCTAGATGCTTTCCCGACTGCACCGAGTATTGCACGCGTACACCGTCTCCTCTCTTCTCATGCAGGAGGTGCGGGATTCTCTATTAGCATCGCCGTGGTGTAAGATCTCGGGAATGGACGCAGCAGCAGCAGCGCGCACCTGGCCAAGACGCTGCAGTCCCGACGCAGTCGGTGCCATTACACGATGCAGCCCCCTGATGCACCGGTGGATGCACCGTGGATGCACCGTTGCGCTCGACGGCGTAACGAGCGGTAGCAGAGGAGAATTGTGCAGTCCGGCGGTGCGCCTCCGCTAACGCAGCGAACGCAGTGTGCGCCTGCGATTAGAAACGTAAAAAGAGCGAGAGAAGAAGAAGAAGAAGAAGAAGAAGAAGAAGGAGAGGCGAGGGGCAGGGCTATGGATATGAAAAACGGCCTCGCGGCGTCGATACAACGCCGGCTCTGTTATGGACGACGTGGCTCGTGTGTGAGGCTTCTGCACACGCGAGCTGCTCAACCTCCACTGGGCATAATTTCTCGGCGCGTATCGTACGCACGCATAATCATGTCGGCGCCGGGATTGCAAGAAAAGAAAGATGTTCGGATAAAATGCTAAGGATCTGGCAAACCCCTCTGAATCGAGCCTAATAAGCCATACAGAGATGCAAGTTTATGTTATGGTTATACAGGGTGTATCATAGCTACTAGTTCATTGATTGGATTTAGGTAGATAGTGATTTAGGTAGATAATGACATGGCGAACGAAAAATCATTAGGGTCAAATGTTGTCTGGTCAAAATTGAACGAGTTACTGACAACACTTTGGTGCTCTAATAATCACAATAACTTTCATTTTTTCCTACAAAAACCGTCAACGTGACCATAAAAAGTAACGCTCAATAGAAGTTGTTTTTTGCACAGAAGACACTTTCGAAATTATCAAAATGACCGTTGAAATAACCAAACCCATAAATCTTACAGTTGCTTTTTCGTCAGCAGAACCAATAACTTACTGTCATGATGACCCTTTTGACGGTAAGGTTATTTTGACAGTAAGATATTGGTTCTAGCAACGAAAATGTAACTAGCATATTTTTTTTGTTTCGTCATGTCGAATGTCATTTTTACAATTTTCGCAAGTTACTTCTGTGCAAAAAAACAACTTCTGTTGAGCGTTATTTTCATAGTCACTTTAAAAGTCGTCGTGATTGCTAGGGTGATAACAAAATGAGAGCATGTAGAAAACAAGATGATAACAAAGTGATTCTCACGTCCGACGAACATCCGACGAACACACGAAACGCATGGGAAGAGACTTCGGCTTACCTGAAACACAAAACGAGAAACAAGACGTTAGATTGGAATTATTGGAGTCGATTTTGGTGGTCAACGACTCTATCTGAGTTTCTAGCGCGACCCTCGTCAACATGACAGCTATAGTAGCCGTCAACCGAAATTTGGATGCCTCTTTTTTTGTCATCGAGAATAACGCGTGATAACAGAGCATGTTAAGAACAAGGTGAAAACATAGCTCTATAGCCGAGGTTGTATTCATGGGGACTGCAGACCCATTTTGAAATTGGACGAAGTCTTATCTGATAGAGGGGGGAGGGGGCAGAAAAAAAACAAAATATTTTATTTTTTTTAAATAAATTTTTTCAGGTTAGTTTACACTGTAAAAAATAATTGGCATATGCTTCCATTACAGGTAAATGAAGCCTGTTTACATAAACTGGTATATTAAATTTGAGACGTAAATGGAATGCAAAATTACAGTATTTTCTACCGAATCCTATAAAAATTTGGAAGTGTAATATAAACGATAAAAATTTGAAATTTTATCACGCACGCGTATTAAATATAATACATCAGCTGATGAATCAAATTTTCAGTAACGTAAATTCAGAAACGTTTTTAACAGTGTAGTTTATTTAAATATAACTCGGTCAATTTTGACCGGGCATTTTACCCTAATGATTTTTTGTTGGCCTTATCATTATGTACCTAAATCCAATTGATGAACTAGTAGTTATGATACACCCTGTATACGGTGCCGTTCTGTGTTCGCGGAGAACACAGAACCGCAGCGGCCGATGGGATACATGTTGCGCGCGGCCTCGCTCGGGGAGTCTTTACGTATTAACGGAAACGGCTATACCCAGTGTCCCCGAGGGTAAGATATCCCCGAGCTTTTGGCTTTTACTTTCCGGTTTATCCTATCTTCGGGGGAAGATCAAACAGAGGTCATTCGCCGTACGGTTACGCGGCAGCGGGATGGGAAACAATAAGGCGAAAACGAAATGACCAAGTTGATCAATGGCCACGACGGGAGCGAGCGAAGCAGCGCGCACGAAAAAAAAAAAAAAAAAAAAAAAAAAAAATCGTCTATTTCCGTCACGAGCGAAGTTTTCTCCATAAAAAAGTTTCCAAGTGGACTTCTCGTCGGGACATAATAACTCGATGGCCGTTGATTAGACCAATCGACTTATTACGTTTCTTTTTCGCGGACGAAAACGAGTCTCCCTCGGTAAAATTAAGAGGCATTAAAACCGGGCACTTTTTCGTTCTTTTGTTTCAGCGATTAAACGTGTTTCACGGAAATTTATTGAAACGTCGAGAACCGCTCGAATCGGAAATGGGATCAAACTCTATTTCCGGCCGTACAATTTAATACCGAACGAGCCGAAGCCCCTTCCCCCACTTCCCGGAGGCTCGGATAAAAAATGCAACGAATGGATTCGTATTTTAATCGAAAATACGGTCTACGTGACTTCGGGTCTCGCGGCGCGCAATAAATTCTTTATGAACTGTTACACGGAGAGAAGGATCTAGCAAAAATTACCAAGTCATATGGTAAACATTTTCAAGGCGAATGATACGCGAGCGCCACCACCGACGATATGCGAAAAATTCACAGGCGCCATAGAAATGTTTACTCGACCATTATAGTAATTTTGCTAGGACTTGTCAGGAGGTTAGGATTTGTCAATCTTCGAAAATTCTTATTATAGTTCTTTTTCCCATTCATAGTAATTAATCATATTTTCATTCCAATAATAGAATACACATATTAATACC
This sequence comes from Itoplectis maculator, assembly GCA_964034905.1. Classification (NCBI taxonomy): domain Eukaryota; kingdom Metazoa; phylum Arthropoda; class Insecta; order Hymenoptera; family Ichneumonidae; genus Itoplectis; species Itoplectis maculator. The sequence goes on from OZ035859.1 coordinate 4,273,851, forward strand.
AACACTCATAGATATATTCGTCACACGTACTAATTATATCGAAAGAACAGCACGGGCCAAACATTCAAACGTCACACAGAAAATATTCGAGTCAGTCGATGCACGACAGCGACACCATAGTACTGCGATTTCTGGTAAAAATTACCAAGATTTCTGATAAAAACTGTTTTTCCATCTAGCTAAAAATATCACAGCATAAATTACCAGTACACGGAGGGAAGGATCTAGCAAAAATTACCAAGTCATATGGTAAATAAACATTTTGAAGGTGGATGGTACTCCAGCGCCACCACCGACGATATGGGAAAAATTCACAGGCACCATAGAAATGTTTACTCGACCATTATAATAATTTTGCTAGGACTTGTCAGGAGGTTATTACTTGTCAACTTCGACAATTCTTATTAGGGTAGACGCACCGTTTGTGGCCACTGTACCATTAATGGCCACATGAAAAACGGATATATTTATTCATCATACTATCAATCTAATCAAATTAATACATGACATTATTCTTCACGAACTGAAGCAAATTTTACATTGAACAATGCTGGGCTTGAAATACATAATTATTTAATAAATAATGTTTAAAGCGTTCAAAGCACTTTTGCAGCATTTGTGGCCATCCCGAAATTTACGTGTAATAAGTATGGCCACAAATGGAACAAGTGGTGGCCACAAAGGGTCCTAAGATGGCCAAAAATGGTACTTCTACCCTATAGTTCTTATTCCCATTCATAATAATTAATCATATTTTCATTCCAATAATAGAATATACACATTAAGACCAACACTCATAGATATATACGTCACACGAAGTAATTATATAGAAAGAACGGCACGGGCCAAACATTCAAACGTCACACAGAAAATGTTCGAGTCATTCAATGCACGACAGCGACACCATAGTACTGCGATTTCTGGTAAAAATTACCAAGATTTCTGGTAAAAACTGTTTAACCATCTAGCTAAAAATACCACAGCATAAATTACCAGTAGGCCTAGTAAAACTTATCGAGTTTTACGATAAAATTCGCTAGAGTGGCGTGGTAGTCACCCGGTACTAGAATTTTCTGGCAGTCTTTACCGGATATATCGCAGTTTTTACTAGATCCATCTCTCCGTGCGTAATAAATTCTTTATGAACTGTTATGAGACTCCGTTCGTCTCGATGTAACTTCGGCGACGTCGCTGCGGCTCACCTCGCGGTGCTTCCCAATTAGGCGGCCTTCTCAAAAGAGTCTTCCTTATCGCGTCGCTGGGTCCCTTTGCCCCCTTGTTCTCGTTCTCTCGTCTCTTCGCTCGGCTCGGCCCAACTTCCCCGTCGCCGTCGGTTCTCCGGCCGAGACGGGAATTCCGATAAGAGGACGCGGCGGCGGGGACCGCACAGTTACTTCCGCTTCTAGATCATTGTTTGCGAACGGTTAATAGCCCCCTGGGTACACCTGCCGCTGCGACCGACCGATGTCTAGCTCTCATGGAAGCTCGCCCTATAGTTCACTTCGTCTCTCCCTTCCTATACTTTTTACGCGCTCTCTCATACAGTTAGTTTAGGGTTTTTTTTTCCTTATCCCTCCTCTTTTCACTATTTCCCTTCACATATTCCCCCGGCAACTTTCCTTCTTCATCTTCATTCCCTGCTATTACACATGCGGCGTTCTACGTCAGTGCGGCTACTCATTTCCCAACCGCCACAGGTATTTTCTCCTAATGACCGGAGTTTCACTGTTATTCGAGAGTGGTTTCTGTAATTTCTTACGGATTTTTTTATTGCTGCAATTCGGCTATATAGATTTTTTTGGGGGTTATGATGGGAATAGTTCGAATGGAAAAGTACAGATCTATATTTTGCGGTGAACCCTTTGATGATACTTTAAGGAAAGAAATGCCTTTAGAATTTCCAATAAAAACGATTTTTTTACATAGTTCGAAAATATGATACCCAAAGAATCGAGAAGAAAAACTCGAAATATCTAATATTTGCGAAGTTATCGCATATAGTCTAGAGCGTGGGGACATTGAAACGCGGGAGCGTGTTGAAACTTTAAACGCGATTATCTCGAAACTATTTTTTCAAAAACTGCTCGTGTTGTAGCTCAAAAAGTTATCTACCGATTTGTATGAAATTTTGGGAGGTTACCGCCACAGTAATATTATCGCATAGATATACCTACATTTTGAAAGGTAGCGTATAAATAAATAATTTTTTCTCCCGACTCCACTGAAATAAACCCATTTCGCGTCCGCAACGCGGGCGAAAAATAGCTCATTTTTGACAAATGACTCACGCATGCGAAATACGATTTCATTTCCTCCCTAGGGAGGAAATCGGCTTATTCCTGCCCGGCGGGAGAAATGAAAACCGCATTACGCATGCGGATCGTCATTTGTTAAAAATAACCTAATTTTCCGTCCCCGTTGCACACGCGAAATGGAGTTATTTTGCAGTGAAATCGGGAGAAAAGTATAGTACGCTACATGGGAGGGATGCAACTTTTCACCTCGTGTGAATTTCTGCCCTCGCTTCGCTCGGGCATCAAACTTCACACTCGGTGAAAAGTTGCACTTCCCTCCCTTGTAGCGTAATGTACTATTTTGGTGTCAAAAATGTCAAAAAAATTGTCGAAAATTCGAACTTTGGAATAAAAAGGCTCCCAAATTTTCAATTTTGCACTTTTTCATAATTTTTTAGGTATATCCTCCCCCTTAATATGTCAGTAATAAACGAGTGATTTTTATTAAATCTTTTTCAGAACAGCAGAAAAAGTGTGCCAACTGCAGCACTTTTCGATGTCACGGAAAACAGGGGTCCGAAGACCCTTAATAACGCCGCTATTTCATTGGTCATCCACACAAAAAAAAAATCTTTTTTAAACTTGGCAGTTATAATAAACTCATGTCCAAATTTGAAAATGATCGGATTGTTTTATCTCCTTTAAAAAAAAAATCCCGAAAAGTACCTATTTTTCACGATGTTTCTCCCCTAAACATTTCCAGGACGGGTCTGATCGATATATCGACCATCCATGTGATACAAAGTATTTTATATTTTCTTTAGATAATATTATGCGCTAAATACAAAATAAAAACAGTAGGAAAAATTACTGCTCATAATGTGAAGAATGAGAGGTGTCCGAGAGGATTTGTGTAAAGTGGCTATTCTGAAAAAGAATGCCCTGTATACGATTTTCTCGCACGTTTTCTCTCTCACGCTCTTCGTCAGCTGGTGGTACGCTTCGTTCCATTTGCACACCACGCTCTCCGAGTCACTTCGTCCATGTCACTCTCACTCCCGCTACTTCCTTCGTTCGTTTCTCTTTATCTTTATTTGCCGGTTTTACACTTGCGGCACTTCTTCGAAAAATTATGCGTTCACTCGCGCCAAGGTGAACATCCGTTTTACACGCGGGGCGCGCTGAAGCGGCGGCGGCGTGTGTACGTGTGCGAGCTGCTGCTGCTGCTGCTGCTGCTCCTCGAGGCCGAGAGCTCAGGGGCTCGTAATTGAAGACTTCAGGCGTGAATGGAAGCGCCACGTGGATCTCTTTCGTTAATCTTTCACGCTCTTATCTTTTTCACGTCGCGGGGAGGAAAGGGTGAAATTAATTGCATTCACCGTTAGTTACACTGAGGAGTGATCAAGATGGTGAATGCATTTATAAATCTTCTTTCGGATGAGCGTTAAGAGGTCGTGCCTCCTCCATAAACGAGGAAATGGAACAGCCAATTACAGAGGCATTTGAAAAAGTGCGATTTTTTTTTTAACAAGAATTCAACGCCGCTGCACAATTAAAAATTATTTTTCGTAGAATGCCAAGTTTCGTCTTCGTTAAAATTTAATTGGTGCGATAGTTACGAATGCGACTCGCCTAACGAGCTGTTTATCGATTCTGTATTATCTTTCGGTTTAATTTACATACGAGATAGTTAAATTAAGGGTTTTTGTGTAGTTTTCGTCGTTTTACGGTTTAATCACGATAAAACGATGGTAATGGAAATGTAAAAAAATATCTGGTTACCGAGCAGATGAGTTTTGGTCGCACACGTTGCCGCATATAATTATGATAGGAGTTCGCTGACAGATAAGTTCGTTTAAGGAGGTTGGAGTGCTCCACACTAGTAAAAAAAGTGATGATTTTTTAAATAATTTATACAGTTTTAAGCACCTATCGATTATTTTTAACGGTGATTCGTATTGCCAGGTATTTTTTTTGAACCAGGGAAAAATTTAATTGCAACGGATTTGCATAAATATTAACCGACTTACGCAAACTTTTGAAGAGGTAATTTTCATTCACTTTTTTCAAAGAATTAACCGTGTTTTTTGTTCGATTTTGATTTATCGCGGCTCATTCTCTTCCTTGAAAGATGCTTTACGTATTCACTGTCTAGATATTCGACAGGATTTACCGTTAAAAAATTACAGATGGTTGTTTACGAAGAAAATTCGTCGATGGGCAAACAAAAGACTGTAATGTTTAAACGGTGAATACTATCAAATATCTAGACGGTAAATACGTAAAGCATCTCTCAAGGAAAAAAAAATGAGCCGCGATAAATCAAAATCGAACAAAAAACACGGTTTATCCTTTGAAAAAACTGAATAAAAATTACCTTTTCAAAAGTTTGCGTAAGTCGGCTAATATTTATGCAAATACGTTGCAGTTTAATTTTTCCCTGGTCTTTATCTTTATACAACATATCTTTATAAGACATACACATATCTTTATACAAATGACCATAAACTATACCCAATTGATTTATAAAACTTGTGTAAACGATTTAAAAAAATTAACACTTATTTGACGTAGCGCTCCAACCTCCTTAATCATTCGATTTCTCGTTTGTATTCGTTAAAACTGTCTTCGAATCGCCGGAGTTGGACTCCGGCGAGGAATTCCAAGTCTTGAAATCATAAAATCGTGAATGCCCAGCCGAGTCTGTGGGAAGGACGTATACTGCGATCGCGCGAACCGATTCCGGAAGGTGTGTTGTTGGTCTGGGTTGTCTTTAGCGTTTACAGTCAAAATTGCTCAATTTGAGACTCGATTCCGGGTCTCAGAATCGCTTTTAACCCTTTCCTACCTCCACCCCCCCCCCCCCCCCCCCCCCCCCTCTCCCCATTCAGATATTCAACGTACTATGACGCCTGACCGCAGAAATTTTAAACTCGAAACGCGGATGGTCCCGCGCAGTCGTTTCGTATTATTATCCCTCTCGACTGATTGCTCAATTTCAAACGTCGAAATTGCTCAAATTTCATGTCCACAGTCCCAGGGGGTAACCCTCTTCGCCCGAACACGTAATATCCATACGTTTATTACGTCCATTACAGCGCAAAGTAAAATTCAAGCATGATCACGTCTGGGGGTCAATGAACCCTAAGGATTGTAACAAAAATGATTCTTAACATCGAAAAATTACCTAATTACGAGCCTCCTTGGAGATTGGACGATACAATATATCCTGAACAGTAACCTGTGGTCTGAAGAAAAAAAAATCGCGTTCCCTCTGAAATAAGTGATATTCCATCAACGACCGATTTATCCATACGTTTATTACGTCCATTACTGCGCAAAGTAAAATTCAAGCATGATCACGTTTGGGGGTCAATGAACCCTAAGTATTGTAAAAAAAAAGATTCTTAGCATCGAAAAATTACCTAATTACGAGCCTCCTTGGAGATTGGACGATACAATACGCACTGAGAAAATTTAGTAGTTGCCATAACCAATCATTGGTTCGATCTACCAAAATATAGGTTGCAGTTGCTAAAATATTGGTAGCTCTGACCAACGATTGGTAATTACAACTATACATTTTTTTCAGTGCATCCTGGACTGTAACCTGTGGTCTAAAAAAATATATATCGCGTTCCTTCTGGAATAAGTGATATTCCAGCAACGGCCGATTTATCCATACGCTTATTACGTCCATTACTGCGCAAAGTAAAATCCAAGTATGATCACGTCTGGGGTCAATGAACCCTAAGGATTGTAATAAAAAAGAATCTTAGCATCGAAAAATTACCTAATTACGAGGATCCTCAGAGATTGAACGATACAATACATTCTGAACTGTAACCTGTAGTCTAAAAAAAAAAAAAAAAAAAAAAAATCGCGTTCTTTCTGAAATAAGTGATATTCCATCAACGACCGATTTTTTATCTTTCAAGAGCCAGAGGTCAGCAAAATTTTATCGTTCGACGCATTACCGACCGTTGTCAACGACGGTTGTAGGTCGTGCAACCCATCATCAACCGAAACCCGTTGAAACAACAAAAAAACCCATTCAAGCTGTTCCCCGCATAGCCGGATAATTCGACGGGGCAATGGCGTCCATTGAGTAAATTTCGTTGAACCGCACGTAGAGTAGGGATTTCCGGTCGCCTCGATCAGCTGAGAATTCCTCTTTGCTTTGAACGTAACCTCAAATTTGTACGAAAATTACCCATAAGTATATCGACTTCCAATTGCGTAAAAAAACGTAATTAAATTAAAAGCACTTCCCACATCGAAACTCAGTCTCGGCATTTCAACACTAAATGTCATTCCCATTATAGAGTATAGATGTACCGTTTGTGGCCACTCTACCCTATTGCGGCCATTTTTATTATTTTTTGTAACTCATCCACGTAATGTCGCACATTTCGTGCCCGCAAAGCGTGCGTGAGATCGCGTATTATGCTCATGTCAACGTAGATAATTTCACGTACGCCATCTGGTGCGTGAAGTTATCTACATTACTTCACGCACACATTGGCGTGCGTGAAACTATCTACAAGATGATCTCACGCAAGCTTTGCAGGCACGAATATGTGCGACATCACGTTGACATTCGTTACAAAAAGTAGTATGTGATACATGGGCGACAAAGCGGCCGTCGCGCGGAGGTTAGGAAGCAGTGCACTCGCCTCCTCTCGTGCTACAAACAACACTCGGCTTCGCCTCGTGTCGTTGTAGCACTCGATTTGGCGAGTGCGTCGCTTCCTAACCTCCGCGCGTAATGGCCGCTTTCTCGCCCTTGTATCACAAAGTACTATTATTCGTCAAATTATATTTTCCCTATAACTGCATCGACTAATCTAATCGATTTTTTTTATGCCATTAAATGTGTTGTTTTATTCCTCTGAATGTGATGGCCACAATCGGCTCTAAAGCAGAGTCGTCAGCCGTTCGTTACTTCTAAAAACACACTTTTTAAAATTGATTCTTTAATTTGCTCATTATTAAAAGTTTAGTAAAGGTGGCGTATAAGTTATATAACTCAATATTTTTACTTTATAGAAAACCCTTAAGAGACATTTTTGAAACTAAATTTCATGAAAAAATAAATAAAAAATATACGTAACGAGCAAAAGTAACGATCGCTACTTTCATCGTTACTCCTTACTCGTTACATTTACTTTTTACATATATTTTAATTAAATTCAAGGCCAGAAATGCGTTTTAAGGATTTTATGTGAAGTTAAAATATTGAGTTACATAACGCGTAGGCCACCTTTGCTAAACTTTTAACAGTCACCAAATTATACGATAAATAAATAAAAGTGTGTGTTTAAACGTAACGACCAACTGACGTTTCTGCCCTAAAGTGGCCATGGTACGTCTACCCTAATACACAAAGTTGAAGCAACACCAAAAAACTGGAAGAACATTTCATCGCGGTCATTCGCCGAAAATAAATAAATCGAGCGACACGTGCGTGTCGAGTGAAAAATAATTGGACGTTGAATAAATTCCAAGGAACGCGGTGAGTATAACGCGAACCTCGTCGAGGGGCCGTTTTCGCGTGCGGCTTCGTGTCCGTTTGCACTTGGCGGCGCGAGAGGCACGACGCGGGGAATGACATTCGGACAGGATAGGGAATCATCTTTGGCGATCTGACAGCAACGTTGAAAGAGGAGAGGCTGTGGCGGGCAGGGAATCCCCGTCCTCCCTGTATAGCGGTGAGCCGCTATTTATGTAGCTTCGCGGTGGACCGTTGCGATGCGAGCGCGCGATGAGAGAGAGAGGAAGACCAGTTCAGCCTCGCAGCTTTGCGAAGGGACCAGCAGCAGAAGCAGCAGGCAACAAACGTGCTTCCGTGAAATCGACGAACCCGAGCTTCGAGGACATCGAGATTCGTTCTCCAGTCCCGTGCGTTGCGCCTCGGCTACGCTGAATGCCACCGACGCTGCTCCGCGGCCAGCGTTCGACGTGCTCGCCCGAGCGCTATGTCTGCTGGCGAGAAACTCGCCGAGGAGAACGAGTGACGAAACGAGATATAGATACATGTTTATTGTATGTTTTGTGGAAGTCATCCACTAATACAAGGTGGGTTGTCTTACGGCGCCGATTTCGATACACACGGAAAAAAAAGTTTGGTTGTGCCAACTAATCGTTCACGTTGCTGTGCCACAGTTTTACGTGAATAGCTGCGGTATCTATTGTTTTAGTTGCCACGACCAAACGAATGGTTGAGGCTACTATTCGCATCCTTGGAGAGTTTTCTCTCTTGCCGGCATAACCTCACTTTTTCTTTAACTTCGCAGTGGTGTGTCGTTCGAGGTGCGAATCAGGCTTGTACGTAACCTAAAAATCGTACGATTAAAACTGTTGTAATGCCATTTACGCTAATGTGTAATATTCATTGTACAAGTAGAGCAATTTATGTCGAAAATAAATGACGCGGTTTGAACAGTCAAACAATCGGATACTTGAGCTGCTTACCCGAATAGTTGTGTCAACTATTCGGTTGGTTGCCGCAACTAACGCGCCGCTTACCAACGGAACTTGGTTCGTGCAATCAATTCCTTTTGCTTGACACAAATAAGGCGAGATGTAGAAGAATCAGAATAATCGATTGGTTGTGCCAACTCATTTCTTGGTTGTAGCAGCAAATTATTTTTTTCCGTGCATATTTCAAACTTATTTTTATGTCACTCCGTGCGTAAAACGCGATATTACGCACGCTTCGCGTGCGTAATACCGCATTTTCCGACGTCGTGAAATAAAATTTCGTACGATACGCGTGCGAAAAACCTTTTTCGGACTCGTGTGATTGCAGCACTCGCCTTCGGCTCGTGCTGCAAACTCACACTCGTCAGAAAAAGTTTTTTCGCACTTGTATCGTAATGTACTATTATTTTCCTATTAGCTTTATACATACACTAGTCTTAAGGCTGTTGTTGGGTCTAGGGCAGTGAGGCGCGCGGGGAGTGCCGTATGCTTTTGCATGGGGCCGTCTCGCTGTTATCAATCGTCTAATATGAAACACTCGCGGGTGGGGATCAAAATGACGAATGACCAAAAATGCAAATGGCCAAAATAACGAATTTAAAGATGATGGACGTCTAAATCTAGAATAACCATCATTACAAAATTTGCTATTTTAGTCATTCGCTATCTTGATCATTCGCTATTTTAACTACATTTTAATAAAATGTGGGGTCAAAATACCGAATGATCAAATAACGAATGACTAAAATAGCGAATTCCGTAATGATGTTCGTTCTAGATTTGGAAGTTCGTTAGTTTTGAATTCGCTATTTTGGCCATTCGCTTTTTGGTCATTCGTTATTTTGATCCCCACCCACACTCGCAATATTCAAGTTGGTTTTTCCGACGTTTTTCTCACAGATATTTATCAAATACATCATTATCAATGATTTGTCATTGCATTAGGTGTTTTCTGAATTACTTATCATTTATTTTTGACATATTAATTCAAAAATTATATTTGGCAACGTCGCACGATAGACAGTAATGTTGAGGTTGGCAGTAGTGCCACCGTATGTTTTGCGAGATTTTCGATCAGTACAGTGTATTCTTTAATTAATAATTAATTAACGGTGCTGTGAGCCTTCACGGAGAAGATATCAACCGTTTAAGTGGTTCATTATCTACACTTTGTATGTTTTTCACGGACTTGATAGCATTTTCTTCTATTGGCAGGGCCTCTATTGGCCCTGCCAATAGTCTCTTTCTTAATTTTATTATTAATTTTTAATAACTCTCACCTGACTTAGTATTCCTAGTTTAGTTTAGTTTCCAAGTGTACATCTCCAAATAAATATTCGTTGCTAATCCAAATGTCTTTATACGTAGAGGAGTACGGAGAGTTATTTACGCGTTCGATGTCTTCATTTTTTAGTTTCAGTGCTAATGTTTTCAAACAACGCTCTTGGTCTTTTTTTTTAATCGTCGCGTTCTGGTTGTCGTCCGCGCCGAGATTCGTATACGAATCTCGGCGCGCGATTCGGCGAGATTCGTATACGAATCTCGGCGCGGACGACACACACATAAGCGGACACACAGCACTAGTGGGACCATGAGGACTCGTGGAGGAGCCTCGAAGAATTCCGCGAAGAAAGAACCGAACGAGGAAGCGAAAGAAAGATAAATATTTCATCGGGCTGGTCCGCCGTCCATAGATGCACTCGAGAAAATGAATAACACCGTGGGTCACTGCATTCGCGAATCTCCAGGGCTCTCCGCGTTACACGCGACACCGTGATTTATGTGAGACACACGATGCAGTCGTAGGACGCGGGACACTGACCTAATACAACCTAAAGCTGCGCCGGACACTAACCTAACACAATCCAAAGCAGAGAATTCACTATATTGCGCAATGTCCGTTGGTACCCGCGGATTTTCCACTTTGGCGGATGGAATTTGACGCATAATTCGAGATAAACGTTCGAGCGAATCAGAGTTTACGACCCTCTAAGTCGCCAGTTCAGCGAAGACAAATTTGCAATGAGCGCAGGTTCGATCGACTCCGTTCCGTTCGTCTTATCGGCTTATCCGAAGTGCAGTTTAGGTGTCAGATAACACGTCGTATCATGCGCAAGGTTATGAGTAAAACACGCGATGAAAAGACACGCAATGGACGCCGTCTCGACGCCCCAACGTCATTCCAGACCCGCAACACACCCTCGATATGTCGTATCTACGAAAAATCACTGTTGCAACGACCTCTCAGCGGTCTTGTCTACTGATAAGATCACCCTAAGCCTAACGGAATAGACACGACGAGAATGAGTATAAATTATAATAAGAGGAGGGCGGAGCTGTGTTTAGAAATCCGAGGAGTCTAATGGAATCCAGATGTCGAGTTCACCGCAGGACGCAACAAACGTTACGAGCTTTATGTAGCTGTATATTTTTTAATTTGATAAAAGAACGGATGCGTATTTCCTTGATACATAGAAATGACGGAGTGGGTTGATGTAAAGATGGAGCGAAAATGGATCTAGAAAAAAATGGCTGGGGAAAAAATGTCCGGTCGTAACACTGGCTAAGGAAAAAATAGCTGCGTTTAAATCACTTGTTTCTGTTTTAGGGGACACAGCAATTTTTTCCTTGGTCATTATTTCAATTGGACGTATTGGCCCGGCCATTTTTTCATCGGACATTTTTTCCTGATACCAGCAAAAACTGTCATTGAAAGTCTCATGCATATGCGTCTAGATTAAAAAAAAACGTGTTATTGAAACGCGGTTTAAATCACACTTTTCTGTTTTGGGAGACACGTCAATTTTTTCCTTGGTCATTATTTCAATTGTACGTATTGGCCCGGTCATTTTTTCATCGGACATTTTTTCCTGATACCAGCAAAAACAGTCATTGAAAGTCTCATGCATATGCGTCTAGATAAAAAAAAAACGTGTTATTGAAACGCGGTTTAAATCACACTTTTCTGTTTTGGGAGACACGTCGATTTCTTCCTTGGTCATTATTTCAATTGGACGTATTGGCCCGGTCATATTTTCATCGGACATTTCTTCCTGATACCAGTAAAAACTGTCATTGAAAGTCTCATGCATATGCGTCTAGATTTAAAAAAAAAGTGTTATTGAAACGCGGTTTAAATCACACTTTTCTGTTTTGGGAGACACGTCCATTTTTTCCTTGGCCATTATTTCAATCGGACGTATTGGCCCGGCCATTTTTTCATCGGACATTTCTTCCTGATACCAGTAAAAACTGTCATTGAAAGTCTCATGCATATGCGTCTGGCTTCTCGCGGCGTTGTCGATAAGGCGCATGCGCGAGGGATTAGTAAGGCGTAGGCCTGTCGCTTTCCGCGCTTCGAGCGGGGCCTAAGCAGTCCCGCTCGCTCGCACGCGATTACGCGCTCGACACGGTGTGAACAACCTTGGTGTCACGTGAATGACGTAAATATTACAAGCTCGTTAGCGCGGAAGATCAGTCGAAGAGAGGGGAACAGGGAGAGAAAGGATGGGAGGAGTAGGGGACTTGGGCGACGACTCAGCAGCACACTCAACAGTATTATACAGTAAATTCTATAAGCGGATAATATACGGCGCACGTGGCCCCGCGCTGCATCAGGTGCACACGATCCTCGCCGCTGCTGCTTCGTGGCGCTTCAGCCATTATAAGATTGCGTAAGTCAAGAAGAGACGCGGGAACCATGCGGAACACGTTTGACGCCAGACGTTTCTTTGATGTTTGCTCTCCGTGAAGTTGACGTTTCGCCTAACTAGGAAACCGCGCCTAGACCGTCGCGCAGATTCACCTGTCGCACGCGCGTCTCATTATATAATGTGTACCAAAACGCCGGCCGCAAGTTGCGTGGAAAATTGAACTTCGATAATTGCGGTGAAAGTCAACTGAGTGGAAAATAACGCTGAGAGTTGGCGACATTTTTAGTTGGATCTAAGTTGCTCGCTGTGATGACAGCCAATTCGTGTCTGGGTTAAGAGGATATTATACTTTGCTCGGAACATTGTAGACATTGTTAAAAGCCCATAACGTCTGTCTCTCTCGGTCCTATCCTCACTTTTTGGTTTTTCGGTTCTCCCGAAGCTACAAACCAAGCTACAAGTTTTGAAGAGCCAAAAGCTTAGCCTAATTCTGCTATCATTTCCTACTTGTGTTCCAAATTTGGTTGCGATTCGATTCACCGTTTCGTAGAAAATAGCTTTAAAAAATTCGAAGCGGTGCGGGGTTAGTACCTCATTTTTTGGTTTTTCGGTACTCCCGAACAAACGGCTGCAAGTTTCGAGGAGCCAGAAGCTTAGCCTAATTCTGCCATCATTTACTACTTGTGTTCCAAATTTGGTTGCGATTCGATTCACCGTTTCGTAGAAAATAGCTTTAAAAAATTCGAAGCGGTGCGGAGTTAGTACCTCACTTTTTGGTTTTTCGGTACTCCCGAACAAACGGCTGCTAGTTTCGAGGTGCCAGAAGCTTAGCCTAATTCTGCCATCATTTACTACTTGTGTTCCAAATTTGGTTGCGATTCGATTCACCGTTTCGTAGAAAATAGCTTTAAAAAATTCGAGGCGGTGCGAGGTTAGTACCTCACTTTTGGTTTTTCAGTATTCCCGAACAAACGGCTGCAAGTTTCGAGGAGCCAGAAGCTTAGCGTAATTCTGACATCATTTCCTACTTGTGTTTCAAATTTTGTTGCAATTCAATTCACCGTTTCGACGAAAATAGCTTTCGAAATTTCGAAGCGATGCGGGGATCCTACCCTCACTTTTTGGTTTTTCGGTTCTCCCGAACAAACGGCTACAAGTTTCGAGGAGCCTGAAGCTTAGCCTAATTCTGCCATCAATTCTGTAATTCCTACTTGTGATTCACATTTAGTTGCGATTCGATTCACCGTTTCGAAGAAAATAGCTTTCGAAATTTCGAAGCGGTGCGGGGTTCCTAACCTCACTTTTTGGTTTTTCGATTCTGCTGAACAAACTGCTTTATGTATCGTGGAGCCAGAAGCTTATCCCAATTCTGCCGTATTTCCGCTCATTCTCACAAAATGTGAGCCCTATATGTCAAGAAGTTTAGGAGAAAATAGCTTTCAAAAATTTGACGCGGGGCTGTGGGAAGGAGGGGAGAACCACCGCTTCTCAACGAATAGCGGATCAGAAGATTGAAATTTATGGTGGAATTTTGGTAAAGCGAAATATCCGTCAAATATGAAAGACCCCTCAGCCAATATCGGACCAATGACCACGTAAGTTCAACCGCGTGGAAAGCGTACGACAGGATCAATGAAAACTTCCAAGCTCACTCGGAAGCTCCTGATGTCGTCGAAATTTGACGCAGTCTTCGAGCCAGCAAATTAAGATTGAATGGTTCTCGAGACATTGAACGTCGAATTGAGCGTAGGATCGCGATATCGATTTCGATTTATCGAAAAAGGTTTCCCAAGACGCGACTCGAATTTTCAACGGTTTCAGATCACTTGACAAAACCGTCCTTTACCAACTGCAGCGAAGTCGAGATACGTCAATGACGTCTCCGAGAGTCAACAATTCGTCGATATCTTCCCGCGCATAAATTCGCAAAATGTTCCGGCGAACATTTTCTTTTGAGCGCTCGACGCTCTTCACCGAGGCGAACGTATAGTGCATTCCATACAAAATCGACCCGGCCGTTACCCTCGACCTCGCGGAATTGGTTCATAATTTTTTTAATGATTCTTCTGACTCAAAATAACAGTTATGATTTTTTTCAAAAATTTTTAACCAAATTTGGGTATGCTATAATTTTTTTTTTTCAATATTTTGAGGGCTGGAATTTAAAAATCTGAAAAAAATTTCAAAAATCCGACATAAAACATAAACATTTTTGGCACTAATTTGATGTTGTCTAGGATTATTCTTCCCTTTAATTCGAATTTTTTTCAATATTTTATTTTTCTTCAACGGACATAATTAAAAAATAAAAAAAAAATTAAAAAAAAATGTTAAAAAGCTCCAAGCAAGAGGAAAAAAACCCCGGACATCACCAAATTAGTGCCAAAAATTTTCATTTTTGATACCATATTTTTAAGATTTTTTTGAGATTTCTAAATTACGGCTCCAAAAAATTTGAAAAAAAGTTATAGCCTACTCAAATTTGGTTTGAAAATGTTGCAAATAATCATGAATGTTATTTTGGATTAGAAGAATCATATAAAAATTATGAAGCAAATCCACGAGGTCGAAGGGCCACAGCCTGGTCGATTTGGCATGGAATGCCTCAACCATAAATATGGTGCGGAATCGAGCGCACACTTCGAGTTAATTCGAAGACTGGTATCTCAATTTCGAGGAACATCGGCGTAAACCCGGAAAGGCATCGCAGTTGAACCAGTAAATAACAAGATCCTCCTGGGAGTAGCCAGGACGAAGCAGAATGTGTACCCACCTCCGCCTCTCGTCTCCGTCGACAATTTCCCGTAATTCTAAGCTCGAAAAGGTCTTCGTTTCGATACTCGACTCTGGGAGTTGGTCGGCATCAGCAAGGCTGGGTCACCGTCGGCGAGATCGTAAAATTCTTGCGTTCTTTCTTACGCCGAGTTTTACTGTCTCGCCTATCTGGTCTTGTCGTGTCGTATAACGTCGTTCGTCGGTTCGTTCGTTCGTTCGTTCGTTCGGGTTAGCAACGAGTGAGATCTCGCGGCCGAGACGAGGACGGATAGTCGGAATCCCTGTGATACGTAGCACTCGAGGCCAATATACAGTATAAACCGTACCGTGAGAGTCGAAAGAGTCTGGAAGGGAGGGGAAGGGGGAAGGGGAGGGGAGACGAGACACGAGGAAGAGAACGAGGGTAAGCAGCGAATTGCGGAAGTGCAGATGCTTCATTATAAGAGCCGGGAAAGTCAACGAGAACGAGCTTCGTCCGTTCGCTCATGCGCAGAGCACGTGAGACATTCCACGCCAAATCGACCAGGCTGTGGCCCTCGACCTCGTGGATTTGCTTCATAATTTTTTATACGATTCTTCTAACCCAAAATAATATTCATGATTTTTTGCAAAATTTTCAAACCAAATTTGTGTATGCTATAACTTTTTTTTTAACATTTCTGGAGCCGTAATTAAAAAATCTGAAAGAATTCTCAAAAATCTAGTACCAAAAATGAAAATTTTTCGCACTAATTTGGTGATGTCCGGGATTTTTCTTTCTCTTGTTTGGAGCTTTTTTAACATTTTTTTAATCTTTATTTTATTTTTAAATTATATCCATTGAAATAATTAAAACAGAAAAATAGAATATTGAAAGAAATTCGAATTAAAGGGAAGGAAAATCCTGGACAAATCAAATAAGTGCCAAAAATGTTTATGTTTTATGTCTGATTTTTGCGAATTTTTCCCGATTTTCATATCACAGCCCTCAAAATGTTTGAAAAAAAAATTATAGCGTACTCAAATATGGTTTAAAAATTTTGAAAAAAATCATGCCTATTATTTTGAGTCAGAAGAATCATTAAAAAAATTATGAACCAATTCCGCGAGGTCGAGGGTCACGGCCGGGTCGATTTGGCATGGAATGCCCCACGTATATAGCAGCACGTAGCAAGTGCGTCTACAATGTTCGCGAATTTCGCGTTCTCGTCGTCGTGCGAAACGAGCGAAGGAACTCTGCATTAACAGAGATCGTCTCAAGCTCCTCGTCGTCGTCGTCCTCCGCTGGTAATAATAACCGAACGTCTCAATTTTCGACATCGCAGCGGCAGATCCTCTCCGCGTTGCCTCTCCGCTGCTGCTAGCTCTTCTTCCTCCCTCGTATATCCTCCATCGTATCCGCCGTGGCCTGTCGTAAAATATAAAATTTCGTTCTAGCCGGCTTAGTCGCCGTGCTTCCGGCGTGTATAATTAAAGACTCTCGTCGAATCGGTGCTCGAAGATAACAAGGCTGACGGGGTGGAGGCGGACCAGCCTCGCGCCGCCTCGGCGTCGGTCTAGGGACCTCACATCGTAGCCACGACCGAGGCAAAAGCGCGCGGCCGGTGGAGAGAGTAGTTCCCTCGGCTCCGGTCAAGCGAGATGCTTGACTCCGGGAAGCGTGACTAACAACTTCATAGTTTCCTCGCTGGCAAGCTTTTTAGATCGTTGCCCGCGACGCGAGCGCGCTTTCTGCACGCTGACCGTACGTAGGATACTCTCTGGTACATACCTGATGCCTATGATGCTATGTGTACACGATGATGAGTCGGTACACATAGCTGGTACCGCGCTTGTAGGGTTTGATGTTGAGACAACATTTAGTGGCTAAATATGGGATAGGGATATGGTTGAATAAAAAGATTCGTGTGTTTAACATTTCATTAAGCTATACTTAAGCTATCTAGTTCACAACTTATTTAACAAATGTTCAGAACTCTTGAAGGGAATTATTTCCTCTCTGCAATATTTTTGTTTTTTTTTTTTTCGCCCACCCATATCGACAATTTTTATTTCACTGTCAATCGCCCGTTCATGTTCCACTCGACTATCCCGCAGCACTGGCGACGGCGTTCCCGAGGCCCACGCAACTATTACGCAAATTTTCATATTCAATTCCAACCCCTCGGTCGAAGCGCACTCGACGCCTGTATTAGACCGTAAGGGCCACACGGTTATACGACACAGGTATGTTACCAACGCTGTGCAAACATTGTGCCGCGCCGACTGAAGACAACATTTAGTGGCTAAATATGGGATATGATTGAATACAAAAAATTCGTGTAATTAACATTTAATTAAGCTGCCTTTAAGCATTTAAGCTACACTTAAGCTATCTAGTTCACAACTTATCTAACGTATGTTCAGAACTCTTGAAGGGAATTATTTCCTCTACGCAATTTTTTTTTTTTTTTCGCTCACCCATATCGACAATTTTTATTGCACTGTCAACAGCCCGTTCATTTTCCACTCGACTATCCCGCAGCACTGGCGACGGCGTTCCCGAGGCCCACGCAACTATTACGCAAATTTTCATATTCAATTGCAACCCCTCGGTCGAAGCGCACTCGACACCTGTATAAGACCGTAAGGGCCACACGGTTATACACTGAAAACAACATTTAGTGGCTAAATATGAGATATGGTTGAATAAAAATATTTGTGTAATTAACATTTAATTAAGCTGCCTTTAAGCATTTAAACTACACTTAAGCTATCTAGTTCACAACTTATCTAACATATGTTCAGAACTCTTGAAGGGAATTATTTCCTCTCTGCGATTTTTTCTTTTCGCCCACCCATATCGACAATTTTTATTTCACTGTCAATCGCCCATTCATTTTCCACTCGACTATCCCGCAGCACTGGCGACGGCGTTCCCGAGGCCCACGCAACTATTACGCAAATTTTCATATTCAATTCCAACCCCTCGGTCGAAGCGCACTCGACGCCTGTATTAGACCGTAAGGGCCACACGGTTATACGACACAGGTATGGTACCAATGCTATGTAAACAATGGGATATGGTTGAATAAAAATGTTTGTATAATTAACATTTAATTAAGCTGCACTTAAGCTATCTAATACACAACTTATTTCACATATGTTCAGAACTCTTGAAGGGAATTATTTCCTCTCTGAAAATTTTTTTTTTCGCCCACCCATATCGACAATTTTTATTGCACTGTCAATCGCCCGTTCATTTTCCACTCGACTATCCCGCAGCACTGGCGACGGCGTTCCCGAGGCCCACGCAACTATTACGCAAATTTTCATATTAATTTCCAAACCCTCGGTCGAAGTGCACTCGACGTCTGTATTAGACCTGTATTACCAACGCTGCGCAAACAGTGTGTCGCGCCGATTGAAGTCAACATTTAGTGGCTAAATATGGGGTATGGTTGAATAAAAATATTCGTGTGATTAACATTTAATTAAACTGCACTTAAGCTATCTAATACACAACTTATTTCACATATGTTCAGAACTCTTGAAGGGAATTATTTCCTCTCTGCAATTTTTTTTTTCGCCCACCCATATCGACAATTTTTATTTCACTGTCAATCGCCCATTCATTTTCCACTCGACTATCCCGCAGCACTGGCGACGGCGTTCCCGAGGCCCACGCAACTATTACGCAAATTTTCATATTCAATTCCAACCCCTCGGTCGAAGCGCACTCGACGCCTGTATTAGACCGTAAGGGCCACACGGTTATACGACACAGGTATGGTACCAGCGCTGTGCATACATTGTGCCCGCGCCGCGCGGTGAGAGGCAAAGCCCAACAGCAGAGACTCTCATCATGCAGATTACGGGCGTATATTGCGAGATGGGATATCTAATCGGATCGAAATGTGGGGAAAGGAGGAGGAGGAGGTGGAGGAGGAGGCCAGAGGCTGAGGCAGAGAAGTGGAGGATATAGAGAGGCGATAGGGAAGTTGGAGAGGCGAGAGAGACCTCTAGAGCCGAGGCTACAACTGCGCGGAAAGCTCGCTGCTGCATTTACGGATACTGGGGCGCAGCAGCCATCGGCCAATTACCGATGATTACCACTACGTATAAAAAGCACTTGATAGAAAGAGTGGTAGGGCGCTGCAAATAACCGATGTTTGGTCTTTTATTTAAGTACCAACCTGCGCCGGCTGACATACTCTCGCGTATTGCAATTACCGGGAAACCCACACACATGCGGCTCACGCACGTAACTCACACGCATCCATAGATGCGACTGCAATTGCTTCTGTTTGTTTTGTTCGATTGTATATAGCTTCGCCAGACATCTACTTTTTTTGGCTGGGGTATCCCACCATTGGCATTACGTCTGTACATATGGACGGTCTGCATATATCGGTATACCTATAGGTATGAAAATATACAGGGTGTCCCTCTTATCTAAAAATATAAATTTGAAAATACTTTTTGTATCGATCCGATTTTAATGGATACTGGTATTGAATGACATTGAATGACTTTGACTCCCCAATGTTTTTATGCGGCTTCAGTTGCTCTCCAAGATGGCTAAAAGAAAAATGTCCTATTCTATTTTAAAAAAGTACAATTTGCACCTGAAAATATTTTTTGACCTTGATAATTACTGAGCGTTTTTGGAAGGCAGAAATAAGATGTACCCTGTACACTGTGTCAAATGCTGCTGGTGTGGACTTTTTCTTAGTGTTACTTATTACAGTGTTAATAGTAACAATTTTTACGGTATAAAATTAACACCAGCCGTTTCGTTAAATTTTTCCTGCCTTACCGACGAAACATTGTAACACTTTTCGCTTTAAAGACATGAATTCGCGTTTTATGTGTGATTTTTTTATTATCTCGTGAATGAATTAGTCGCTTTTGTCAGTTTTTATAAAAAAAAATTATGAAAAAAATCGATTCTTTCATTGCAGATTCCTCTACTGGGTAACAGATCCGTATTTTTTTTTTTTTTTTTTTTTTTTTTTTTTTTTTTTTTTTTTCGAAAAGCAAAATTCTGACGAATTCATTAACGAGATTCGAATTACTGGCGTCTGTATTTTAATTTTCGCTTCGATCCCTTGACAATTCGCGAAAAACGGCACTTCTGACCTTTTGAGGTAAAAGTCGGTATTTCAGATTCATTTAACACCGCTCATTAACACTGTGATTGGTGTGGACCTATATAGACACGATTTTTAATAGTGTATGTTGCATATAGATCCTGGTAGAAAATTTGTAGCGTTGCGTTAGGCCCAAGCCAGGCACCGATCAGGCCCGGACAGGGACGTCTCGGCCCTGACCAGGGCTTTACTAGCACCGAGTGTAATTCCGTGAATTTTCGACTAAGGCAGATATATACCATATTGGTTCCCAGCTGGTTGGAAAATTAACGTTTAGGATGATGCTCCGAGGTCGCGGAGAGGGAATGGAAGGATGAGATCGGCTTCTCGCAGCTACCCTGTGTCATTCACAAATCACCTCGCCAACCGGAGCCGGATGTTAACTAATTACTCCTCGGCGGCTAAGTGCGCCGGATGTAATTTAAGAATTAAAACTTCTGTTATCCCGGCTCTCGCGTGAACCCCGAAGTGCGGTTTCGCGGAATTTACGCCGGAAGTGCGAATTCGGATAGGATCTTTAACCGGCTTGATTTATCGCGGTTATGCCCCGTCGTATTAAGCAGGAATTTTATGTATCGCACTGGCGTACAGTTAGGTTTCCTCGTGCAAAGTGACTCTCTTCCGGCTTAACAGGCCGGAGGGTAAAAACGGTATTAATTATCGCCTTGATTATTTCATAATGCATGAACGGAGTCACGACATGCTTGGTGATAATTATTTGACGTATGCAGGCATTCTGATTGCCAGGAACCAGAACGTCTCAGCGATTCCGTGACATTGGTCAGTGATATCAGCCGTTTCAGCATGTATATGAGGCATTCCATGCCAAACCGACCAGGCTGTGGCCCTCGACCTCGTGGATTAGCTTCATAATTTTTTATATGATTCTTCTAATCCAAAATAATATTCATGATTTTTTTGCGAAATTTTCAAACCAAATTTGAGTATCTATAACTTTTATTCAAACGTTTCTGGAGCCGCAATTAAAAAATCTGAAAAAATTCTCAAAAATCTGGTATCAAAAATGAAACCTGGTGTATTTTATAACTACTTTATCCCAGTCGTCATAACCTATTATTTTATTATTTGAAAAAACTGTCCATTATTAACATAAATCGATATTCATAAGTGGATAACATTTTTTGTCAATTATATCCATTGAAATAATTAAAACAGAAAAATTAAATATTGAAAAAATTCGAATTAAAGGGAAGAAAAATCCTTGACAACATCAAATTAGTGCCAAAAATGTTCATGTTTTGTGTCGGATTTTTGAGAATTTTCTAACGACAGCCTTCAAAATGACGATTTTTAAATGACGCCCCTCAAAATGTTTGAAGAAAAAAAAATTATAGCGTACTCAAATATGGTTGAAAAATTTTGAAAAAAAAATTATGACTGTTATTTTGAGTCAGAAGAAGCATTTAAAAAATTATGAACCAATTTCGCGGGTCGATTTGGTATGGATTCCCCTATATCCTCCCTGGGATTGGCCAATGGTCCAATCAACCATCTTCCCTACTCACCAAAGGCGCATCAGCAAAGGAAGAAATATTTTTCTCCACATGTGAGTGCGTATCCCGCCGCAATAAAAACTACGTCCGATAAATCGTAATAACGAATTAAAGCGTAATGGCTCGTTCCCACGTAATTTTGAGATGCCGCGGTGATATCCCAGCTGGAAGATAGGCTCCGATAATTCGCAGTTATACGATGCCTGAAAGAGGCTCTCGTTTTGCGATGCTGATGGCAAGTGTACACACGGCTCGCGCGCGCGCGCTGCTTGGCCCGAACGCAGCGTACGTGTGTTGGACGTTACACGTGGGTAGAGAAGAGGCAGCGGCGGCCAAGTATAGGTTTGCGTACGAGAAGAAGAGAGGATATAATATCTCGAGTGGAGGATACGATCTCTCCTACCGTTTTACATACGCTTATGCCGCGTGCGTTTATGCGCCTTGTTTAAAAGTGAGAGACGAGGTCAGTCTGGCTGCCGGGCTAGCCGCGCGCGCGCGTTTTGCCGGCCAGCGAACTCTCCCTTTCTCTCCCTCTTAGCGGCGGTGGCGAATATCGTAAGCGCAATCGCCCGTGCGATCTGCGCTTCCTTTTCCTGCGCGAGACTTTAAGGTAGTCCTTGCGCCTTAAGCTGAGTTCGCATAAGTTTTCGAAAATTCGGAGGGAATTACAATCTCTTCTCGATAATATAAAAATCTGAAACAAATCATGCATATTAAAGGCGTTGACGAGATTAATTCTGCATAACAATAATTCCAAAATGTTATCAACAAATTAATGAAAATAAAATTCTTCAACAAATCTTTTGACAACCTAATCTTTTTTTTCAATAAAAATGTTTCGTTCATTTTTCTGAATACGTAAGAATTTTTTCAAATTTTTTAATTTACTTTGAATTTTGTGATTTTCGCCATATAAAAAAATGCAAAATTCAAAGTGAATTAAAAAATTTGAAAAAATTCATACGTATTCATAAAAATAAACGAATCATTTTCATCGAAACGAAAAAATGAGTTTGTCGAAAGATTTGTTAAACAATTTTATTTTTCATCAATTTGTTGATAACATTTCGTAATTATTATTATGCAAAATTAATGTCGTCAACGCCTTTAATATGCATGATTTCTCAGATTTTTATATTATCGAGAAACGGTTGCAATTCCCTCTCAATTTTCGAAAACTTATGCGAGCTCAGCTTAAGGCGCAAGGACTACCTTAAGAGAGAGAGAGAGATAGATGCAAGAGAGAGTGAGAGAGGGATGCACCTCTTGCTCAAAGGAGAGTCAACACTATTCGTGCCCTGCGTGATACTCTCACTGCCATACATTATGCGTAGCCGCCCCCCAAAAAAGGCGCGACGAGGTAAAACCGAAAGCGTACAACGCGGTGACATAGGTAAAGAGCACAGCTATAAATTTTCGCGTCCGTACGAGGAGATCCGCCAGCCTCGGTTTCATTCCGCACCGCGCGGAGGAACAAAGGCTTTCCAAAGGTTGCAACACGAGACGGGTATATAAAAAAATATTCGCCCATAGACAATCCCCCCAGAAAGTCATTACACGGTGTAACAAAAACCCCGGAGACGTTACAAGTAATTGTAGCCATTTTTGCGGAAAACTGGAGAAATAAATTGTGCGAGGGCGGGGATGAGGTACAGTGCAGCCTCGAGCGTTGTCCGCGGCGGCTCCTGGAGACGCCCGCGCCGGTCACGCACTGTGAGGAAAATCGATACCCCCACCGAGGTGTATCAGCTGGCGCAGGAGTCGTCGACGATGCATCCGAATCTCCGGTCCGAAGCTCGACAATTGACCACTGTTTGAATTGGAATTACATTGTATTACACATATTTAAGCGAAGCATCAATTTTGTATTTTGCTACGCAGTTTAGTTGGGTTTGTACACGTAAACCGTTGAAACGGACGTTTATTGAAACTGACAATTAAACCTTAGCGGCCACACGGGGTAAATAGTTAATCCAGGCTCAGAAAAAAAAAAATAGAAGTTAGACATTTCATGATTTGTAATTAGAAATTAGAAATTTCATGATTTGTAATTTTTTATAATTTTTCCCTCCAGTAAATTTGCAAAATAAATGTACTTTTTGAATGATCCGCGGATACTGTTATTTTTTCATAGTAGTGGTATATGTTGTGCATACAATCATAAAATGTTAGCCCTTAATATTGAAAAATGGCGGAGTAATGCATTTTTTTTCTGAAAAAGACACGTTTATGAATTCGCACAGTTTTTAGAACGCAATCTATAAATTGACCGATAAAAATTATTAGAAATGTTGAAGAACTCTTCAACAAACATGAAACAATCGGTTAGAAGTCTTAAAACAATGATATGTCTTGTAGAACTAGGTTTTTCATCGTGGGGTAATGAGTTACCCCTGTGGCCGCTATGTGGCCTCTAAGAATGAATTATTGATAAATATATCAAGGATAAAACAAGATAAACAAGATAAATGGCCAGTACGTAACAAATAAAAAATAAAAAAAAAAACATTTTTGTCAGAGTCCAGTCCAGTTTTCGCAAAAAATTAAAGTTGGTTCTATTAGTTAATTGCGTATAGAATTAGATGGCATCCCAGAAATTGACATTCTACACAGAAAAACGGAAGTCGCAAGAGCCTATTTTAATATATTCCTACCCGCCGCTCGTTTCATACCACAGACACCGCAAATATTGTCACAGTGGCGGCAAAGTCTCTCCAAACCTCGACTACCCTATTTATCAGTAGCTACTTATCAATCTCGCGAGAACTTTGATGTCAAAATCGAAAACAGAATTTCCCAAGTGAATCACCATCACATCAAAAAATGGAAAGGTGAAAAAGTGATGGTTATATTTCGGTGGGAATTGCAATTTTCCGAATATTTCCCCGAAGATCGTTGATGAGGGCAGTACGAATAAGTCACTTTCCACGTGTACACACGCGACGTGGGGGGGGAGGGGGCGGGAAGGGAGGGGGGGGGGGGGTGGTTCAAAGGTTCACGGGGCGTAAGAAGAAGAGGGTTGAAGTTTTAAGTGGCGTTTGCACAGGTAGTGCCCCGTTATATATATTCCTAGAGTCGCGAATTCTCCAACACCCTCTTTCCAACCTAGCAACTTCCTTCTTGCTACTCCACTGCGTTTTCTCTCCTTTCGTCGTTCACTCGTGTCTCCCGTTTCTTTCGCCACAGCCGTGAGTCGTCCCCTCTCCTTCCTCCCCCTCACCCCCTCACTCCCTCTCCCCCACATCCCCTCACTCCATCTCTCTCTTGCTCCTCTCGGCCCTGGCGACAGTTTCAAACCAGAGTGGAAGTGACGTGCCAGTATATTACATCTTTTTAACCTCCATACCTCGCTTGCACGGTTTGCAAATATTCAAATGGCTTCGCTAATGGATCCCCTTCCAAAAGCGTGGTACATGCAGCGCGCGCTTCGGGAGGTAGAAGCAATCCGGGGTGCGGTCTTGCATCAAAGTGGTTGGTTGGTAGGTAGTAAAACGCGGCGAGCGACGGTGTGAGTAAGGCGAGGAGCGAGCGAGAAAGTGCCAGCGGCTGAAGCGCGTAGGCAAAGGAGCATCCATCTTCCGCGCGAGCCGCCACACCGACGCGAACGGCGGAGCCGAAAATTACTGAGTAGCGACGGAAAATCTCCCTCTATCTCTTTCTCGTCGCCCCTCCCCCCTCCCCCTGCAGCTCTACGCCGTCTGCAAGCCTCTCTAAGCTTTCATTGCTAACCCCACGCGCAAAGTGAATGAGCTTCGACTCCCGACCGACAGGGGGCGTCCTTGTCACGTTTCTCCGCATGCAGCAGCGCCCTCTCACGCCACGCGACAGAGAGTACATTTTCGCATAACGTACGTCTCCGCCACTCACCCACTTTTTTTTTCTACATTTCTCTCTCGCATCTTTACCCCTACCCCCCACCCCTCCCTGGACCAGTCTTGAGCGCTGTTTCACTGCGTTCCGGTCGTTGACTCTTCCGCACCCCCGCGCTTTTGCTTGCCACCATTTTGAGCACTGGCGTCGGCGTGTGAATCAGATCAATGCCAGACGTGGGAAAGGGAGTGTGGGTTCAATGTGGCGGACGAGGTGTGTTCGCCAATTCGGGAGTTATGTCGGTCGTTGATTCGCTTTTAAGTGACGAGGAAGATATTCGGCACTTTGGGTTGAGCGAGTTGAATACCATATGAGTTCTAGCGAAGGTTAGGTATTTTTGTTTAATCGTACATAGTAAGACTTAAGGGGGGGGGGGGGGGGGGGGGATCTACGTTAGGAGGCTCATTTTCACTGGGTTTTTAGGATTTTCGGTCGGTCGTTGATTTTTTTTTAGGATTTTCGGTCGGTCGTTGATTCTCTTTTAAGTGACGAGGAAATATTCGACACATCGGGTTTCGAGAGTTTGATACCATATGAGTAGTTTCTAGCGGAGGTTAGGTATTTTTGTTTAATCGTACATAGTAAGTCTTAAGGGGGGAACCCACGTTAAGAGGCTCATTTTCACTGTTTTTTTAGGATTTTTTGGGTGGGAAATAATTACTATAATTTAATCAAGTTTGGCCATCATGTTATTCATATTTCGAACAACTTTTGTGAATTTTTTTCGCGAAAAAAGTCGTTCTGAGAAAAACGCGTTTAAAAACGCTTCGAGCCTGTAACTTGTATACGACGAGCGTTCGGTTCTATTGTCACAAAATTTAGAAAAATTCGAATTTTGCTTTGAAATTTTGGCAGCGTATTTTTAGATAGTTAAGCTAAGGATGTATGTCATTAAAAGAATCAGATTTTTTGAAACTCTTAATGTAGGTTTCCCCCTTAAGCCTAGTTCGGTTCATCTCAAGATTTCTTCGTGTTGTTCTTGTAGAGGACTGGATGATCACCGTTTAATCGTCATTTGAACTCATTTGTCTTTGGTCCCCATGTGTATCGACTGACGAGAGTTAGAAGGGTTTCGTGTTCACGGGAGGGGAAAAGTAATCCTGTTCAACTTCCGCGGGAAAAGTTCACGAATGCGGGTCTCGCGGCAAGAGTATACCACAAGGATGGTACGAAGAAGATTAGTTTGTTTGACGGTCGGCTCAAGGAGTTGGCGGCAAGTCTGTGGATAAACTTTAGGCTTGTGTTTTCTTCGCGACTATACACACAGGCCGGGCTGTAGTGACAGAACCCTCGTTACTTTTGAGGGGCAAAGGTCGAGGAGACATCATCGGCTGCTCCTCCAACGCCGGCTGATATCACGTCGCCTCACTCCCTCATTATGCAACTTTAATGAACTTATCAATCAATCCATTCGATCTACATTGACGCATCGGGAGGGCCACCAGCCTTGCGGGAAGCTAAAGTGTGTATAAAGTTTATATACAACGCGGTATATTGCATATGAGGCATTCCATGACAAATCGACCAGGCTGTGGCCCTCGACCTCGTGGATTTGCTTCATATTTTTTTATTCGATTCTTCTAACCCAAAATAACATTCATGATTTTTTGCAAAATTTTCAAACCAAATCTGAGTATGCTATAACTTTTTTTCAAACATTTCTGGAGCCGTAATTTAAAAATGTGAAAATATTCTCAAAAATCTGGTATCAAAAATGAAAATTTTTAGCACTAATTTGCTGATGTCCGGAATTTTTCTACCTCTTGCTTAGAGCTTGTTTAACATTTTTTTATTTATTTTTATTTTATTTTTAAATTATATCCATTGAAATAATTAAAACAGAAAAATAAAATATTTAAAAAATTCGAATTAAAGGGAAAAAAAATCCTGGACAACATCAAATTAGTGTCAAAAATGTTTATGTTTTATGTCAGATTTTTGAGAATTTTTTCAGATTTTTTAATTACGGCCCTCAAAGTGTTTAAAAAAAATAGCATACTCAAATTTGCTTTGAAAATTTCGAAAAAAATTATGACTGTTATTTTGGGTCAGAAAAATCATATAAAAAATTGTGAAGCAAATCCACGAGATAGAGAGCCACAGCTTGGTCGATTCGGCATGGAATGCCTCATATACAGCGCGGCATATTGCATATACCGTACGTGGACCATCGCACAAATATGTACAGTACATTGTTATAAATATTCAATGTAGCTCAATTGTTTATCAAATATTGCTGCCATAAGCCACTGCTGCATCGCACTTACTGTTATTTCGTGAATGAGGCGTCGAGCACGAAACTCTCTGTCAGTCACGCGGTCCTGACACTCTTCACTCACTCTTCTGTCATACCCAATAATGGTACCCATGTTGCAATCGCTGTTCAAACATATTCATCGATATATTTGGAATACCTACCTGTGTAAATCAACGCGACCGCGCCAAGTTCCGTGTTTATCGTGTGGGAACAATCGGACGCTTATTTTTCCAGCATCGAACAAACCTACGTTAAACTGTAAATTGGGATACACCCACACGATGAGCTCTCGTGCAAACACGAGACTTCTGTTTCCTACGAGGCCGGTCATTGTCCTCGCTCGGTTGTTCGCAAATTATAGCAATACGAGGTTCTCCCACGTGAATCTCGAGGACGCAGAAGGCTCGGACACCCAGGTGTGTCCGTGAAGTGATGAAGCATTAAAAACCGTTTGCAGAGGAAGCCTCGTATGAGTGTGATTCTCTCAGGTGTTCGGGCAGCTATCTATTCGTCATCGCATCAACTATTCGCTGCAGTGTATCCGGTATGACGATTAAGACCGTGTAACGAGGATGGTTCTATAAATACTTACTATAAACTTCAGTTCAATCTATATATTTATGATTTGTCATTAAGGGGAGAAATACCTTTTTCCTTAGAATTTTCTTAGAGGGAATAGAATAATCCGATCATTTTCAAATTTGGACATGGGTTTATTATAACGGTCAAGTTTGAAAAAGAGTTTTTGTTTTTGGGATCACCAACAAAATGGCGGCATTATTAAGAGTCTTCGGAAGTCTGTTTTCCGCGACATCGAAAAGTGCTGCAGTTGTCTTTTTCTGTTGATCGGAAAAAGATTTAATAAGTGTCATTCGTTCACTGACATATTAAGGGGAAGGATATACCTCAAAACTGTTGAAAAAGTGCAAAATTGAAAATTTGGGGGCCTTTTTAGTCCAAAGTACGAATTTCCGACCATTTTTCGACATATTTGACCCCAAAAAAAAATTTTATTTACACGCTACTATTCGAAATTGAGATATAACCTTCCGATAATATTACTCAGAGTAATCTCCCAAAATGTTATACAAATCGGTCGGTAACTTTTTGAGCTACAACAGGAGCATTTTTTAAAAAAGTAATTTCCAGATAAACGCGTTAAAATATTCAATATTTCGAGTTTTTCTTTGGTCAATATATTCTTTGGGTATCATACTTTCGAAATATGTAAAAGACATACAATTTTTTTTAATTCTAAAGGTATTTCTCGCTTTAGATGTTCTAATCTGACATTTTTCCATATCAGAATATTTCGTGGAAAAATGCATCATATTCCCACGGCCTGTCGTTAGCAATACAACATTGATATCCATTCTGCTATTCACTTATTTCCTCTTCGCGAAACCTTATCGGAGTTTTAAACGGCATCGTGAATCGTAGCAGTTGCGAATTATTTACAAGACTCGCATATACCAGTGGCTGGTCTCGCTGCGTTGCCAGGTTTGGCCGAGTCGTGCACTCGGTTATGTTTATTCTACTTCATCTGCAGTAACACGGCGCAACTGACGAAGTACAGTACAGAAGTGTGGGTGCGGGCTATCAAGTACGACGATTAAGACCGTGCAAAGAGGATGTTTCTATAAAAACTTACTATAAATTGCAGTTTAATTTATATTTTTATAATTTCTCATTAATTGGTCTTAAGGATGTTATACAGCTCCACACTAGTCTAATGAGTGCTGACTTTAAAAAATAATGTTTGCATAGTTTTAAGTATCTGTTAATTATTTTTAATGGTGGTTTGTATTGCCAAATATGTTCTTAACCTGGGAAAAATTTAATTGCAACGGATTTGCATAAATATTAACCGATTCACGCAAGCTTTTGAAAAGGTAATTTTCATTCCGGTTTTTTAACGAATAAACCGTGTTTTTCGTTCGATTTGTATGATTTACGGTTTATTGTCTTTCTTGAAAGATGCTTGATGAATGTGCCTCACAAATCATTTATAACATTCTCCGTTTAAAAATGACATCCAGTGTACACGATCTGTCGTTAGCATAGATACAATACAACATATATACAACATTGATATCCATTCTGCTATTCACTTATTTCCTCTTCGCCAAACCTTATCGGACTTTTAAACGGCATCGTGAATCGTAGCAGTTGCGAATTATTTACAAGACTCGCATATACCAGTGGCTGGTCTCGCTGCGTTGCCAGGTTTGGCCGAGTCGTGCACTCGGTTATGTTTGTTCTACTTCATCTGCAGTAACATGGCACAACTGACGAAGTACAGTACAGAAGTGTGGGTGCGGGCTATCAAGTACGACGATTAAGACCGTGCAAAGAGGATGTTTCTATAAAAACTTACTATAAATTGCAGTTTAATTTATATTTTTATAATTTCTCATTAATTGGTCTTAAGGATGTTATACAGCTCCACACTAGTCTAATGAGTGCTGACTTTAAAAAATAATGTTTGCATAGTTTTAAGTATCTGTTAATTATTTTTAATGGTGGTTTGTATTGCCAAATATGTTCTTAACCCGGGAAAAATTTAATAGCAACGGATTTGCATAAATATTAACCGATTCACGCAAGCTTTTGAAAAGGTAATTTTCATTCCGGTTTATTAACGAATAAACCGTGTTTTTCGTTCGATTTGGATGATTTACGGTTTATTGTCTTTCTTGAAAGATGCTTTATGAATGTGCCTCACAAATAATTTATAACATTCTCCGTTTAAAAATGACATTCAGTGTACACGATCTGTCGTTACCATAGATACAATACAACATATATACAACATTGATATCCATTCTGCTATTCACTTATTTCCTCTTCGCCAAACCTTATCGGACTTTTAAACGGCATCGTGAATCGTAGCAGTCGCGAATTATTTACAAGACTCGCATATACCAGTGGCTGGTCTCGCTGCGTTGCCAGGTTTGGCCGAGTCGTGCAGTCGGTTATGTTTGTTCTACTTCATCTGCAGTAACACGGCACAACTGACGAAGTACAGTACAGAAGTGTGGGTGCGGGCATGAATTTGTGACGTGGTTAGAATAGCTCAACCCGTATTTCTGCCGAGTTGCCGCGGTCGCATATTCGCGAGAGGCACACTGTTCTCATTCGGCTGTCCGCTGATACCGTTACCGCGGTGTATATATACTGCTGTATATACAGGTTCCAGTCTCGCGTTGCGCATACCGAAAACGGTTTTCGCTTCAGAAACCACTAAAAGACGGTGAGAATTTTGTCCGTCTTTCTTCCCCAACGAGAAGGTATCCACTCCTTCGCGAACTTGTTTTCCCGGCGCATAACGCTATGTGGGTAATTTTACTTTTACGCCCTGTAATAAATGCGTGACCGCTTACGCAAGGCTTCCGCGATTGCGTGTGTACCAGAGGGTCTTCGGTTTTCCGTACAACCAACGGGGTGTGCGTTCCAGCGACCATGATGAACACGAACATAGAAAACCGAAGAGTGGAGACGAAAAAAAAAAATGAAAACAATGTTGCCTCATGAGAGTTCCCAGGAATATATAACGTCGAGCGTTGCCCGATACCCTCGTCTGGCGATGCGTCCCATGCACCACTAGCGACGCAATATGTGAACTAATATTTCTGTTATGGACGTGGAATGCAATATACGACAAGGTATGGCTGAAGATTTCATGGTTCTCTGGCCTTGCGCGACCTGGGCAACATTGAAACTTTGATGACCCGGAGCTCTGCCCACTCTCGTTTATGACTTTTTTACGCTTGTTACGGACATTTTATAATTTTGCAGATGGAATATGAGCGTGAATAATTAACGCAAGTTGTGGCGAGGAATGCGACGAGGTCCTATTTGTTTCTGATCAAACGTCACTGCGAAGGTTTTGTGTTCAACGTATGTTCAGTGGTTTTTTAATGGGCGTTGTTATTATCGATGGTAAAGGACACGGCGTCAAATTCGTAAATTGGTAGCATGCCAAGATATCTTCCGTCGTAATATCCCGGGTGAAAATATTCCCAGAAATCATCCCAGGAAAAAAACCCAGGGCAAAAATATCCCGTGTCAACAATATCTATTGATGTCAATATATTTATTTCGGTCATTATTTACCATCTTCTGCTCTCTTCTTCTTTGGTTTTAAAATTTCCGCTTTAGTATGATAAAAATAAATAGTTACAAGTGTTACAAAAAAAAGAATGTCAATGAACACAGCCTGTATTTTTCCAAATGACTTAAATTCAGAACGAACTTAAAATCTTGTCTGCACAGTATACTTTACTCTATTTTCGCTTTAGTGTATGTTACGTTCTGGCCATTTTTCTCCTCTAATATAAAATGCTATTTTAATATCGCCAACGATAAATTGACACCGGAAGTCATTCGATACCCGGTACGTGACTGCACGACTAATTAAAATTCTTATTCGCGGAAACCGTCATAAGCACTCCACAAAAATATTAGTAATCGGCATCAGCACCTTTGGTGCTTCGCCGATTTTGCAACGCGTGATCGACCGAGCAAGGTCATTACCGTCAGCAAAATAAAAACCACGCCACGGCCCCCACCCGATGCGCTGGACTTTACCTGGCGCATCGGATCCTCAAATTGAGACACTCTTCAATCATGTCTTGACCAATCAACTTCGAATTATAATTGTCTAGTATTAAGTTGATTTTATTATAATAAGTCTTAGTATATTTCTTTAAACCGTGAATAGTTAATGTTAAGTGTGTTTTAAGTGGCGTGTTATTCATGTAAGTTATTCCTCGTAAGTTCGTTTGTAATCTACTATCTATCTTTGTCTGTTTATTCTTGATTTTTATCCAGAAACAATAATTATCAGTTTCAATAAACGTCTGTTTCAACAGTTTATGTGTGAACCCCAATTAAAATAATAGTTAATTCGTAACAGTGTATATAGTAAAGCTTCCGCTTTAGTATGATGAAAATGAATCGTTTCAAAAGTTGCAATTAAAAAAATTCGAATGTGAATGGACACAGCATGTTGGATTGACATGGGTTGAGTGTGTGTGTGTGTGTTGAACTGTTGTGTGCTGAATTGTCAGTGTTAAAATTACGCATGTTGAAATGATGTATTAAATTGACGTTGTGTTGTTCAGGAATGGAACCTGTGGGATTATTTTTGAATGAAAATTTTTTCAAGGGGATATTTTTATGGCGGTATCTTTTTTTAAGGGGTTATTTTTACAGCGTGCTATTTTTTTGAGAGAATATTTTTGGTGGGGGTATTTTTCATGGGATATTTTTGTCCGGGATATCATCACAGGGATATTATTGGGTGCAGCCTTCAAATTTACAGGTTTGCTGCATCGACCGCACTGACAGCTCCAACATTTCAAACGGAAACGCGTATACAGTTCCGTTGCTTTTTCCTCTACTGAGATCCAGGATCCCGGTGATCCGATGACGGCGCACAAAGCCGCATCCACGGATACATCAATTTAGCCCATGTATTCTTAAGGGATCGTTACAGTGTGACCCTCCGAAAAATCAATGATTTTCGCGAATTTTTTTTGTTAAGTTGTAATAAACTAATTGGTCTGGTTATTTTTTTTATAAATAGATACATTCATGAATAATACAAAATGATTTTTTTATGTGCATTTATTTAGTTTATAGTAATGAAAATAATTGTTCAAATAGCTCGTGCAAAAAAAAAATGCTCCATCATGTCCACGATTGTGGCCGCAATTTTTGTCTGAACCAAAAATTTCAAAAAGATTATTAATCTGTAGGAAATTCGTTATCGCGCTATGAGAGCTTTTTTTTTTTTTTTGAAAATTGACAAAATGGCGGCGGTTTGAACAAAAAGTATCGAATTTAGCCCTCTTTTTCGACAGTTTTTCGTAAAAAAAAATAGGAAGATTTCAAAAAAAAAAAAAAAAGCTCTCATAGCGCTATAGAGAATGACGTTAAAAATGTTCTCTCCAAATTTCAAATCGATATCGTCAAAACTCTTCCTTTAACACTGGACATCGTTTTGAAAAACACCATTCCGAGATAAACGCGTTTAAAGTTTGCACACGCCACTGTCACGCTGCAATCCCTTTCTCTAAGAAATGCTGTAGCGACCGAAATAATTCGAATTTCGTTAAAAAAATTTAACAGAATGTTTATAACCGTGTATACTATCCGATAATGAAAAAAAATAAAATCGATTTTTTTTTTATTTCACACTGTGACGATCCCTTAACCGAATCATGCAATTTCTAGCAACAACTGGCGTCAAATTTAGAGGTTTGCTGCGTTGACCAAACTGACAGCTCCAGCATTTCAAACGGAAACGCGTTCCGTTGGTTTTTCCTCTACCGAGATCCAGGATCCTGGTGATCCAATGACGGCGCACAAAGCCGCATCCACGGATACATCAATTTGGCTCATGTATTCTTAACCGCATCATATCTAATGCTTCGGAGCTATACAACCGTAGGAAAAGGACAGAGACCTAAGAGACCCGAAAAGTTGTTTCGAATTCGTCGCCTCGCCTCTTGTATCTCACTGGAAATAGCAACAACGATCGTGTATTCTAGTCACGACGCCGAGGGCAGCGGCGACGAGACTCGTCTTCTCCGTTTCTGGTAGCCGAGAGGAGTATATGAAAGCGATTCAAGGAGCTGAGCGGCCAAGAGGAGCTTCTGGGTCGAGATTGTACGTCGGGATTTTGGCTGTATGTCATTCTCCCGTAGGCCGCTCAGGTCTGGGCTTTGGCACTTCCGCGTACGAGCTCTGCCACGCCGGCAAACTGGCCGGCTCGAGGTGAACCTGCGCGAGGTGGACTCCGAGTGAGTTGTTTCGCTTCGCGCTTAGCAATGAGCTGAAAAAGTCGAAACCAGATACGACGAGATACGGACGTAAGGATTTCGACGCCAGACTACCTTGTCAAGAGCTTCGGATCTTTTCCTCGCAAAGCCCACTCGCAAATCCAATCACACGGTCCGCGTCACTGCGACGTTGGAGCTCACCGGCTGATGCTCCTCGGAAGAACGACTGTCGCGTCACGTGTAAGCTGACAAGTGGGAAATCAAAAGAAATGCGAAATCGAACTGCGACAAAATTAGCGAATTAGTTAGGAAATTCGATGGAAAACGTTATCAAAACGCAACAGGTGAGGGTCGAAATAGTGAATGTCCAAAATAGTGAATGACCAAAATAACAGATTTAAAAATAATCAACGTCTATAAATCCAGAATATCCATCATTATGAAATTTGCTATTTTAGCCATTCGCTATTTTAATTCTTCGTTATTTTAACTGCATTTTAATAAAATGGGGGGTCAAAATAGCGAATGATCAAAATGACGGATGGCTTAAATAGCGAATTTCGTAATGATAACAATTCTAGATTTAGACTTTCATTTTTTTTAATTCACTATTTTAACCATTCGCTATTTTGGTCATTCATTATTTTGGCCCTTACTCAAAATAATCGGTATTTGGAAACAAAGACGGTCTTTCTTGCAATAGTTTTTGTATTTCTATCATTTTAACGTACAATCTGAACGAAAAAGCTTTCGGCAAACGAATCGTCATTACAAGATGTCATACAGTTCCGTCATCATCACGTCAACTACAGCTTCCATTTTGCATTGGCATTCCATTGGCATTTTGACCCAAAACGCAAAGAAGATTTGTTAAACAATTTTACTTTTCATCAATTTGTTATTAACATTTTAGAATAATTATGATGCCAAATTAATCTTTTCAGCACCTATAAGATGCATGATTTTTTCAGATTTTTATATTGTCGAGAAGTGTTTGCAATTCGCTCTTATTTTTCGAAAACTTATGCGAAGTGAGCGTAAAGCGACAGAACTACCTTAAATTCACGACTTAGATTATTTTAAGGACTTTTGGGAATACCGATAAGATGCACTAAAAAAAAATGGTCGTGCCTGTTTGTGACGCAATCCCGAATCACACTTACGTCATGAAGGGTGACCTTGGCCACCACGAGGATAATCCGATGCAATAGGCTTAAGTCAATGAACTAATCGTGCAGTCGTATCGTAACTAATCAAGTAATCAACGGGCAAATAGTCCCCGCTTCGCCGCAGGCGCATCCTCCTCCCTATCTCGGCGACGTACTTGATGCGCACACATCGTCAATGATTGCCTGATCAACCTTGCGTTTATGTGGGGTTATGTCACATGCCGGTTTACCCCGAGACGTTACGCCTATACCGCGACCTACAGTCGCGAGGCTAACCGTTTTACTGCAGTTTCCCAATTGATTAGCTGACATTGTGGTGTATCTGCCATCATGAGCTCGGGCATTGCATTACCTACGTCTGGTTGCGCGATTATGACTTTACCTTTGATTCTATTATTGACAGCCCGCAGGCAGCCCAAGTAAGTCCAATTAGCCATATGAATACGATCATTTTCAATCAACCGCATCTATATTCAAGTATTAACGAAAAAAGACAAAAGTCTATTAACCCTTAGCGGCCACAACTCAGCCACGCCACATAGCAGCCACATGGGGTGACTCATTACCCCACGCTGAAAAACCTAGTTGTACAAGACATATGGGTGTTTTGAGACTTCTAACCGATTTTTTTATGTTTGTTGAAGAGTTCTTTAATATTTCTAACGATTTTTATCGGTCAATTTATAAATGGCGTTCTAAAAGCTGTAAAAACTCATAAAAATAGCTTTTTTAGAAAAAAATGCATTACTCCGCCATTTTTTAATATTAAGGATTAAAATTTTAGGATTGTACGCACAACATATACCATTACTATAAAAAATAACAATATCCGCCGATCATTCAAAAAGTATATTTATTTTGCAAAATTACTGGAGGGAAAAATGAAAAAAATTACAAATCATAAAATGTCTAATTTCTAATTTAAAAAAAATGTATTTGTTTATTTTTTTCTGAGCCTGAGAAACTAGTTAGCCCGTGTGGCCGCTAAGGGTTAACCCCTTCGGCGGCATCGACGCCATTTGGCGTCATGCATTTTCCGATTATTTTCCGAACGGCTTGATCGATTTTCGTGAAATTTGGTACTCGGGGGTTTTAAGGGTCGCTGTTTACGAATCCGAACTCAAAATTTAGAAACAAAAAATGGCAGATCTAATATGACAGATAAAAAATGTGCGCACGATTTCGTCCGCCGCCGAAGGGGTTAACTATCAAAAAATGGTATAAAATAATAATGTCAAGTCATTATTTATTTCACATTTCAATTCCATTTCGAACGTGTTTTCAGATCCGTACAACAATCTATGGCTTCCATGACATTCAATGCTGACGTAAATCAGACCCTTTGCGTGATTCCATTTTCTTATCTCGATTTACATTGCAGTGTTTCTGAAAAAATTTCCCGAAAACAGCCTATTTTTTCTTACTACAGTGGCATAATCCCTTAACTATCAAAAAATGGTATAACATAATTATGTCAAGACATTTTTTATTTCACATTTCAATTCCATTTCGAAGGTGTTTTCAGATGCGTACAACAATCTATGGCTTCCATGACATTCACTATCAACGTAAATCAGACCCTCTGCGTAACTCCGGAATACATACGTCCCGAGCACTGCCGTGCAACGTGAAGCGAATTCACGGAGTAAAACTAATAAATATAAACCCGTGACGTCACTTTGTCGCCGTATTTCAAAATTTACAACACGCGAGAATCCAATATTAGCAACAAGCCGCGGGAGAAAGTTCGCGAACAGCAATTACACGACGAGATGTAACTTTCAATTTTCCGTCTCGCACAACGGGTTTTCCCCGAACAATGGTGGAAACGCAGGCCACGACTCCAATGAGTTGCTGCCAGGCAGCGACTTGATTTCTATCGGCATGCGCGCGCGCGTTTTGCTTTATGTTTATATTATATCCAATTGAAACGCATCGCGATGACATTAATATTATTCGATAACGCGGAAGCATTATGTATGAAACGTGTTGACCGGACTGGAAATTTTCCGTGTTTGGACAGAATCTCGGTTGAAACGCAGGAAGCCCATCCTGAAAGGCCTACCAACGCGGCACGTTCCAATATTTATGGAAAACCAAAATGCATAAATTATACATACATATTCAACCGCAAGCGTAGAGTGTATCACGTCGTGCAACATATGCTGTGTGATCATACGCGATACCGACCGCAAACGCTTGCGCCGAATTCCGCATGCGTGCACCGTTCCTAGGCGACTTGGTTATTTGACCGTGCCCACATTTACTCACGTGCTAATTACCGGCACACCGGGACGAGCGAGGACCATAATAACCTCGAAGAGAGAGAGAGACAAAAAAAAATACGGTGGAAAAACGGAATACAAAAGAGAGGGCAAAAAAGAGCGTCGAATGTCGGATGGAAAAACGAGTGGATGAAATCGAAGGCACGGTGATGGACAAGGATGGAAGCGACAAAAGGAGCAAAAGCTTGGAGAGGAAAAAAACATTTGCCTTTCTGCTGCTTGCGCGGCGAAACAGTACCGCAGCATAATTGCTTTTCCGTATAAATATGGTTGGGAAACTGTGGTCAATGCAAACCGTATATCTGTATGTATCATGGTGCCAAACTTCAGCTCCGGACCGTCGCGGAGCGGGAGGAAGAGTCGTTTGCCTCGCGCAGGGGGTGACTTAACGTTGTGTTTACCGAATGCAGTCCGCCACCCCCTACCGATGTCTCGCAGGTGCACTTCTCCCACTCTCATTCGTTATACAGGGGGATTCAGAATTTTTTTTACCCATGGGTATTTGATAGATAATCGTCTCCTGAGCAAAGTTACTTGAGCGTTTTTCGAAGTTACTTGAGCGTTTTTCGAAATTCGCAATATTTCTTTGTAAACAAGCATTAACGAGTTTGAATAACTGGACCAATAGGAGCAGTTGAATTTGGCGAGCTCGAGTGTTTGGTATCAATTGATATCGTTTTACGGAGATTTGGCAATTTCAGTCGATATCGAACATTCGTGCGCGCCAAATTCTGCTGCTCCGATTGGTTCAGTTATTCAAACTCGTTAATGCTTGTTTATAAATAAATATTGCGAATTTCGAAAAAAGCCTAAGTAACTTTGCTCAGGAGACGATTATCTACCAAATACTAATGGGTGGAGAAAACATTCTGAATCACCCTGTTTATCATGGTGCCAAACTTCAGCTCCGGACCGTCGCGGAGCGGGAGGTTCAGTCGTTTGCCTCGCACAGGGGGTGACTTACCGTTGTGTTTACCGAATACAGTCCGCCACCCCCTACCGATGTCTCGCAGGTGCACTTCTTCCACTCTCATTCGTTATACAGGATGATTCAGAATTTTTTTTTCATCCATGGGTATTTGATAGATAATCGTCTCCTGAGCAAAGTTACTTGAGCGTTTTTCGAAATTCGCAATATTTATTTGTAAACAAGCATTAACGAGTTTGAATAACTGGACCAATCGGAGCAGTAGAATTTGGCGCGCTCGAGTGTTTGCTATCAATTGATATCGTTTTACGGAGATTTGGCAATTTTAGTCGATATCGAACATTCGTGTGCGCCAAATTCTGCTGCCCCGATTGGTTCAGTTATTCAAACTCGTTAATGCTTGTTTATAAATAAATATTGCGAATTTCGAAAAACGCCTAAGTAACTTTGCTCAGGAGACGATTATCTACCAAATACCCATGGATGGAAAAAACATTCTGCATCACCCTGTATATAATATTTATGGAGGATAAATAGCATTCGTGTGGCGTGTGTTTTTTGTCCCTACTTCAAAGTCAACCGCGAGAACTTTACATAGCAGACAGATCTTGTATCGCGCTTTTTCGATTTTGTGGATCTTGTCTGGTATCGACCCTTCTTATTTTGCAAGATAAGATGTGTGTACTGGGTCCTTTTGGAAACAGTTTTCTGGGCTTTCCAAAAATCTGCGAAAATTCAGAGTTGCTTCTCGAAGGGTCCACTTCGCATTAGGCAATACTTAGAATAATAATATTTTTGTCGCTATTTCAAAGTCAACCGTAAGACTCATTAGCACAGCAGACGGATGTTGTTTCGCACTTTTTCGATTTTGTGGAACTCGACTGTTGTCGACCCTTCATATTTTCAAGATAAGATG
Source organism: Itoplectis maculator (assembly GCA_964034905.1). NCBI lineage: Eukaryota > Metazoa > Arthropoda > Insecta > Hymenoptera > Ichneumonidae > Itoplectis > Itoplectis maculator. Next base: position 4,313,834 of record OZ035859.1, read on the forward strand.
TGTGTACTGCACTGTTAAAAATATTTTGCATGCGTTTCCATCACAAGTAAATGAAGCATGTTCACATAAACTGGTGTATTAAATTTAACATGCAAGTGTAATGTAAAATTCCAGCCTTTTCTACTAAATCCGATAAAAATTGAAAAATGTAATATCAAAGTTAAGAAATATGGTATAAAAATCTGGAATTTTACTCCACACGTGGAGTAAATTTAATATATCAGCTGATGAATCAAATTTCTCGTAATTTAAATTTGCAAACATTTTTAACAGTGTGGACCCTTTTGGAAACGCAGTAGGGTTCTCACAGTTTTCAGGGCTTTCCAAAAATCTACAAAAATTCGGAGTCGCTTCTCGAAGCGTCCACTTCACATTGGGCAATATTTAATAATATTACTAAATCGCAAACTATCAAATTTGTCGGAAACGCAAAAAGGTGTCAAAGCGACGAAAAGAAACGGCGGCACTTTTCGGGGAGGTTGCGCGATCGCGCCGAATTATCCAATCTATCTGTTTTGCTCCGCTCTTTCGCCGCCGCCGCCGCAGCTCTGCGACTCTGCGTCATTCCTATTCCTCTCCCGGCGCGAAAGCACTTTATCCTCGGTTCACCCCATTAATTCTCGATTCTCGGGGCGTTTTCGGGCGAAAATTTCGGTTGTCTTCCGCAGCGAGCATTGTAACACTGGTCCCACATATAACTGTAGCTATATCACACAAACGTTGCTACTCCACTAATACGATCTCCCGCTAAGCAAGCTACAACTGCACTTCGCGCGACGAGTGTGCACGCGAATTGCCAACGAAGTCGCGTGAGTAAAGGACCCGGCGCCCTCCGACGCGAAAAGCTCAACCGTTTTACCCGAGTGTCCGTAACTCCAGCGGCTGGAATCTCCGCGTCTCCGTTCCGCCGGGAGTCCACCGCGAAGGGACGACAAGTCTGAGGAACATGCGAGGGGAACGGTCGTCGATGGGTTTTAGCGGTCAACCGGGTAAGAAGTCTATTAAGGGGTTATGCCACTGTAGAATTTTTCAAAAATCAATTTTTTTTTGTTTTAAGGGGGATATACACCTGGAAATGAAAAAAAAAGTAATTTTCGATAATTTTTTTCAGAGAAACTATTGGAACTATCGGATAGGAGTTTATTCTAGTTAAAAACATACTTTTTCAAGAATGTTTTCAATTTTTTTCATTTAAAAAAATTGCAAATTGACGGAGTACCTGAGTCGTGTACGGAGCGTCGTAAAAAACCGTATACCCAGTGGCGTTTCATCAAAATTCAACTGAGCCGAAAAAATCGAATAGGATATTAAAATAGATACTATTATCTAGTCTTTGTCATAGCCGATTTAAAAAATATCAATTTTTGACAAAATGGCGGCCACTTCGACTCAAAGTAGCGATTTTCAAGACAAATTTGTTAGTATTTTGCACAAAAAACTAAGAATCGTAAAAAAAATCCTATGACAAAGACTAGATAATTATGTATACAATAAACATAAAAATGTCACGTTAATCGGTTCAGTGGTTTTCGAGATATTTTGGGTACCAGTTTATTTTACGACGCTCCGTACAGGACTAAAGTACTCCGTCAATTTGCAACTTTTTTAAATGAAAAAAATTGAAAACATTCTTTAAAAAAGTCTGTTTTTAACTAGGAAAAACGCCGATCAGATAGTTCCGAGAGTTTCCCTGAAAAAAAGTCTCGAAAACTGCCTTTTTTTTCGTTTCCAGGTGTATATTCCCCCTCAAACGCGATTATCTCAAAACTACTTTTTTGTAACTCATGCACGTAATGTCGCACATTTCGTACCCACAAAGCGTGCGTGAGATCGCGTATTATGCTCATGTCAACGTAGATAATTTCACGTACGCCATCTGGTGCGTGAAGTTATCTACATTACTTCACGCACACATTGGCGTGCGTGAAACTATCTACAAGATGATCTCACGCACGCTTTGCAGGCACGAAGATGTGCGACATCACGTTGACATTCGTTACAAAAAGTAATATGTGATACATGGGCGACAAAGCGGCCGTCCCGCGGAGGTTAGGAAGCAGCGCACTCGCCTCCTCTCGTGCTACAAACAACACTCGGCTTCGCCTCGTGTCGTTGTAGCACTCGATTTGGCGAGTGCGCCGCTTCCTAACCTCCGCGCGTAATGGCCGCTTTCTCGCCCTTGTATCACAAAGTACTATTTTCAAGCTGGCCGGACCGATAACTCAAACAATTATGCTCCGATTCACTTAAAATTTTGCACACATCTTCAAAAATACATTGTCTTCGACACTACGAAGGATATTTTTTTTTTTTTGCTTAGTTCATTTGTTATTAACAATTTTGTGACGATTTTTTAGGCAAATTTTGCACTTTTCATTTTAAAAGTGCACGACGAAAATGTGCGTCCTCCGCCGCGAAAAGCTCAACCATTTTCCCCGAGTGTCCGTAACTCCAGCTGGAATCTCCGCTTCTCCGTTCCGCCGGGACTCCGCCGCGGGGACGACAAGTCCGAGGGATACGCGAGGGGAACGTTCGTCGATAGGTTTTAGTGGTCAACCGGGTAAACGTGACGAAGGGTCCTGGAAAAGTTGGTTTGTTCGCCGCGCGTCTCCAACGCTATACTTACTCGCGTCGTGTGTTATACCCAACCGACCGCCGTCGTCTTCTCGACGGAGAGAAAACTTTTGCTGCGCCTTCAGCGGCTGCGCACGCCTCGCACTCGTCGAGAGCGAGTTCACTTTCGCTGAGGCGCCTCGGTCTCGAGACGCTCTCTCCCTCTTCTCGCATAGGTATACATGAGAATACACATATACATGGGGCATTCCATACAAAATCGACCCGGCCGTGACCCTCGACCTCGCGGAATTGGTTCATAATTCTTTTAATGATTCTTCTGACTCAAAATAACAGTCATGATTTTTTTCAACATTTTTAAACCAAATTTGAATATGATATATATATTTTTTTTACATTTTGAGGGCCGTAATTTAAAAATATGAAAAAATTCTCAAAAATCTGACATGAAAATTTTTGGCAGTAGTTTCATGTTGTTCAGGATTTTCCTTCCCTTTGATTCGATTTTTTTTTTAATATCTTATTTTTCTATTTTAATTATTTCAACGGATATAATCTCAAAATAAAATAAAAATTAAAAAAAAATGTGTAAAAAGCTCCAAGCAAGAGTAAGAAAAATCCCGGACATCACCAAATTAGTGCCAACAATTTTCATTTTTGATACCATATTTTTGAGAATTTTTTCCGATTTTTAAATTACGACGCATACTCAACGTAGCATACTCAAATTTGGTTTGAAAATTTTGCAAAAAATGATGAATATTATTTGCGGTTAAAAGAATTATATAAAAAATGATGAAGCAAAGCCACGAGGTCGAGGGTCACAGCCTGGTCGACTTGGCATGGAATGCCTCACACAAACCTGCGCGGCATATACACTCGTCACAGAACCCTATTACTATACAGTCTGTCTGTTCATCCTTCGCCGCTTGTGAAGCGATCGAAGAAAATACCGCGATATTCGCGGGAATCCAACGAAGGGGGGAAGCTTTTTCAGTGGTTTCTTCGTAAATTGGAATGCTGAGCGGCGAGTCGGTCGTATATGAGAATGCCGCGGGTTCGCCTTCTTTGACTGTCTTCTTTCTTTCGGATTCATGACCCCTTCCCCTCCCTCCAACCTTCTAACCCGTTGAGTGACTCGTAACTGCCTCACAGAACTGACTGGCGGACTGACAGACCTCATCTCAGCGGGGCGTTGACATTGGGCAGTATGCGCCTTGTTTTTATTTATTTCTCTCTCTTTTTCTCACGTTCCAATTACAAAAAGTTGAGTTAACGTAAATGCTCGATTAAGCAGTATCAGTACCTGAATGTATTTATAAATATAAATAGCAGTCTCCAGTAGACGAGTTTGTAACGGCCGAGCTAAATGAAGACACGGATCTTTGTTTTTGGGACGGATGTTATTAATTATTATTATTACTATTAATCACAAAAGCTTCTAGATATTTCGATCGCGATCTTCAGCACGTCTGTTCGCTGTCAAAGTCTGGCCACGATTCTCGTCTGTCACGCGCCGTGTGAAGTCGGTCATCCATTCGTTAGTCTATTGTCGACTTTTAAGGGGGAACCCACATTAGGAGTTTCAAAACATCGAATTTTTTTAATGCATATATTGTCAGCTTAACTACCTAAAATACGCAGTCAACATTTCAATTACGAAGTAGATGAACCAACATTGGGAATGATATCATATTTCTAAGGGTTTTTTTTGGGCATAATTTTGTGAAAAAAATCGTGAAAAACGAGAAAAAAATTTCCAACGCCTGCCAAATTTTGAATTTTCATCATTTTTACCTGCATTGAGGTTCTTATTCTTAGGACATTAGTTATTATTATAAAAAAACCCCTAATGATTTCGGATGAAAATTGGATTATTAACAAAAATTCACAAAAGTTGCTGGAAATATGAATCCCATGATGGTCAAATTTGATTAAATTCTAATAAATACTTCCCACCCAAAAAAAATCCTAAAAAACTAGTAAAAACAAGCCTCCTAATGTGGGTTCTCCCCTTAATTAATATCGTGCGTTTTCATAAATAATCAGCTATATTCACTACAATATATGGATACTTTCCATAACTAGAATGACTATCTTCTTTCTTTTGGATTCATGACCCCCTCTTCAACCTTCTAGTCACGGAACCCATCTCGTTAAGTGACTCATAACAGCCTAAAAAAAAACTGACGGACGGACAGACAGACATTATTTTTCTCTCTTTCTCACGCTCTAACTGCAAAAAGTTGAGTAAACGTAAGTGCACGATTAAGCAGTGTCAATACCGGGATGTATTTATAAATATAAATAGCCGTACCCGGTATGCGAGTGTTGTATACGTATATAGATACGTTCCGTAACTAGAATTCTAATGCGACGCGACGCCTGTAAAACCGGCTCTGCAGCCGACGGGGGGAAGGAAACCTCCGGCCGGATACACCGAGGCGGCATGCCGCACTCTATTCTACAAGCCTGACTATAGTTATAGTGCATCGCAGGGCTTGAGATCTCTATAAGGGTGCCCTCACGCCCTCGGCGTAAGTGGGTAGCTCCGGGATGGGAATGAAGAGTCAAGGGTTAATCCGCGGGAGGATCAGATTTCTCGCGAAATCACTTCTGTTACCGTGCATCGTGTCGTGTATAATCGCGGATAACCGCGATTTCACGGCGAATTAAGAACGAGACACGCGGAATTAGGGACGGGAAACGCGATACATCCGAGGATTTATAGTTATTCGGGTATCTTGCCGCAGTTTTGGATCGTGTTCTCCGCTGTTTGAAACGAGACTGGTTGTCGGGTCGGAATGTGGTGACTCGTCAACGCTCAGGTTGCAGAGCCGCTCGACTTATTCTTTTAGCCGACAACAAATGAGGTCATTTCGTTGACAACAAACGAACTGTTATTAAGGAGGTTGCAGCGCTCTACACTAGACAAAAGAGTGCTGATTTTTTAAATAATTTATACGCAGTTTTAGGCACCTGCCGATTATTTTTTATGGTTATTTGTATTGCCAGGTATTTTCGCGACCAGAGAAAAATTTCATTGCAACGGATTTGCATAAATATTAACCGATTTACGAAAACTTTTGATAAGGTAATTTTCATTCAGTATTTTCAAAGAATAAACCGTGTTTTTCGTTCGATTTTTATTTGTCGGGGCTCATTCTCTTCCTTGAGAGATGCTTTACGTATTCACTGTCTAGATATTCGACAGTATTTATCGTTAAAAAATTACAGATGGTTGTTTACGAAGGAATTTCGTCGATGGGCAAACAAAAGACTGCAAAGTTTAAACGGTGAATACTATCAAATATTTGAACAATGAATACGTAAAGCATCTCTCAAGGAAGAGAATGAGCCGCCACAAATCAAAATCGAACGAAAAGCATGGTTCATTCTTTGAAAAAAACTGAATGAAAATTAGCTTTTCATGAGTTTGCGGAAATCGGTTAATATTTATGCAAATCCGTTGCAATTAAATTTTTCCCCGGTCAAGAACATACATTTTTATACAAATCACCATAAACTATAGCCAATTGATCCATAAAACTTGTGTAAACGTTTTAAAAAAATTAACACTCATTTTACTAGTGCGTAGCGCTCCAACCTCCTTAATTTTCTGACGTTTAAGCCTGTCGTCATAAATCACAGCACTCCTTTCGCCATACGATCACCCTGATCGATCCTTCGTCACACCAAGAAAACTGAGTTATCGATGTTAATTTTATCCTCGAACAATGTACGAGCCGAGTTTTTGTTCCCGTGTCGTGTGTCGGTGGAGAGTCTGGTCACTGGAGTTGCCCAGCGATATAATTACTCCAGCAGCGAACGCTATGTATCGGGCGTCGATAATGAACGTCTGCAGCGGAGCCTTTACGGTCGAGCGTGACAGGAATTTTCGTGCCGATCTACCGTATAATCGATCGTGTGTGCAGTCGGCGGAAGGACGACGCGGGAGGGTGGGAGAGGGAAGGGGGGGAGAGGGGGTGGGGGTGTATGTACCCACCGACGTTCCGAAAATCCGGGCGGAGCGGATATCACAACGTGCTGACACGATAACCAGCAGGCGGGCAGCAAGGTTTGCGTTACGCTGCTGCCACCGGTTCCCAATGCCAGTAGCTTCGCTCGCTTCGCGCTCCCCCTGTCCCACCGAACCCGATGAATATGGATGGCTCCTTGCCTGGGCTCGCACACCGAAACGAACATCGTGTTCGTCGGCTAGCTGGCTTCCATTTGGGACATTGACCTGAGAGTCGAGCGTGGAATCATCAGCGCTTTCGATTATAATCCGTTCAACGGCGAACAACAATATGTGCTCGTCGATTATAACTGTTGTTGCATCCTGAATAAATTTTCGTTCTTTTAGCTTCCCAACTCGTTGACTTCGTGACGAATTATGTACGCGCCGATGTTTCTCTTTTTTTACACGGAGAGATGGATCTAGTAAAAATTGCGATATATCCGGTAAAAACTGCCAGAAAATTCTAGTACCGGGTGACTATTACGCCACTCTAGCGAATTTTATAGTAAAACTCGATAAGTTTTACTAGGTCTTCTGGTCATTTATGCTGCGATACTTTTAGCTAGATGATAAGACAGTTTTTGCCAGAAATTTTAGTAATTTTTACCAGAAATCGCAGTACTATGGTGTCGCTGTCGTGCATAGACTGACTCGACCACTTTGTGTGTGACGTTTGAATGTTTGGTCCGTGCCGTTTTTTTTCGATATAATTACTTCGTGTGACGAATATATTTATGAGTGTTGGTATTGATATGTATATTCTATTATTGGAATGAAAATATGATTTATTATTATGAATGGGAATACGAACTATAATAAGAATTGCCGAAGTTGACAAGTCCTAACCTCCTGAAAAGTCCTAGCAAAATTACTAAAATGGCCGAGTAAAAATTTCTATGGCGCCTGTGAATTTTTCGCATATCGTCGGTGGCGGCTCTGGCGTACCATTCGTTTTGAAAATTTTCACCATATGACTTGGTAATTTTTGCTAGATACCTCTCTCCATGTATACATTTTTCATGTTTATTCCGGGTGTTATAACCATGGCTTTTCCGGGCTTAACATTGTTTCGGAGAAAAACAATTGCGTACACTGCTTTTTATTTTCGTTTGTTTATCCATTATACGCCGCGAGCTCGATGAACGTGAGCGTGCACATTTTTTTTTATTGGCTGGCTTCAACCTCTACAAATAAAGTCTATGGTATACATTTACAAACATTCGCCGAGTTATTAAGGTTATTGTGGTATCTAGCGAGGGTTGGTGAGGTGCGCGGGGAGTGCCGTACGCTTTTGCATGGGGCCGACTCGCTACTACCAATCGTCTGATATGAAACACTCGCAATGTTCAAGTTGATTTTTCCAACGTTTTTCTTACAGATATTGATCAGATACATCTTTATCAATGATCTGTAATTGCATTGAGTGTTTTCTGAATTATTTATAATTTGTTTTTGACATATTAATTCAAAAATTAAATTTGGCAACGTCGCACGATAGACGGTAATGTTGAGGTTGGGAGTAGTGCCGTCGTGCGTTTTGCGATTTTTTATCAGTACAGTGTGTTCTTTAATTAATAATTAATTAACGGTGCTGTGAACCTTCATGGAGAAGATGCCAATCGCTTTTCATTCATCATCGCACTATGTCTATTTTTCGCAGTCTTGATCGCATTTTCTTCGGCGATATAATTCACATACGGCAGACTAATCGGAAATTCCCCATAACAGCCATGCTTAAAACACCCGAAGTTTACGTTTTTTCTCAGAAACCATGCTGTAAATCGTTTTGAAACTTTACACGATGATCAGGAAAGGGATGATAAATAATCGTCTGAAATTTCATAGAGATGGTAGCATTTTGCCTTAGCTCCACAACAACCTTAACTATCAGGCTAAACGCCAAAAATCACTGGAGCATTTTGGCGATTAAACTATTTAACAATCCAAGAATTGTGAACCAAAAATTAATTTCAGTCTATTAAAGATTAAACAAACCAGGAAAAATGTCCCGCAGCTTCGTGCAGATTGTACCTAACGAGTATATAAATAAACCAGTGCCGATTCTCGTGTATGTACATTATTATTCATGAGCACACGAGAGCCAGAGCTTATTACGCGAAGGTGGGGCAAAAAAAAAACGTGAACCCATATCCACGAATCAGCATTTTGATGGAATTGCACGGACTCTAGTTTGAAATTTTCTACGTACACAAGGAAGACTGTGTGACTTTGCACATCGACGAACCGCGCCCGAATCCCCAGAGAAATATTTTAATTTTATATTTATTCAGCCGTACGTCCGAAAGCCCTCACGAATTTTCACGGTTTTCCCGGTCGGCGATCGATGAACCGACGCGTCGACTCGCTGCAGCGGAAAAATAAAATTATATTTTTTACGGTCGTGCGTAGCGTCGGAAAATCGTCGATAACGCACGGTTAATGCGTTATCAGTGGATGATATTAGCACAGACGAGAGAAATACGAATCATTTGGTGAATTATATCACAATTAAAAAATAAAGTAAAGTAAAACAAATTTCTGTTTTAAAAAGTTCATGGGAAAGCATTGTTAGCAAACTATTCGAGCTGTGATTGGCTGGGACTCTCAGACCGAGTCCAAGTTCATTTGTCCTTGATAACTTTGACAGTTCTGTCAAATATCGTATTTTTTTTAAATTAACTAAAAAAGGGTTGTAACCGGTGTTTTCAGGGGTAGAATATGCGACTTGAGAGCGATGGTATAGGCTAAAAGTCGCTATTTTGAAAAATTACATTTCGTGAACCCGATTTGGGCGGTTTTTGGCCCGGCGGCTAGATCTATGATTTCTGAATAACTGTTCGACCAAATTTTTTTTTTTTTCAGAATCAAGTAAAAGAGGGTTGAAACCGGTATTTTCAGGGGTAGAATATGTGACTTGAGGATGATGGTATAGGTGAAAAGTCGATATTTTGAAAAAATAAATGTTGTGACCCTGATTTGGGCGGTTTTTGGCCCGGCGGCCAGATTTTGGATTTTTGACAAACAAACTGACCAATTTTTTTTTTTCTTTTCTTCAAAATCAACTAAAAAAGGGCTGAAATGAAGCTAAATTGTTGGACGAACATCTTCTGAAAATGTCCTGAATGAATTCCTACGTAGCAAAGTCCGGAGAAATATCGGAGAGAACATACACATATGTATCTACGTTCAGAGCGTAGTACTTACACCAGTGTGGCAGCATCAAGTTTCGTGAGACAGTGAAACTCCTTCTCACAAGAGAACAAACTACCGCGTCTATCTCTATATTTTACTCCGAGCTTCGCTGCCTGTTCAAAATGATATGTCGAGTCATACGCTCGCATATTGAATAACCAACGAAGTCATACGAGAACGAACCAACCCCGCGTCTTGCTGTAACGAGCATTTCCGGATGGTTAATTATATTTGCCAAACAAACAAGATCCGAACAGCTACTTCTAAAGTTCCTCGTACCCAGCCCAACCCACTTTTGAGCAAAAGTAAATGGGGAGTAAAACAAAATTTCCGACAATATCATTGCTCGCAACGTTAAGGATAATATATACAGCCTTAGGTAAATTTTTTAGGTTTATTTCATTTTTTAAATAATTTATAAGGACTATGAATTGCATTACACTCATCCAAATTTTTTGATGATTGATGAAAAGATAATTGATGAAAATAAATTTCGTGACCCCGATTTGGGCGGTTTTCGGCCCGGTGGCCAGATCTACGATTTCTGACAAACTGTTCGACCAAAATTTTTTTTTTCAAAATCATCTAAAAAAGGGTTGTAACCAGTGTTTTCAGGGGTAGAATATGCGACTTGAGAACAATGGTATAGGTTAGAAGTCGATATTTTGAAAAAATAAATTTCGTGACCCCGATTTGGGCGGTTTTCGGCCCGGTGGCCAGATCTACGATTTCTGACAAACAGTTCGACCAAAATTTTTTTTTTCAAAATCAACTAAAAAAGGGTTGTAACCAGTGTTTTCAGGGGTAGAATATGCGACTTAAGAACGATGGTATAGGTTAGAAGTCGATATTTAAAAAAAAAAAATTTCGTGACCCCGATTTGGGCGGTTTTCGGCCCGGTGGTCAGATCTACGATTTCTGACAAACTGTTCGACCAAAATTTTTTTTTTTCAAAGTCAACTAAAAAAGGGTTGTAACCAGTGTTTTCAGGGGTAGAATATGCGACTTGAGAACAATGGTATAGGTTAGAAGTCGATATTTTGAAAAAATAAATTTTGTGACCCCGATTTGGGCGGTTTTCGGCCCGGTGGCCAGATCTACGATTTCTGACAAACTGTTCGACCAAAATTTTTTTTTTTAAATCAACTAAACAAGGGTTTTTAGTTGCGATTTATCCTTTTAAAGGTTTATAAGAGCGCAGCAGCGCAAAGATATATCGGGCACGCGCGCAAGCGCGTGTGATTAGCCTAGTTATTTAAAAAATCAGCAGTCTTTTGACTAGTGTGAAGCGCTCCAACCTCCTTAAGTACTCGATTTCATTCGCAAGGAAAAAAAAACAAAAAATCCTTTACAGCTCCAAAAAATGTGAATCGTGCTCCCACGACGTATCCTACGCGATCCGACGACGATGAGTCAGACGTCCCGTTTCGCGTATCGGTTAACCCGACGCAGCGCGAAATTATATCAAGTGTTATCGCACCACAATGGACACCGAGACCATGCGCGGTGTGGCCCCTAAATGCCTGCGGAGGGGAAATGATCCCGGCTATGATTCACGTAATCGCCTCTCCCAAAGAGCGGGGAGACCCTTGCAAAAGCCCACGCGCGCCGCCACCCGTCGCCACATGCTCGTGGTCACGTTTCATCCCACATACGAGGAGAGGTTGCCCCGAGTAGGCCGCGGCGACGGAGCCGGTGCAGTTTCGTGTACCGTTTCTTCGGCCCGGCGTCCCGTATAACCACCGCCACGTTTATTTTTATTATTCGCTTCAGGGGGCCTCGCTCGAAATTCGATTCGTACTTAGGGTTCGTAACGAGGTCCCCGTCCAATCGGCGCCACGTCGCCCGCGGTCCATAGCGGACCCAGAATGTACTCTCAGATTACGTCATCAGCACACGGGCGGTGCACGAAGAGAAGGATCTAGTAAAAAATGCGATATATCCGGTAAAAACTGCCAGAAAATTCTAGTACAGGGTGACTACCACGCCACTAGCGAATTTTATCGTAAAACGCGATAAGTTTTACTAGGCCTAGTGGTAATTTATGTTGTGATATTTGTAGCTAGATGGTAAAACAGTTTTACCAGAAATCTTGGTAATTTTTACCAGAAATCGCAGTACTATGGTATCGCTGTTGTGCATCGACTGACTCGAACATTTTCTGTCTGACGTTTCAATGTTTGGCCCGTGCCGTTCTTTCGAATTACTTCGTGTGACGAATATATCTATGAGTGTTTGTATTAATATGTATATTCTATCATTGGAATGAAAATATGATTAATTATTATGAATGGAAATAAGTTGAAAAGTCCTAACCTCCTGACAAGTCCTAGCAAAATTACTATAATGGTCGAGTAAAAATTTCTATGGCACCTGTGAATTTTTCGCATATCGTCGGTGATGACGCTAATGTACCATTCGCCTTGAAAATGTTTACCATACACTCAGAAAAATGTATGGTCAATTTTGTTATACGACATAATTGCCTGAGAGGACAACAATGCTTTTATGGGTCTCGCGACGATAATTAATGTCACCGGCAATATAATAATATAATAATATCTAGTTACCATAGTCAGTCACCACAATATATATTATATGTCACCCATTCGTATAGTCAAATTCGCTATATATGGCATTGTTGTCCCATCGATTTTTCTCAGTGTATGACTTGGTAATTTTTGCTAGATCCTTCTCTCCGTTTATTAACGCCGTCGATAATTGATATATTATCTATTGTTTTATATACCGTTTTAATCGCTCCATTTTGAGACATTAACAAAACGAATTATCACTAAGAATATTCTTTTCAAAAATTAATCGAGCAACGAACCCAATCTCACCGAATCATACTCCAAATAATAGTCGCCACTTAACAGGTCCTTAACGAGGCCCCATCGCAATCGGTGCCACGTCGCCCGCAGCCCATAGCGGACCCAGAATGTATTTTCGGCTTACGTCACCAACACGTGTCCCGTAACCCACGTACACGCGAATTATTACGAACTTGTTCGGCGAGTAACCCGGGCCAAAGACCCCCGGCGGCTACCTCATGAGCACCGTGTAATATATTATGTATAGCGGTGTCCCGGTGCGGTTGGCTCCGCTGGATCACCGACTTTTACACGGCTGGTCAGGCATTGCCGTCACGGTCGCCCGTAACCGTTTCAACCTTACGAGTCCGCGTCGTTCGTCGTCGTCGCTCCTCGTCCGGAAGTCTTGAATGAACGGGCACACACCACCGCAGTCGTTGTGGGTCATCGAGCCGGTCCCACTGACCCAATACGCACGCTAAACCCATGGAATCTAGCGCACGTACGTATTATACCTGTTGCCATAAGGACACGCGGCGAGCACCGTAATCAACTGCTCATCCGACGTCTCTATTTTCCTCCGATCAATCGATAAACATCGGCATCGATCGAACGACGATTACACCGAGAACCACGCGAATTATATACATGATTTTTTTTTCATTTATCCGCATGCATCTCGCATGACTATATACATTTACCTATATATGTGCTCAGTGCGCGCGCGCACTTCGTAAGAAAATTACGAGGTATCGGGTGTACATTTAGCCTGCGCTCTCTTCCTGTTCTTCTTAACGCAAGGCACATGATGTACGTATCGACGCAGGCGCATCGGCATACCGACGGGATCAACGGGTAATCGCGGAGCGATCGTTCCGTAAGAATGAACTTATCGTCGATGCGCAGTGGGCCGTAAGTTAGGGGGAGACGATGGCGCGGCACTGGCATTTAGTCCCATTAACTCGAGCATAAACAACAATTATCTTCTCGCGTCTGGAGTCATCGTCAGGGCAGGTCTGGAGTCCTTAGTCAATTCTCCAATGCGTTTTGCTGCCTAAGTTTTTTTTTTCGAGACGAGTTCCTGAATCTCTTTCGACGCAGTGAAGAAGGGAACTTCTGGAGGTGCACTGAGAAAAGAGATTTGTTGGTTCAACTAACCAGCTGTCATCGGCTGTCAAATATTAATATTTGGTTTGAGCAACACATTTTTTTGTTTCTTCAACTGTTTCTCGGTTTAGCAGACAAGCGATATGTTTGAGGTGAAAAAAACGATTGTTAAGCTGACTAAACAATTGACTTGACAGCCTGTGACCGCTGGTTTGTTGACCCAGCAAATTTCTTTTCTCAGTGTAGGACATTCGCTGGGTAATCCCCAGCGAATGTCCTACCTCAACAAATTAAGAGAGGGAGGGAACAATAGTGACGTTGCCCCTTTGCTGACCTTTATGGCTTATGCGGCATGTTGGACGAGCATAAGCTATCCTGGCTTGTGAACTAGGTAACTGTTCACGGCTCTTGGGTATTTCCCATCTGTAAATGGTGCATGACCTCCATAAAGCAACGACACACTACGTCTTGTCTATCAACCCTGGAAGTGGCGAATGAAGTTGACTTACACAGGTGGACGTGTCCCTTATCAACACTGACCACAGTGTATCCGCCTTAAACCCACCAACGGCAAAGGCGTATCACGGGTCAAGTTGTGTACGTCATGTCAGGACTGTCCCATTGACCCAATGGCGCGCCATAATGATTACCCCCCAACAAAATTCGAAAAGAATGAGGAATAGTTACGTTTTGTCCCTTCGCTAACCCTTATGCGGCATGTTGAACGAACATAAGCAATACTGGCTTGTGAACTAGGTAACTGGTCATGGTTCTTGGGTATTTCCCATCTGTAAATGGTGCATGACCCCCATAAAGCAACAAACACACCTCATCTTGTCTATCATCCCGGGAAGTGGCGAATGAAGTTGACTCACACAGGTGGACGTGACCCTTATCGGCAGTAACCATAGTGCATTCGCCTTAAACACACCAGCGGCAAAGGCGCGTCACGGGTCAAGTTGTGTACGTCATGTCAGGACTGTCCCATTGACCCAATGGCGCGCCATAATGATTACACCCTAACAAAATTAGGAAAGTATGAGGAATAGTTACGTTTTGTCCCTTCGCTAACCCTTATGCGGCATGTTGAACGAACATAAACAATGCTGGCTTGTAAACTAGGTAACTGGTCATGGTTCTTGGGTATTTCCCATCTGTAAATGGTGCATGACCCCCATAAAGCAACGAAACACACCACGTCTTGTCTATCATCCCTGGAAGTGGCGAATGAAGTTGACTCACACAGGTGGACGTGTCCCTTATCGGCAGTAACCATAGTGCATTCGCCTTAAACACACCAGCGGCAAAGGCGCGTCACGGGTCAAGGTGTGTACGTCATGTCAGGACTGTCCCATTGACCCAATGACGCGCCATAATGATTACTCCTCAACAAAATTAGGAAAGAATGAGGAATAGTTACGTTTTGTCCCTTCGCTAACCCTTATGCGGCATGTTGGACGAACATAAGTTATGTTGGCTTGGGATCTAGGTAACTGTTCACGGTTCTTCGGTATTTCCCATCTGTAAATGGTGCATGACCCCCATAAAGCAACGAAACACACCTCATCTTGTCTATCATCCCGGGAAGTGGCGAATGAAGTTGCCTCACAGGTGGACGTGACCCTTATCGGCACTAACCACAGTGCACTCGCCTTAAAACCCACCAACGGCAAAGGCGCGTCACGGGTCAAGGTGTGTACGTCACGTCGTCGCCTTTCCCACTGACCCAATGGCGCGCCATAATTATGCCAAGGATGGCGGAGACAACACCACGAGCGAGCGAGCGAGCGAGAAATCTCGAGTCTGGAATATACAGTATGATGTTCAATGGGCTTGATAAAGGACGAGACGCGATGTCCTGAACGACTCCGACACGCTCCAGTCAGTTCACGCTGGGCGGCGTGCGGCGTGCGGCGAGCGAGCGAGTTGCGCGCACGCCGCTCTCTCACAGCTCTCGAGCGCGCGCCTGTCCCATGCAACAACGTTCAGAGTCGGCTCGCCGGTTCGTTGCTTCCCGCGCGGATGGCAGATTCGCTCGTACGTTCGCAGAGCCGGAGTGAATCTACCGAAGCAGGACACGTCGCCGGTTATCGCGTCGTCGATTTCACGCTACGGTAAACCATGGTATGTACCGGAGGATGGAAAGCAGCGCGCGCACGGCGTTATAGTAGAGGCAAAGCGCGCAGCAGCAGCATCGTCTGTATCCGCGGCTCCAGAAGCTACGACGAGAACACAGCTCGCCGCGTGTACACACTCGATGGACTTGCGCGTCCACGTGTGCCGTCAGTGTGTCTATGCGTCTGTGTGCATAGGCCCGTGTGTCTATACACACTATACAGTGTGTCCCAAAAGTTATGAAGTTCCGGCTGCTTAACCCTGTTCGCTTAACCTTACATATGAACAGGATTAAGGAGGATGGATACTGTCTTTGCGGGATAGGGGGCGAGAGAGGAACGCCTATGCGTATTCAAGGGAGCTAGTAACGCGGCTGCCAACCTCAAATAGTTAAATAATCAAGTAATCAAATACTCTTAAATAAGTCGAGTTTAAGCAAACAGCGGCGAATGTTAAAGTAGCTATTTTTAAGTGTTTTCATTTATTTTTTGATTAATTGAAAGCCAAATACGTGTTAAGCAATGTTGAAATTTGGCAATCGCGCTTTACCCATAATATCTATAATCAGGAATCAGATCAAGGTGTTTTCTTTCTACAATTGCTCGATAAATATGTAGACGGTCGATTTGAAACTTTTGTCAATTCTTCCTAAAGTCAAGAATTATTTGCATCTATGTTTATTCGATTCTCAATATTTTTGCAATGCTTTCAAGGGTTGTAGCCTAACTTTTGCCTGATTTGTCTATGTTATCCATGTATAGGAGCAGAACTGCAGTAATTAATTTCTCGATAACCATTCAGGTGATTGAAATGAAATTTGTCATGGAGATGTAATTTTAGTCGACGAATATCCTCCAAAAATGTAATCTTATGCTTATCATTTTAAGTTGAGTATCCAACCTCCTTAAGCAGTCGGAACTTCATAACTTTTGGCCCTGGTACTCCGTTCACATACAGGGTTAAGCGAACCGGGTTAAGCAGCCGGATCTTCATAACAACTCGCACTTTTAACCCTGTTCATATACAGAGTTAGGCGAACAGGATTAAGCACCCGGATCTACATAACTTTGGCACTGTTAACCCTGTTCGCTTAACCCTGTATATGAACAGGGTTAAGCAGCCGGATCTTCATATAACAATTGGCACTGTTAACCCTGTTACCGTAACCCTGTATATGAACAGGGTTAAGCATCCGTAACTTCATAACTTTGGGGACACCCTGTATACACATGTATGTGTAGCACATCGATGGAGAAGCTCGCGAACCGGGCTGAAGGTATAGCCGTAACGGATATCATTCGCGCTCGCTGGCTCGAGCCGCTTCTCTCTCTCTCTCTCTCTCGGTGTATATCCCTCGACTTGCTCGCCAGAGCTCGCGCGATATTATGGACGTTAATGGACGCTCGTTAATTACGCCGGTGGTCACGGCGTGGCCTACACGGGGCCTAGCCGGGAGAGCTCGCCCGCTGCCTACCGCGTATATACTCGGGGGCTCGTACGTCTTCGCGAATTCCATTCCCCGCCGCGCGCTCGCCTCTCGCACGGTTCATCCTTGCCCGTTTACCCCTTGTCCGCTTCTCTAAAACTATACGTACAGGCCTCCGGTATCGTATACATGTACCAATACTTGTGCGACCATAGCGCTTACAGCTGAGCCGCGTGCACTCTGCGCCGTGAGAAATAAAAGCGTCGGGTCGGGGCCACGACGTCGACGCCGCGCTGGCCGTTTCTCCATATAGGGTCAGGCGGTGCAGTCGTTGGCCGGTGGACCAGTGATCGGCCTGTTTAATGAACGCGTGCGGACAGAATGTGTATTATGTGTCATTCTGGGACGCAATATTTTGTCGGTGCTCCAATCGATATGTATATAGGGTTGCCGGATTATTTAAAACGAATCAATTTTTCGAATTGACTCGAATTATACCCCTATAAAATGTATCCAGGCATAATTTGTGTGCCATAAGAGTGATCTACCGAAAATAGATTTTTTTCTCTATACAGGGTATTCCGAAAGTGATTGGCCTGTTTAATGAGACTGAACGCGTGCGGACAGAATGTGTATTATGTGTCGTTTTGGGCTGCAATATTTTGTCGGCGCTTCAATCGATATACATATAGGGTTGCCGGATTGTCTAAAACGAATAACTTTTTCGAATTGGTTCGAATTATACCCCTATAAATCAATCCAGGCATAAATTGTGTACCATAAAATCGATCTACCGAAAATCGATTTTTTTTTCTCTATATAGGGTATCCCGAAAGTTTTGAAGTTTCTGCTGTTTAACCCTGTTCGCTTAACCCTATATATGAACAGAGTTAAGCCGCCGGAACATCATTACTATTGGGACACCCTGCGTAATAACAAATAAAGAAATGTGCATCGATCTGGAACTGAATTTATCAATTCGGTGGATTAATCGGTCTGAAAAGATCGATCGTAAATCGAGTAATTGGTGACAAAACGATCGATTTTTTGATTAATCGATAAAAAAACGGCAACCTTATCCGCATAGATGGATATTGGATGGGGACAAGATTTTACGGGAATCCATGGGGTTGCAATCCCATGGATTTCCGGGAATCAATCCCATGGAATTAATTTCCCAAAAAACGAAATAAGAAAAAAAGTACTAATGTTGAAATCGTTTTGTGACATCCTCGATAAGGTGACAGCTGATATGTTTATTATTAGCTGATATGATCCGGGATTATTGGCTTTTCATTCGAACGTCCACGTCTTACGCAGCTCCAGATGACCCGGGTCGGGTTATCGATTAATAGTTATGAATTATAATTAGCGAAAGGTCAACCCGGCCGCTTGAACCTGACGTCTGACAACCTTCGTGTCTGCAATGGACCCGGGGCATCGTAACAATGGCAACAATCGTTAATTCATTACCGTGTCCCCCGAAGAGCAAGTTGAAAGCCTGGACAAAACGTGAGAACCGTTACGGTCTTCATCCGACGACTAACTCGATCTTACCTTAGTCACAATGAGAAAAGTTAAAAAGACACTACACTTTCAGAACTGAGATTACGACTTAAAGCGAAAATTACCGCAGCGCAAGTTTTGCAAACGAGATCATCGGGTCACCCGGTACCAACCACTGACTTCATCTGACGTGCACTCGGGGCGACAATGCTGAGGAAGCGCTTTACTTGTGCCACATTCACGATGTCTCGGGCGAAACTGCTCCTAGCCATGGTATCTCATTTGCCAAAGTGAATGCACGCAAATGACAATGTTTTATGCATCTAATTGGACTGCGAGAAGTGTGCTCGTTTTATGAATGTATAACTCCAGAGCTGGCATTGAGATTAAGAGGCCATGGTGCAAAAATAAGAAGGTGGTTGTTATCAACGGATTGTGACTCGGTTCTTCGATAACCAAGCACTGTACCCGCTCGAAACGCCGTCGAATGAGTCGAAATGAACTAGAACCTCGTTGTGTTCGCTCCATCACGACGACGAACCGTTCTTTTCATTATCCTTTACCATTCTCTTGTTACTTACGGTTTGACCCGGTGCGCATGGAATACCATGACCGTCGGAGGTGTAACAGTTACGGCCACAGGTTCAAGCCGGACTACCCACGCAAAAACAATGAAGTATAAAAACAGTATTGCCGAAGTCTTGAATTGTATTTAAATTATAAGTATGTAAAAGCTGTCGTATTGGAAAAATACAGACTTCATTATACTTCAAAAATTCAATTTCTTAAACGTAGGGGTACGTTTTTAGGGTGAATTTGCTACTAAGTATCTAAATCTGAGGTCAATAATTCGATAATTTATCAAATCTATGATTTATAAATTGTAAATCCTATGTTTTCGAAAAAATTGAATTTTCGATTGCAGATTTAGATTCCTAGTGGCAAACTTACCCTAAAAACGTACCCCTACAATTAAGGAATTAATTTTTTTAAGTATAACGCAGTATGTATTTTTCCAATACGACAGCTTTCACATACTTAGAGTTTAAATGCAATTTAAGACTTCAGCAACATTGTTTTTGTAGGGTAGATGCATCGTTTGTGGCTACTGTACCATTTGTGGCCATTTTCACTATAATTTATTTCAAATTATTGCTTTCCTGTATTCTCATGTTGAAATTTGGGAATTATCTATACAAAGTAACAAGATTATCTATACAATATTGTTTCTTTTCAACAATACAAATAATTCTGTCCTTCCGAAGTCGGTGGCCACAACCGGACCAAAGGTGGCCAAAACCGGTACTTCTACCCTACTCCATTTTTTGCGCGGGTAGAGTGGGAGTAGTGAACGAGACCAGATCTTCTTAAATTTTCAAATAAATCCTCTCGGACATACAATTCTTTTGTATTTTCGTTAAAACCCGCTTAATTTTTCAGGCCATGGTACAAAAATAAGAATCAACGGATTGTGACTCGGTTCTTCGATAACCAAGCATTGTACCCGGTCGAAACGCCGTCGAATGAGTCGAAATGAACTAGAACCTCGTTGTGTTCGCTCCATCACGACGACGACCCGTTCTTTTCATTATCCTTTACCATTCTCTTGTTACTTACGGTTTGACCCGGTGCGCATGGAATACCACGACGGTCGGAGGTGTAACAGTTACGGCCACAGGTTCAAGCCGGACTAGAGTAGGAGTAGGGAACGAGACCGGAGCGAGCCTGGGAAATTTCGCTCGCGAACCAATAGTGACGTGTACGGTGCTCACGGATCGAAGTGCTCGAGGAAGAAGAGGAAGAAGTTGGCGCGGAGGGGAGAAGAAGAAGAAGAAGAAGGTGAGAGCCCCGCTGAGTATTAGCCCGACTGCAGGGGCCCCTCTTCTTATTATACCGTGTTCGAGTAATTAAATTAGTGGCACGGACGGGGCGTCTGGACTGCGGAGATACTACGTCGTTACGGCGAAGAGCACCAACAGCACCCACGAACCACTCCTCACTCGTCGAACTAACGGTCTTCCATGAGAGGTTATCGGCTACTCGAAATCCCGTCTGGAAGCATTTCTTCTTCGCCCTCGTCTTCTTCCTCCTCTTCATGCCTCCTCCGGGCTTCGACGATGCCGCCGCGCGATGACCTCACCAACGAGAAGCACTTTTTTTCTAGGGTTTTTAGCACTCCGAGAGATGCAACACCACGCAAGATCCTCTCTTCTTCTTCCACTTCTTTGACTTTGTCTTCTGATGTTTCTTGCACGTTCGATAATCACTTGAAGAATTTCATCTCTTTGAGGCTGTGAATTATGAAATTAGAGAGTCGTGTACACGGAGAGAAGGATCTAGCAAAAATTACCAAGTCATATGGTAAAAATTTTCAAGGCGAATGGTCACGCCAGCACCACCACCACCGACGATATGCGAAAAATGTACAGGCGCCATAGAAATTTTTACTCGACCATTATTGTAATTTTTCTAGGACTTGTCAGGAGGTTAGGACTTGTCAACTTCGACAATTCTTATTATAGTTCTTATTCCCATTCATAATAATTAATCATATTTTCATTCCAATAATAGAATATACATATTAATACCAACACTCATAGATATATTCGGCAGACGAAGTAATTACATCGAAAGAACGACACGGGCTAAACATTCAAACGTCGGACAGAAAATGTTCGACTCAGTCGATGCACGACAGCGACACCATAGTACTGCGATTACTGGCAAATATTACCAAGATTTCTGGTAAAAACTGTTTTACTATCTAGCTAAAAATATCACAGCATAAATAACCAGTAGGCCTAGTAAAACTTATCGAGTTTTACGATAAAATTCACTAGAGTGGCGTGGTAGACACCAGATACTAGAATTTTCTGGTAATTTTTACCGGATATATTGCAGTTTTTATTAGATCCTTCTCTCCGTGTAACAAAAATGAAAAGAAATATACGGAAGGAAGTCATTGAAGACACTATTTTCGTGTCTCCCTGGGCATCTCATTTTAATGACTTTCACCAATGAGGTCTTGGTGTATAAAAACTTTTTCGGTATTTTGCAAGCTTTATACCCATTAAACTTACAAATTGGTTGTTACTAAAAACTTTCCACGGTCGGTATTCGCAGGCAGTGGCTTTGAATGAGGTCGAGGGCAGGCAAAATGAGAAGCGAATGATGGAATCCGTGCAGACAGTGCAGACAGAGCCAAAGTTAATGCAATCAGTATGCAAAATGAAGGATAACGAAGGGAAGAGGGTTACTTCAGCTTTTGTAGTACGAACTCTAAATACGCTAATGCACTTCATTCTTCGTCGCTAATCCGAGCGGACGGAGAAATTCTATCGAATGCAGCAATTAAATTATTGGCATCGGATGGGACAAGGGACGAGTGTCCGGACGAGTGGAGTGGGTCGTTATACAGCATCGGGCCCTTCCGGAAACGAATGACCACTTGGCCGGCAACGACTACTCGAAATCGCTCAAGCTCTACACTTCTGTTCTGCTGGTTCTTGTGCTTCTCCTATTTCGATGGGGCGAACCGAGGACCGGAACATCTTGCAATGTGTTTCCGGAACCCGGTGAGACCTGGCGACTCAATCTACTCGACCTCCTAAAGAGGTTCGCCCCCTTTATTCCGTGAAACGTCATTCTGTCGACTATACGCCTTTACCCTGTATCTATATTTTTCGATGTAACTAGTTTTTGATACTGAAGCGCTACCCGCAGCAAAGTCTGGTTTGTTTGAAGCAGTTTCACCTTTCTATTTTTGGGTGCGGATTAAAATAGTGAATGTACAAAATAGCGAATGGCTAAAACAGCAAATTTAAAAAAATGAACGTCTGAATCTAGAATAGCTGTCATTACGAATTTTTTTATTTTAGCTATTCGCTATTTTAACTGCATTTTAATAAAATGGGGGGGGGGGGGGGGTGTCAGAATAGCGAATGATAAGAATAACGAATGGCTGAAATAGCAAATTTCATAATAATGGCTATTCTAGATTCAGACGATGAATATTTTTTAATTCGCTATTTTAGCCATTCGCTATTTTGGTCATTCACTATTTTGATCCCCACCCCTATTTTTCATTCCTTAACGATACATTCGATCATCCTTGACAGTCTAAAAAAATTTCAAACTTCATAGATGCATTCATTTTCTCCAAACTGTCAAAGCTAAACATTTCGACGTTTACTCAAAAAAAGTATGAGTTTTTTTACGATGATTGAAAACCTAAAGAAAAAAAGAGTTTTCAGACATTGCGTGAAAACTGACCCGAATTGCAGCGGTGCACCCTGCTCGAAGATAAATTCTTATGTGGAAAGGATCTGGAACGAGTGAAGGCGAGATAAGGCTAGGGGTTAGGTCGTTGCCCCGGCAAGACCCGGAGAGTCGCAAATCCGGCGAGCATCCGGGGGATCCCCCGCGTTACCAACGTGGGATACATATGTATAGTAGTAGGTACGAATTATATAGCGCCGTACTGTAAGCGTACTACTACTGCTCATCCGACGGGTGGTGCATGAATCGTCGTTAATCAAGCGCGGGGATTCGGTATCGAGTTTCAACCCTCCGCAGTGCTGCAGCTCGGTTACTACTCTCCTCTTCGCGAAACTTTCGCGCCGCGCGCGCGGTCGGTCGCGTCATTCTAGCTTGCTTTCCCGACGTCGTTTCCATCTGCGCATTGCTTGCGAGCTAGAAGGTGGCTTTCGTAAATTCTCGCCTCGTATCCGATGCCACGGTGATAAAGTCTACCCCAGCCGTTATATTATTGCGCTCAGCATCAACGTGAACAGTGTGCTAGCGCTTGTTTAATGTATTATAGCGAGGAGACACGAGAGAAAACTTGGGAGGATGCTTTGTTGGATGCACCGATGATAGACTAGAGGTACGTGAAAAGAAGCGGCAGGAATGCATCACAAGTGGACGGACGATTTCACTATCATATGATATGCAGTTTATGTCAAACCAACTAATTTTTTTCGTACCCTCTCAAAATTTTATTGCAACCAAAACATATGCAAATAATCCGTAGATTTTATTAAATGTTCAAATTAATCGGTACGTGAAAAGAAGCGGCAGAAATGCAACACAAGAGGACGGACGATTTCACTATCATATGATATGCAATTCATGTCAAATCCCTTAAATACCGTTCAGCACGTTCATTCAATATTCGAAAATGACCTTCCTCAACATAGTAACCCCAGGAACTAAAGAGCTCGTTCCGCGTTTACAACACAATATCTCGTGCATTTACTTAAATAGACCGTCAATTTTACGACTTTGTTTACTGATTCCAGCTGATACGGAGGGTTTGCTTACGTAACTGTAGCGTGTCTACCTTCCAATCTAGTTCGTACACTCGTCTTCACCCCTTCGCGTTTCTCACCAATTTCGACGCAACCCTTTCTCGCATACAAACTTCTTCGTCCACCGCGTTCAACTCTCCCCCCCCCCCCCCAATGTATACCCCTAGTGCATCCAGAACCGGGAGTGCAGACGTATATACGAACGTGCACAGCGAGGGTTGGGCGACACGATGAGGGTCGAGCGACACTCGGCAATCCTCTTTTGGAGAATTCTACGTACATGCATCTGGTATTCTAGCTATGTGTACATGTACAACGTATATACATGTATATAGCACGGATATATATGCGCAAAGCGACGAGGCGTGTGTGTATATATACGCGACCCCGATTTAATACGACGACGAGGTTCGAGGATACGGGAGGCGAAGCAGACACGGGCGGATCACGATTTCCAAATCTCCACGGTATTCTACAACCGAGCTGCTGCATGGCACACCGCGCGTTAACTCGCTCTCGCGATTCTGCTTCTGCTGCCGCTGGTGCTGCTGCTGCTGCTGTTGTTGTTGATGTATGCGGCATAGAGCCAAGGACTACCGTATCGACACCCGCGCACTCCAGCCCCGTCACCCGTCCGCCTCAACTTATACCGAACCCCCGCGTCACCTTCGCTTGTACAATCTACACGTGCAAAACCAAGTTGTGGAACCGAGAGGTGAGAAGAGCGAAGCTTGATACATTATCTCGGCTGATTTCCCGTCGTCTATGCAACCGTGGCATCGATCTCGAAAGACGCCTTAGTGTCTGGAGACAAGCGCATTTATATCTAATCTACTGAACTGATAAAACGATGAATGCTTTTTTTGACGCTAAGAAAGTTTCATTCCGGTCATTTAAGAGGATATGATACTTCGTTCGGGACTTTGTTGCCAATGTTAAGGAGGTTGGAGCGTTGCGCAATAGTCAAATGCGTGTTAATTTTTAAAAACCGTTAACACAAGTTTTATGAATTAATTGGTAATAGTTTATGGTGATTTGTATAAAGATATGTGTTCTTGACCAGGGAAAAATTTAATTGCAACGAATTTGCATAAATCCGATTTACGGAAACTTTTGAAAAGGTAATTTTTATTCAGTTTTTGTTTTTTAAATAAACCATGTTTTGCGTTCGATTTTTACTTATCGCGGCTCATTCTTTTCCTTGAGAGATGCTTTATGTATTCACCGTCTCGATATTTGATAGTATTCATCGTTTGAAGATTACAGTCTTTTGTTTGCCCATCGACGAAATTTCTTCGTAAACAACCATCTGTAATTTTTAAACGGTAAATACTGCCGAATATCTGGACAGTGAATACGTAAAGCATCTCTCAAGGAAAAGAATGAGCCGCGATAAATCAAAATCGAACAAAAAACACGGTTTATTCTTTGAAAGAACTGAATGAAAATTCCTTTTTCAAAAGATTGCGTAAATCGGTTAATATTCATGCAAATCCGTTCCAATTAAATTTTTTCTTGGTAAAAAAAATACCTGGCAATACGAATCACCATTAAAAATAATCGACAGGTGCTCAAAACTGTGTATAAATTATTTAAAAAATCAGTACTCTTTTGACTAGTGTGGAGTGCTCCAACTTCCTTAAACGCGCATAAGTCTGTCTCTCTCGCTCCTAACCCCACATTTTGGATTTTCGATGCTCCCGAATAAACGGCTTCGTGTATCCAGAAGCCAGAAGCTTAGCCCAATTTTGCCTTATTTTCGCACATTCTCTCAAAATGGTATCCTTATCTGTAAAGTAGTTTAGGAGAAATTAGATTTCAAAAATTCGCGCGGAGGAAGGGGAGTACCACTGTCTCTTGATGATCCAACAATTTCGCTGGCACATTAGCTGCGCGATCTGTCAGAAACTTCGAGGATGACAATAGCGAGTATACCAAACAACACGCCGTATTCAGCAATCTTGCGGCACGTCAGTGGCGACCCTACGGCCATCGGGAACCATCAGCGCGGTATCAGTTCCGCAAGCGCGCAGAGAAACGAGACATCGGGTGTGACGGTCGAAAGCCTCCGGGGACTGAATTCGTAGCGCGATAACGCCAAAGCTTACACGACCGAGCATCCCCCTTCGTGTCTGACTTTCGTCCGCGGGTCGACGTGAACGTTGACGCTCGCGCCGAGAATTCAGGCAACAACGTTTCGGGCGAAGGGTCCACTTGCCGCAGCAGCCTCGCGAGGACGACCTCATACATATCCGCAGTCCGTGCGCGAATCTAGGCTCCTCATATCCGACATGATCCCGGGAGTCTTCGCTGTCCGCCAAAGCAATTTATTTATCGTTCATCAATTTATATCAAGCAGTGGTAGAGTCACTCGATATTCTACGGATGGAGGAGGAGGTGACGGATCGCTGAGATACCGTCGGACAACACACAAGACGTTCGGTACTGAGAGCAAAGCGTGTCGGTTGGTTCCTCCTATCCATTAACCGCAATCTGGACCACCATCAATTCCCTGATGGCACTGCCAAAGGTATCGATAAATATTTATAACAAATTATCTGTGTCCATAGCGATGTATATAGATATAAAAAAGTTTGTGTGTTTGTTTGACCCTTGGGTTAAGATGAATGACCCCGCGATATGCCACGACGAAATCTGGAAGTGAGAGCTGAAATAACTTTTGTTATTCGTTTGAGGCGACTTGTTGCAAAAATAAATCGTGTTTTGAGAGTAGTTACCGCATAAAAGGTACTCGGAATTATACCTACGTAAAATAATATTGTTGCGATATTCATGGTCGTGGTGTCGGTTGGTTCCTCCTATCCATTAACCGCAATCTGGATCACCATCAATTCCCTGATGGCACTGCCAAAGGTACCGATAAATATTTATAACAAATTATCTGTGTCCATAGCGATGTATATGGATATAAAAAAGTTTGTGTTATGTTTGACCCTTGGGTTATGATGAATGACCTTGCGATATGCCACACCGAAATCTGGAAGTTAGAGCTGAACTAACTTTTGTCATCCGTTTGAGGCGACTTGCTGCATAACTAAATCGTGTTTTTAGAGTAGTTACCGCATAAAAGGTACTCGAAATTATACCTACGTAAAATAATATTGTTGCGATATTCATGGTAAGCCAGCCAACATATGTCACGTATAATTATCGACGTCCTGTATCGAGATGACGTTAACGCGAAGACCACGAAGTTAGCACTTCCTGAGAGTAGTTGCTGGACATTTTTTTATGTCTAGTATATAGCGATGTATATAGATATAAAAAGGTTTGTTTGCTTCTTTGACCCTTGGGTTATGGTGAATGACCTTGCGATATGCCACACAGAAATTTGGAAGTTAGAGCTGAACCAACTTTTGTCATCCGTTTGAGGCGACTTGTTGCAAAACTGAATCGTGTTTTTAGAGTAGTTACCGCATGAAAGGTACTCGGAATTATACCTACGTAAAATAATATTGTTGCGATATTCATGGTAAGCCAGCCAACATATGTCACGTATAATCATCGACGTCCTGTACCGAGATGACGTTAACGCGAAGACCACGAAGTTAGTACTTCCTGAGAGTAGTTGCTGGAAAATTGTTCGCAACTCTCTCTCGTCGGTGAGAAGACTCGGAAGGCGCCGAAGGACGATGGAGATGATGAAGATGCTGCGTCATCGTCTTATCAAAGGGAATAATATTGCGAATACACGAGACACTGTTTCGACGCGAGAGGAAATGAAAATACGCGAAAGAGTTTGAGTGAAGACGGAGGAAAGTGGGTTTGTACCGAGGCCAAGTGCTTTCGTACCATTCTCAAGAACGTTTATATCCTCAACCCACCTCTTTGCAGCGGCAACAGCGCCACCGAACGGCGCGAGGACAATTCGCAAGAGGATTATTCCGGTTTACCTAACGCAGGTGAACGAACTACTTGTGTTTCGTGACACGCGCGCCCTCGAATTGAGGTCGCACCGAGCTGGTTGCTTCACTGACACATAACACATCCATAGTATATACTACCACCTCTTACACTGAGAAAAAAACGTATTTTATAAATACCAACCTTTTTTTCTCATCGTTTCGCACGAGAAAAATTATTAACTTAAATATACTTCGTTTACTTTCGCGAAAAAGTTTCGGTACCGTAGTTTGAGGCTACGTTTTTAATTATGACTGTAAGGAAAAAAGCTATAAAAATATCAAGTGAGAACGATCAAGCTCTTTTGAGGCAGATTTCAAAGGAAGGATAAACTTTAACTTGAGAGAACTTCGATTTAACTGATCGTGAGCAACAACATGAACAGAAACGTAGTTATTTCGTATAACAAAGTAAACAGCTTCACTGACACATAATACATCTACAGTATATACTACCACCTCTTACACTGAGGGAAAAACGTATTTTATAAATACCAAACTTTTTTCTCTTCGTTTCGCACGAGAAAAATTATTAACTTAAATATACTTCGTTTACTTTCGCGAAAAAGTTTCGGTACTGTAGTTTGAGGCTACGTTTTTAATTATGACTGTTAGGAAAAAAGCTATAAAAATATCAAGTGAGAACGATCAAGCTCTTTTAAGGCAGATTTCAAAGGAAGGGTAAACTTTAACTTGAGAGAACTTCGATTTAACTGAGCGTGAGCAACAAACATTAACAGAAACGTAGTTAATTTCGTATAACGAAGTAAACTGCTCTAAGCTATGCCAAAACGATGTCTGGTGCCGACACGACTACACTAAGTTGACGGTATAAGTAATGCTCGGCAAAGCAGCAGGCCTTAGCCGAGCGAATCTGCGTTGGAAGGACGCTGCCCGAGGACACGAGGTTTACGTGGATCGCCCAGTTTGGACACGCTTTCCCTATGTACTTCCCAAATTGCGTTAACCCTTCGCCGATCAAGCCCATTAGCTTTGAAATAAAAATATCTCAAATGTTATATACTTTCTCGACCTCGAAAGACGATCAAAAGTTTTCACTGAAATTAAAATTCTTTGGATTTTGATTTTCCAAAAGAAAGGTTTCTGTACTACTAAAATTTAGAAATATTGAAAAATGCGTTAACCCTGCGCCGATCAAGCTCATTAGCTATGAAATAAAAATATCTCAAATTTTATACACTTTCTCAACCTCGAAAGACGATTAAAAGATTTCACAGAAATTAAAAATGTTTGGATCTTGATTTTCTAAAGAAATGTTTCTGTACAAATAAAATTTAAAAATATTGAAAATACATTTTCTGTCTTTACCTACTTTAATATCCTTCACTTTCGACCGGGAATTCGCGCGGAATACGAGAAGTTTGGCGACTCCAGCTGACTCGACGACAACGAAGCCCCGGGCGACGTCGCGCGGACTAACGGAAAGACTACCGCGTTATAAATTGCAATCTCGTTAATGATGCTACCAAGCGCGCGGGAAATATATAGAGAGGAAGAGTCGTCTGGATCAGCGAAGTGAATTTATCTCCGGCACAGACACACCTTCTCGGGCGTCCCTGACCTGCTCTTGGGCTCGAGTCAACGAGCCTGCTTAAATCGTCCAAAAGAAAAGTACACATAGTCGCTTATGTGTGTTCATCTTCGTCAAGATTACAGATGGTATAACTAGAAAGAATATCCCAAGTAAAAAAATCATATGAAGTTTATATACAAAGCTTTACGCAGAAGCTGCATACAAAAGTGGACATATAGAATTTTCATATATTTAATATAATCGAACTGAAATGTTATATTTCAGAGTATATAGGCAACATATGGTATATACAATATATTGTATATGCTACTGTCTGTACTATATGTTGTGTATAGACATTAATTCTAAAATTTTGGATCAATTATACTAAATATATGGAAATTCTACACGAAGCTTAGTATATAAACTTCATATATTTTCACTTGGGATACGCTAAGAATTAAGATCTAGGAATATTATTATTGAAAACGCATCGCCAGATAGTTTTAGTAACGATTTCATTCCGCATTGAAACGTGAACATGGATAATTCGCCAGATATGTTGTCTATAGACATTAATTCTAAAATTTCGGATCGATTTTACAAAATATATGCAAATTTTATATGTGAACTTTCGTATACAGCTTCTACATAAAGCTTTGTATATAAACTTCATATGATATTTTCATTTGGGGTATGATAAGAATTGAGATCTAGGAAAATTATTATTGAAAATTTATTGGCAGATAGTCTTGGAAACGATTTCATTCCGCATTGAAACGTGAACATGGATAATTCTCCCAATAGACAAAATATTGCGCACCTAGAGGGAATCTGTGTCACGATAATATTATGTACAGTGCAGTATGTATTTGTAGGTATTACGAATACGACAAGGCAAGCTCCCCAGGCTACCGCGAGGGCAATCATCGTTTAATCGGATTCATTCGTATGCGCGCGTCCGCGTTTATTGTCTGTCACGGTTGGTGGAGTAGCTTCTAGCTGAACAATCTGGAACTCTTGCGGCTGTTCCTCTATTGAAAAGTCGGGTATACCTGCGCGGCGGCAGCTACGTGCTCGCTGAAGCAGCCTTGATGCGCTTATGGTGGTCGAGTGAACCCGAAGCGAAATCTTGGTACAACCGCGCGCGCGGCGCGTTGCATGTGTGCACGAAGGTGCATCGCTGCCGCGTAACGTGATTAACCCGACGTCAATGTTCTTTGCACGAAGATTTAAATGGAATTATCCGTACTAACCGAACCGGATTGCCCATCGGACTGTGATAGGATAATTATTGTTTGCGGTGGGAATAATTGTAGGATTGAAAAAGTAAAGAAATGCTTTTTTCGCGTTGTTCCTATATTCGTCTGCAAAATTAATCGTGATGGCTGAAAAATTAAGCGGGTTCCAACGGAAATACAAAAGAATTGCATGTTCCGAAGAATTGATTTGAAAATTTCATAAGATCTATGGTTTACTTGAATACGTTTAGGTTGCAATAAAATTTTGGGAGGATACGAAAAAAATTAGTTGATTATGCCACTGTAGAGGCCGAAAAAATAGGCTGTCTTCGTGATTTAAAAAAGAAAACTGCGATTCTAATCGAGATTTTGAAAAAGGGTGTTTATCATATATGTCAGTGACTGTATACGATAATTTTTTGGAAGCGTTTCATAACAAAATGGCGGCTGTGCAGCGTTTCTGCGATGACGTCTCCGTTTTTCCAAGCTCCACGGCTGAACCGATTTCTCAAACAATTTTGCACCGATGCACTTGAAATTTTGCACGTATCTTTAAAAATACATTGTCTTCGACAGTACGTAGGATTTTTTCGATATATTGATTTTTGACAAAATGGCAGAGATTTAAAATGAAAAGTGTAAAATTTGCCAAAAAATTGGCAGAAAATTGTTAATAACAAATGTATTAAGGCAAAAAAGAAAAAAATCCTACGTAGTATCGAAGACAATGTATTTTTTAAGATATGTGCAAAATTTCAAGTGAATCGGTGCATAGTTGTTTGAGTAATCGGTTTGGCCAGCTTGGAAAATGTAGTTTTCACAAAAATTGGAAATTCGAGTGCTTAGAGATTTTCCCCGGCCATCATATTTCAGGACATCATTGTTGAGGTCCCAAGGGACCTTTTAAAACAAAAACAAAATCGTTTTTCCAAAAATTCTACACTAGCATAACCCCTTAATGATGAGCAGTTGTGACCAAATCCTATAACAAATCGTTGGAAGAAATTGCCTTTACCGACCAACTGTTTTTTTTTTAATTCAGCTACTCATTCCGGATCGCGAAAGTAGCTTGACTCATTGATAGCCTCGTTTTTTCGTCCATAACATCACTCACCCCGCGGGCAACTTTTTAAACTCAGGTCAGTCCTCAGAAATGACCGACCGGTATAGCACGTAGTATATTGCATTGTCGATTTATTATCCTAGGCGCATGTACACCACCGCTGCTATACACTCGGGGGTCTGTAATTCAGCGCAGAATGAAATAGAGTAAGATGGGTGAAAAGTGGAGGTAGTGTACAGTATATAGCGTTACGGTATGATTGATTGCGCCGCGTGATCCGTGGAAGCAGCGTGTCCCATCTGTCACCAATAAATATCCAATTTCACGTTAGGATGATATATAAGATATTTCAATGGCGGCACCGACGCTTTTTATTACCGCGGAGCGCGAAATGGGATCATTTATTAAGGAAATTGGCCGTGCAAGGACGACGAAGCGAAGCAGCGGCAGCCACACAGCAAGTGCTGGTAGTTGGTACGCTTGCGGAATCTCGCGCACCGCACGCGGCGGCATCGTCGTCATCGTCTGTCTCACGGGATGTCTGAGAAAGCCACCACCAGCGCCGGTGTCGTGCACCGGATCCCGCAGCCCGTCTCGAATTCTCCCCCTTTTTCGGATTTTTACCGCCTCGACGGAATATATCGTCCCGGACTTAATCCTCAAGGGGGTGCTAGTCGCACTGAATTCGCGCTCGCGATACATCGACGACACCGCAAGCCGAGAAAGCCTCTCCGGAGTATTGCCGTCGACTATAATATAGGGGTTTTCCCCGCTCAAGCCCCACGAGAAGCAAACGGGGTATGAGCTACCTGTCGATACGTCGATTCGTAGCATTCGAATTCAGAAACAAAACACCAACAAGACAAGACTGCACACTCCAAGTGTTCACCGCTGCTGCCAAATGCTACACGGAATGCAACGCCCGGTGTGTGATAAGCTATAAAGCCCATCAAACTTCATCCAACACTTTGCGATTCCATGTGTCGCGACATTTGCCGGGAGAGAAACTCCGGCGCGCTTTCGACATATCGAAAGCATCGAAATCCTCGAATGTCACGCAGGCATTAGGTACTCTTCGAAGTATCGGGTGACAGCGGGCATGACAGATACGTGTTACGTGTTGGGAAGCTTCGCGAAATGGACATCGTTCGGTGCAGCACCAGGTGACGTAAGATTTGTCATGATAATTTATGAATTTAGCGAGATTTTGTTGAGGTTATGGCAATAAGAAATTACAAGACATTCTCAGAGTCTGATTGTAAGAGAATATGCTTCGTTGTTTCTACGTAAGAAATATCACGTTTTGTGACAAGAGTTGTCTTACAGATACGTGTTACCCTGGGAAACTTCGCGAAATGGACATCGTTCGGTGCAGCACTAAGTGACGTAAGATTTATCATGCTAATTTATGAATTTAGCGAGATTTTGTTGAGGTTATGGCAATCAGAAATTACAAGACATTCTCAGAGTCTAATTGTAAGAGAAGATGCTTCATTGTTTCTACGTGAAAAATATGACGTTTTGTGACAAGAGTTGTCTACAGATACGTGTTACCCTGTAAAATTTCGCGAAATGGACATCGTTCGGTGCAGCATCAGGTGACGTAAGATTTGTCATGATAATTTATGAATTTAGCGAGATTTTGTTGAGGTTATGGCAACAAGAAATTACAGGACATTCTCAGAGTCTGATTGTAAGAGAATATGCTTCGTTGTTTCTACGTAAGAAATATCACGTTTTGTGACAAGAGTGGTCTTACAGATACGTGTTACCCTGGGAAACTTCGCGAAATGGACATCGTTCGGTGCAGCACCAGGTGACGTAAGATTTATCATGCTAATTTATGAAATAAGCGAATTTTGTTGAGGTTATGGCAACAAGAAATTACAGGACATTCTCAGAGTCTGATTGTAAGAGAAGATGCTTCATTGTTTCTACGTAAAAAATATCACGATTTGTGATAAGAGTGGTTTTACAGATACGTATTACCCTGGGAAACTTCGCAAAATGGACATCGTTCGGTGCAGCACCAGGTGACGTAAGATTTGTCATGATAATTTATGAATTTAGCGAGATTTTGTTGAGGTTATGGCAACAAGAAATTACAAGACATTCTCAGAGTCTGATTGTAAGAGAAGATGCTTCATTGTTTCTACGTAAAAAAATATCACGATTTGTGATAAGAGTGGTCTTACAGATACGTGTTACCCTGGGAAACTTTGCGAAATGGACATCGTTCGGTGCAGCACCAGGTGACGTAAGATTTGTCATGATAATTTATGAATTTAGCGAGATTTTGTTGAGGTTATGGCAATCAGAAATTACAAGACATTCTCAGAGTCTGATTGTAAGACGAGATGCTTCATTGTTTCTACGTAAGAAATATCACGTTTTGTGACAAGAGTTGTCTTACAGATACGTATTACCCTGGGAAACTTCGCGAAATGGACATCGTTTGATGCAGCACCAGGTGACGTAAGATTTATCATGCTAATTTATGAATTTAGCGAGATTTTGTTGAACTTATGGCAACTAGAAATTACAAGACATTCTAAGAGTCTGATTTTAAAAAAAAATACACTGTTAAAAATGTGGTGTTAAAAACTATACTAAGACGGTGTCTCTATAGGTCCACACCAATCACGGTGATAATAAGCGGAGTCCAGCGAGTGTGAAGTACTGACCTTCCACCTCAAATGTTTAGAAGTGCCATTTTTCGCGAATTATCAACGGATCGAAGCGAAAATACAGACGCCAGTAATGTGAATCTCGTTAATGAATTAGTCGGAATTTTGATTTTCGAAAAAGAAAAAAATACAGATGAATTACCCACAGAGGAATCTGTAAAGAAAAAATCTATTTTTTTCTTCAATTTTTTTATAAAAACTGAGAAAAACGACTAATTCATTCACGAGATAATAATATAATAATAAAATATTATAATTATAATAAGATAATAATAAAAAAATCACACATGAAACGTGCATTAATGCTCTTAAAGCAAAAAGTGTTACAATGTTTAGTCGGTAACACAGGAAAAAATTTAACGAAACGGCTGGTGTTAATTACACACCGCTAAAAGTGTTACTATTAACATTGTAATACGTAATACTAGGAAAAAGTCCACACCAGCAGCGTTTGGCACCGTATATTTTTAACAGTGTATGTTTCATTGTTTCTACGTAAAAAAAATCACGTTTTGTGACAAAAGTTGTCTTAACATTCGCTGCAGGACTAAAAATGCACTCCTTATTAAGAATGAAGGCAGTGTAAGTCCTATATTGACAATTTTTTTAGCCAATATGTCACCATATGTGATCTCGTGCTCGTGCAAATACATGATATATATTTGGGTACCAGAAGGGGGCCACGAGTACTGACATAAACTCATACAGCGTGGGAAAAGCCCAGTGGTTATCGAAGTAGCGAAGTTTGAAAACCACGTCGTGGGTGGGTCGCCTTCGTCGATTTTGCAATCCGCTTACGCTTTTCGTACTTGCCAGAAGGGTGCTTCAAGCCCCGGCGCTGAAGTAGAGTAGTGTGCAAGCGTTGCTTCGCGCTGGTTACCTCTTATATTTCCTCGACGTTGTCGCCACTCGACCAACGAGCGAAATGGTATACGGTACCTTATTCCAAGCTTCTTATTTACAAGTCGTTTTACACATACAGCCATGTAGGTACGGATCTACCGCGCCAACCACAAGTCACAAATACTGTAAATAAAATATCACGTACAGTCGGACGTCGTTGAATTGTGCGAGAAAAGTACGCAATTGTATTGGTCGCCTGTCGTCTTGTATTGGTGGCTTGTCGTAAAGGGCGAGGAAAGAGGAAAGCGCAGATAACGAAATTGGTCACGCTCGGCTATCCATTCTCTATTTTGCGGAAAGTCAGCGGTGGAATAAAATGTACGTCGATGGAATCGACCCCCCAGGGGGAGTCGGTGATGTTGCCGGCAAGGTGAACGCTGACCGGACATACGGATCGAGCTTTCACGCAATATACTACATTATGGCGCATATGGGGCATTTCATACCAAAACGACCCGGCCGTGACTCTCGACCTCGTGGAATTGGTTAATAATTTTTTTAATGATTCTTCTGACTCAAAATAACAGTCATGACTTTTTAAAAGTTTTAAAATCAAATTTGAGAATGCTATAATTTTTTTCAAACATTTTGAGGGCCGTAATTTAAAAATCTGAAAAAATTCACAAAAATACGAAATAAAATGTAAACATGTTTGGCACAAATTTGATGTTGTTCAGGATTTTTCTTCTCTTAAATTCGATTTTTTTCAGTATTTTATTCTTCTGTTCTAATTATTTCAACGGATATATTTAAAAAATAAAATTAAAATAAAAAAAAAATGTTAAAAAAGCTCCAAGCAAGAGGAAGAAAAATCCCGGACGTCACCAAATTAGTACCAAAAATTTTCATTTATGATACCAGATTTTTGGGATTTTTTCCGATTTTTAAATTACGGCTCCAGAAATTTTTGAAGAAAAGTTATAGCATACTCAAATTCGGTTCGAACATTTTACAAAAAATCATGAATATTATTTTGGGTTAGCAGAATCGTATAAAAAATTATGAAGCAAATCCCCGAGGTCGAGGGCCACAGCCTGGTCGATTTGGCATGGAATGCCTTATATACACACCACCGACTGTCCGTGAGACGAAGTGCATCGGACACCCCCACGATAGGTGTGGAGTCACCTTCGCTGGCCACTAGAACCCGATTCTTTACTTTGCCGTCCCGAAGATTTATATTTATGGTGACTGCTCGACCGCCGCAGGTCGAAGACGAGTTAAAAGAGGGTTGGATATACACAGACGCCACCCCGTAGTGCATTGTTGTACTACATCTTACTGCCTTCGCTCCTGTGTTCCATTGGTCGCACTGTCGTTGCACAACAAGCTAGACACACACTATCTGTTTTTTTTTATTCCTCTTCCCCAAGCTTTCTCTTAGTCACTGCTCCCGACGTTATCTCCACTGAGCATAAGCTATACACTTGTCAAACTGTCCTTCTTCCCACACATTTTGCGTTTCGTTTTATTGCAAGCTGTCGCATTACGCAAGCCTTTTGTAACCTTCCATCGTGCGCATTTCAAACTTATCTCGGGACTCCAGTTCGTCGATATCGTGGGTAATATTTACATTCTATTATCTGCTGCAATTTTCTCGTGTACTTTTTTCGCACCTCGGTGCGCTCTTTTTTGCGCTGAATAACTTTTACAGTATTTAGGTTTAATTTGGAGATTGATAAAAGAATAATATCGTCGAAAACAAAACAGTCGAGCTCATTGTGGTGGACTTCAAAATATTTTTGACAGTTATTTACGTTTGCGGGTTTTAGTTTATCGGACTGCACGGAGAGAAGGATCTAGCAAAAATGGTACACGCCAGCGCCACCATCGACGATGTGCGAAAAATTCACAGGCGCCATAGATATTTTTACTCGACCATTATGGTAATTTTGCTAGGTCTTGTCAGGAGGTTAGGACTTGTCAACTTCGACAATTCTTATTATAGTTCTTATTCCTATTCAGAATAATTAATCATATTTTCATTTCAATAATAGAATATACATATCAATACCAACACTCATAGATATATTCGTCACACGAAGTAATTATATCGAAAGAACGGCACAAGCCAAACATTGAAACGTCACACAGAAAATGTCCGAGTCAGTCGATGCACGACAGCGACACCATAGTACTACAATTTCTGGTAAAAATTACCAACATTTCTGGTAAAAACTGTTTTACCATGTAACTAAAAACACCACAGCATAAATTACCAGTAGGCCTAGTAAAACTTATCGAGTTTTACGATAAAATTCGTTAGAGTGGCGTGGTAGTCGCCCGGTACTAGAATTTTCTGGCAGTTTTTACCGGACATAGGGCAGATGTACCGTTTTTGGCCACCTTAGGGCCGATTGTGGCCATCACATTCAAAGGAATAAAACAACACATTTAATGGCATAAAAAAACATCGAGTACATCAATCTGAGAATTTATATGAATTTGTTCTAATTGTCAATTGTTCTAATTGTAATTGTTCTAATTGTCAACATGCAGTTATGGGAAAAAAAATTTTTTGAAGAATAAAATAATAAAAACTTCGACAATGGGTATAGTGGCCACTAACGCTAAATCCATCCAATCGCAGTTTTTACCAGATCCTTCTCTCCCTGATGTTACGATTTTTGGGACGAATGAATAAATTCGAAACTTCGAGCTCCTATTTTACTTGCACCGTGGATTTTTATTGCGCAGCGCAGTAATGAGGGGAACGAGGGAAAGTCGAGGACGGAAGCGAGAAAAAGACAGGACGAGAAAGAATGGATAGGAGGAGTGAGAGTTAAGAGCGGAGAAACGAAGCAAAGAGACCAGAAGGAGAAAGGAAGAGAGTGCATACGTTGCGCACGCACAGCAGCAGCAGCAGCAGCAGCAGCGAGGTTGCCCCGTACGTGCTGACTGCAGCGCACGTACCGGTAGTTTTCATTGAAACCAACGCAACTTGCCGTGGCTCGGCGCTTGAACCGTCCGCCGGGCAATTGCAAGAAACTAGTCGGCTTCGCCATGCGCGAGCCCGTTACATTATAAGCATCGTATATGCGCGAAACCGTGCAGCGTGTACCGGCAAAATTTCAACAAGAACCGAGGAGATAGACGTCGAGATAGCGAAACGTTCGCCGAGTGGGAGAGAAAAATATGTTGCGATGTGTGCATAAAGATCAAGGGGGCGGGTAGAAGACCGGAGGAAGGTGGAAACGAGCGAGGAAGGGAATTGCATAAAAGGATTACGCGGGGACCTGGAAATTATCACGTGGATTTAGAACAAATTAAGGTTCTTGTCTGCCTAACACGGCTGCACTGATATATGCTCCCGGGTTGCGTGCATTAAACTCCTCGGCGGCGGGTCGTGAGCGGAGAGGAACGGGACACAACGGGCTAAGCGGGATTCGAGAAGAAAATAGCGCGGG
Organism: Itoplectis maculator; assembly: GCA_964034905.1. NCBI lineage: Eukaryota > Metazoa > Arthropoda > Insecta > Hymenoptera > Ichneumonidae > Itoplectis > Itoplectis maculator. The sequence continues at coordinate 4,352,655 of OZ035859.1, forward strand.
AACGGAGCGAAGCGGAAAAGCAAATTAAAACATTAGAAATAATTCTAATCGCAAAGAGGCTAACGAAAATAACTTTTACCAACAAAAGTTATTTATGAAAAATAAGTCTGACAATGGTGATAACGTTCTCATGATAACGAAAAGCAAATTAAAACATTAGAAATACTTCCAATCGCAAAGAGGCTGATGAAAATAACTTTTACCAACAAAAGTTAGCATTTATGAAAAATAAGTCTGACAGTGGTGATAACGTTGTCATGATAACGAAAAGCGAATTAAAACATTAGAAATACTTCTAATCGCAAAGACTCTGATGAAAATAACTTTTACCCACAAAAGTTAGCATTCATGAAAAATAAGTCTGACAGTGGTGATAACGTTCTCATGATAACGAAAAGCAAATTAAGTTATTAGAAATACTTCTAATCGCAAAGACTCTGATGAAAATAACTTTTACCAAGAAAAGTTAGCATTCATGAAAAATAAGTCTGACAATGGTGATAACGTTCTCATGATAACGAAAAGCAAATTAAAACATTAGAAATACTTCTAATCGCAAAGACTCTGATGAAAATAACGTTTACCAATAAAAGTTAGCATTTACGAAAAATAAGTCTGACAATGGTGATAACGTTCTCATGATAACGAAAAGCAAATTAAAACATTAGAAATACTTCCAATCGCAAAGAGGCTGATGAAAATAACTTTTACCAACAAAAGTTAGCATTTATGAAAAATAAGTCTGACAATGGTGATAACGTTCTCATGATAACGAAAAGCAAATTAAAACATTAGAAATACTTCTAATCGCAAAGACTCTGATGAAAATAACTTTTACCAACAAAAGTTAGCATTTACGAAAAATAAGTCTGACAATGGTGATAACGTTCTCATGATAACGAAAAGCAAATTAAAGCATTAGAAATACTTCTAATCGCAAAGACTCTGATGAAAATAACGTTTACCAACAAAAGTTAGCATTTACCAAAAATAACTCTGAAAATGATGATAACGTTCTTGACTTTATTTTCATTGTTTTCTTTATTTTCAAGTTATTATTTGAATTACGGTTATTAATTCGATTGCTACATTCGACAGGTCTTATTGTGCTTTGGCAAATAAAAATCAGCGATGTAAAAATCTTGATACCCTTTTTTAGACATTCACGTTTTAACAAATCGCACCAGAAGTGCCTATTAAATTCGCTTTCCAAGGAACTAAATTACGTTTTTAAAGGAAAATTTTAATATAATCTGAATTTATCCAATTTTGTTTTGCATATATCTTAAACATGTCAAAATACATAGTCTTGGTGTAACAGAATATGGAAATTTCATTATTAAATTTATTTCGTTTTTCGACAAGATTTTTAAATTTGGACAAGACTCGATGAACGTCTTATATTATTTTGCACGGTATGCACGCTGCGGATGAACACTGTACGCACTCGGCTGTTCTCCGCGTTGCTGCGGAAATTCGCGTGCACGACCGATTCCTCCGGGGGCCTGTTTGTCTCATTTCCACGTAAAAGCCAAACACGCTCGTAGCGGGCTTGTCTTAATGCTTCGGCATCCCTTTTCTGCATCCTTGACTGGCTTCGCGACTCTCGCCGTAGAGCAGAACCGAGGAGGGCAACGCCGACGTCGTTATTGTTATCCTCACTTAACCTCGGAATTCCCGTGCCGGTGGTTGGATGTAACAAACATTTTTCGAATAACCAGCGGCCACGAGGTCCAAGCGCGCAACACTGCGTTTAATTTCAACGGTTGACTCGTCGCCGCCACCCTGACTGATTCGCATACCCAACATCTTCGCCATCTGACGCTTCGCCGCGAAGGAAATCCCTTGGCGCAAGAATTCTGCAGGCTGTCGCAGTTTTTCAGACCTTTGCGGACCCTTGAAAAGACTTACGACTGGCAACATAAAAAAAGAATCCATCGTCCGTTGTCATATATCTAAATTTCTTTAAGAGGCAGTGGTACTTTCCTCCCCCCTCGAGAATTTTCGAAAGCGATTTTCTCCTAAACTACTTCACAGATAGGGCTCAAATTTTGGGAAAATGTGCAGAATTGGGTTAAGCTTCAAGCTCCTCGATACTCCCATTTGTTCGGGAGAATCGAAAAACCCAAAAAGTGAGGTTAGGAACCCCGAACCACCACGTTCAAAATTTTGAAAGCTATTTTCTTCAAAACTGTGAATCGAATCGCAACCAAATTTAAAACACAAGTAGGAAATGATGGCAGAATTGGACTACGCTTCTGGTTCGTTAAAACTTGTAGCCGTTTCTTCGGGAGAATCGAAAACCAAAAAATGAGGTTAGGAATCACGAACCACCACGTTCGAAATTTTGAAAGCTATTTCCTCCAAAACGGTAAATCGAATCGCAACCAAATTTAAAACACAAGAAGGAAATGATGGCAGAATTGGACTACGCTTCTGGTTCCTTAAAACTCGTAGCCATTTCTTCGGGAGAATCGAAAAACCTAAAAATTATGTTAGGAGCCCCGAACCACTACCTTCGAAATTTTAAAAGCTGTTTCCTTCGAAACAGTGAATCGAATTGCAACCAAATTAAAAATACAAGTAGGTAATGATGGCAGAATTGGGCTAAGCATCTGATTTCTCGAAACGCTTAGCCGTTTCTTCGAGAGAAACCGAAAAGTGAGGTTAGGATCGAGAGAGACAGACTCATGAACGTTTCACATTGATGACGAAGTTCCGAGCGAAGTATCACATCCTCTTAAGACATTTTAGAGTAACGATAAGTGCAGGAGGCAGAACAACGTAATGATTTTCCGTTCGATCTATTGTGAAGGGAACTTCATACCTGTCATTCCTATCCTCTCATATTTTCTCCTCCTCCTCTCCCCCCCCCCCCCCCCCCCTCCCGTTGTATTCCTTCTCGAGTTCCCGACAATGTCGCGTGACAACAGCGGTGCCGTTTCTACGAAAGTGCAGTTTCACCGTCGCTCGTTATCGCATAAGGGTCGTCACAACGGAGACGAGACGACAGCTACCAAAGGGAATACAGTTGGAAAAGAAACTGGGAAGAAAAAGACGTATAGATGGATCGTCGCCACATACGAAGGCGGAAGAAGGGAAGGTAACCGCCGGGTAAAAAGCGTGAGCCATTCTGCGGCTTCGAGAGAGAGAAATCGCTAAATCGGTGCAACTTCAGCGTGAAAGCGTCATTACCCATCGGTAACGATCTTCTCTTATTATCTTATTTCTTCTGTTCTCCTCCTTCGGCCTTTTTGATCCGACCTAATATCGTACGAACATTTTTCCGCTCATTTTATTTCTGTAATCCGGGAGAGCATAGAGACGAATCCATTGCAAGCTTGAAAAATGCAATGGCAGTGAAAATAAAGTTTTGTTAAACTAATCGTTGACGGTTGAAGGTTGTTGGCTGTATAGTAATTTTTTCGTTATGCTGCAAATTGTTTGATTAGCACTTGACGCAAGGTTTCTACGATTCGCATCGGCCTTTTGTTACCTATTTTGGCTTTAGCCTTTCAGTGACAATAAAAACCCACGAAACACGGAATATCTCTTCTCCTGATTCTCGTATACTTATTGTCGTCGAACACGCGTAATTTCGTCCATTGGGTACGTTCCATTTTCGGTGCCACTCCTCCCCGTATTTCCGTATCTTACCTGCTCGCTGAGAAGGAAACTCGACGGGACACAAAAGGGTGCTGGCAAAGCCGGCTTCGGGCTTTGGCTTACGCTCATCGTCCCTGAGAAGCAGAACGGTGGAGGAGGTTCTCGACGAGAGACATCCTCTTTTCGCTCTAGTTTGTCTTGAGGTTGAATGTTCTCAACGAGACTGCAGCTTGATATTGATGGGAAGGTGGTATGACGCCATGTGGCACGGGGTACCATAAGAACCGTCATGATGTACTTGTTCTAATCGTTCACAAACTAACACAATACGTTTCTTAAAAAATCAGCATTGTTAACCTGCAAGAAGCAGAACGGTGGAGGAGGTCTTCGACGAAAGACATCCTCTTTTCGCTCTAGTTTATCTTGAGGTTGATTGTTCTCAATGATACGGCTGCTGGATATTGATGGGAAGGTGGTATGACGCCATGTGGTACGGGGTACCATAAAATACATCATGACGTACTTGTCCTAATATTTCGCAAACTGACACAATAAGTTTCTTAAAAAAGCAGCATTGTTAACCTGCAAGAAGTAGAACGGTGAAGGAGGTTTTCGACGAAAGACATCCTCTTTTCGCTCTAGTTTGTCTTGAGGTTGATTGTTCTCAACGATACGGCTGCTGGATATTGATGGGGAGGTGGTATGACGCCATGTGGTATGGGGTACCATAAGATACGTCATGACGTACTTGTTCTAATCGTTCGCAAACTGACACAATACGTTTCTTAAAAAAAGCAACATTGTTAACCTGCAAGAAGCAAAACGGTGGAGGAGGTTTTCGACGAAAGACATCCTCTTTTCGCTCTAGTTTGTCTTGAGGTTGAATGTTCTCAACGAGACTGCTGCTGGATATTTATGGGAAGATGGTATGACGCCATGTGGTATGGGGTACCATAAGAATCGTCGTGAAGTACTTGTTCTAATCGTTCGCAAACTAACACAATACGTTTTTTAAAAGAGCAGCATTGTTAACCTGCAAGAAGCAGAACGGTGGAGGAGGTTTTCGACGAAAGACATCCTCTTTTCGCACTAGTTTGTCTTGAGGTTGATTGTTCTCAACGATACGGCTGCTGGATATTGATGGGAAGGTGGTATGACGCCATGTGGTATGGGGTACCATAAGATACGTCATGACGTACTTGTTCTAATCGTTCGCAAACTAACACAATACGGTTCTTAAAAAATCAGCATAGTTAACCTGCAAGAAGCAGAACGGTGGAGGAGGTTTTCGACGAAAGACATCCTCTTTTCACTCTAGTTTGTCTTGAGGTTGATTGTTCTCAACGATACGGCTGCTGGATATTGATGGGGAGGTGGTATGACGCCATGTGGTACGGGGTACCATAAGAACCGTCATGATGTACTTGTTCTAATCGTTCACAAACTAACACAATACGTTTCTTAAAAAATCAGCATTGTTAACCTGCAAGAAGCAGAACGGTGGAGGAGGTTCTCGACGAAAGACATCCTCTTTTCGCTCTAGTTTGTCTTGAGGTTGATTGTTCTCAACGATACGGCTGCTGGATATTGATGGGAAGGTGGTATGACACCATGTGGTACGGGGTACCATATGAATCGTCATGACGTACTTGTTCTAATCGTTCGCAAACTAACACAATACGTTTTTTAAAAAAGCAGCATTGTTAACCTGCAAGAAGCAAAACGATGGAGTAGGTTTTCGACGAAAGACATCCTCTTTTCGCTCTAGTTTGTTTTGAGATTGATTGTTCTCAACGATACGGCTGCTGGATATTGATGGGAAGGTGGTATGACGCCATGTGGTATGGGGTACCATAAGATACGTCATGACGTACTTGTTCTAATCGTTCGCAAACTAACACAATACGTTTTTTAAAAGAGCAGCATTGTTAACCTGCAAGAAGCAGAACGGTGGAGGAGGTTTTCGACGAAAGACATCCTCTTTTCGCACTAGTTTGTCTTGAGGTTGATTGTTCTCAACGATACGGCTGCTGGATATTGATGGGAAGGTGGTATGACGCCATGTGGTATGGGGTACCATAAGATACGTCATGACGTACTTGTTCTAATCGTTCGCAAACTGACACAATACGTTTCTTAAAAAAAGCAACATTGTTAACCTGCAAGAAGCAAAACGGTGGAGGAGGTTTTCGACGAAAGACATCCTCTTTTCGCTCTAGTTTGTCTTGAGGTTGATTGTTCTCAACGATACGGCTGCTGGATATTGATGGGAAGGTGGTATGACGCCATGTGGTATGGGGTACCATAAGAATCGTCGTGACGTACTGTTCTAACCGTTTGCAAACTAACACAAAACGTTTCTTAAAAAAGCAGCATTGTCAACATGTTCGAATCACAACCAAACCGACCATATATCGTTACATAACTGTCAGATATGTAAAATATATTTTGTAACGTCTCAAGGGGTGTTAATATTGATATTGAAACACGAGAACGTGACGATCTGTGAAAAAAGCGCGCAGGCTCTCCTGGTTTTATATCGACGGCAGTCCTGCCGAAGAGATTACGCTCGAGAAAATGTGTCTCCGGCAGAGTCCGTGATCCTCGATGCATGGATGCTCCCATGCACACTCGAGAGGAAATTGGTCTACGTGCCCTCTAAGATACCTTCGCGAATCACGGAGTGATCTCTCCAGAAGCAGAAGCAGCACCTTTCGACAACTGTGACGTCGTCGTCGACGACGACGACGACGACGACGACGACGAGAAGCTCTATCTCTGTCAACTTTCCACTCAGGTCTACGGGACCGTCTTCGCAATCGCGTTTCGTAGTCAACCTGTGAAAGCCAATATTTACTCGACCCTATACGCTAGACACCCATGATCTCCAATTCAACGGTGAAAATCGATCGATCAGACGTTGGTTCGCGAGTCTGTATTTGTGTATGCATGTATGTGTGTCTGGCTCTGTGTATGGATGAATGTATATGCGTCTGCATGCATATATGTAATGTATGCGTGTATATATTTGTATGTGTATGCGCCAGTCGTGAATCCAAAAATCCGAACAGATTTGGTTTGCGTCGCCCTATCTGTCACATCCTGTGAAACCTAACCTCGTATGTATGTATACACAACACTAGTTCTATATACCCGTAGTGGATAAAGATTTCCAAGCTTGGGTCATTCCCTTTTCCGTCTAAGCTTAGACGAAACATTCCGCCTCCTGTCACCGGACGTTTTGCTCCATCCTGGTTCTCATTGCTAAGACGACGAACCGATTGGTCACTCGATCTCCGTCAGCGCTCTCCGCGGTCAATGGTGTTCGGTGGCTTCCTTTTTCCGTGGATCACGTCGATACCTATGCAGGGCATTCTAAGCCAAGTCGTGTCTCCTGTGTCTTATTCGGGTGGGGGTCAAAATAGCGAATGGCTAAAATAGCGAAATAAAAAAATAATGAAGTCTGACTCTAGAATAGCCATCATTATGAAATTTGCTATTTCAGCCATTCGCTATTTTGACTGCATTTTAATAAAATGGAAGGGTCAAACTAGAGAATGATCAAAGTAACGAATGGCTTAAATATTGAATTCCGTAATTATGAACATTTTGGATTCAAACGTTCATTGTTTTTAATTTCGATACTTTAGCTATCCACTATTTTGGTCATTCGCTATTTTGACCCCCACCCTCTCATTCGATATGTTGTTCTATTGCATCATTATAATCATATAATTATCAAAGGTGTTGATTACTACAAAATTACGACAGTAGTTACATGTAAAAAAAAGTATGCTTCAAAGGTTGAAGAGAACAAAAGCGACAAGTGTATCGATCCTGTCTAGGTGACCTGGAATGACCCATAGCTCGTCAACATCGGTTTCTCACACGCTTGATTTCTTTTCTCCAGCCCGCTTTCTTACTTTCTTTCTCCTCTGTCCATCTCAATCATTCCTCGGCTGATTTTTCTATCCCATGCATATATACGTTGGGAAGACGTCGAATTCGCGCGGCAAATGTTTTCCCTTCCATCAGCGAAGGGATAGAGTCCGACAATTTCTGTGTGCTCGCTAACGGTTTCCGGCGAAAGAAAGCCGAACAAGGAAAAACGATCCATCGATCATCATCATCGCCATCAGCTTCGAGAGGGGGAAAAAAAACAGACGAACAAGATCAACGAGCAGCCGCGCTCTCGGCCCTCTGTGAATTCCACGGTGTGCTATTCGCGAGTTTGTTCCCAAAGTAAATCTCTCTTCGAGGCGCGCGCGATATCTCTATATTATAAAACTATGGAGAAATATATAGATATGTCGGCGCGGCGTCGGGACGAGGATGAAGCTTCTTCTCTTCTTTATAATATCCGATACCGTTCTCGGGAGGAAGGTCCACGATCTTCGACCGTACGTTATAACCACGGAAAATCATGTAATTATTACGCTCGAGTTAACTATCATCGACCAACCGCGGGACTCGCAGTTCTCTTCTCATCCCTTTCGCTTCTCCATTCTTACTCTCTGTGTGCTCGGTGGAAGTATACATATATACATGTAATAGATATCGTACTACGGAAGGTAGTGGATGCGGTGGGTCGACGATGGTGTACGTAAAAAAAAAACGAGACAGAGCTACGGAATTGTGCAATTAATTTAAATGTACAATTAATTTTCAGTTTGATTCGTGAATTGTTTTTTTTTGTCTTTTGGGAGCAAAGTGAGATAAAAGTAACGGATATAAATTGGTTTTTTAATGGATTTGAAAAAAAGTACTTCGCTATGGAAGAGGCTGTGGGTTTTTTCAAGGTGATGGAGCTCAATCAGGTATATTATTTCGCACTTCCTCATGGTGACGTCCAACTTAAGGTAGCTCATGCGCTTCACACTAGTCAAATCAGTGCTGATTTTTTACAAACGTTTTTACAATTCCTATTTCGTTAATAAATTGCTCCGGGGTGTTATTAACATGGCAGCATTAATTCTTAATAGACAACTACATTTGCATTCGTGATTCGAATAGAAAATCAACGAATATATGCAAATACCCTGTATCATGTTTTTTTCGTGAATTTTTTATAAAGAATAACCCTTTAGTTCAATTAGGACGAACGATGGCCGATTTTTATTATTGGGAGATCCTTCATCGATTGACCGACCAGATTTTGTATAGTATTAATTTTTCAACATTTACAGCCTTTTGTATGTCTTCTTTTAGGTTAGGATAGCATAATCAAACGGTTGTATCTTTTCAACTACTAATACTATAAAAAATTTGATCGGTTAATCTATGGAGGATCTTCCAATAATAACAATGAGCCATTGTTCGTCATAATTGATGTATTATTTAGGTTTATTCTTAAAAAAAAACGGCGCAAAAAACCATGACATCGGGAATTTGCATATATCAGTTGATTTTCCATTCGAATCGCGGATGCGAATGTATTTGTCTATTAAAAACTAATGCTACTACGTCAGTAATACCTCGGAACAATTTATTAAACAACCAGGAATTGTAAAAACGCTTTTCAAAATTGTGCACTGATTTGTCTAGTGTGAAGCACATGAGCTACCTTAACCTTTTCACGTGCATTTTTACGTTGAAATCGATCGTTAATATTATCACCTTTATTATTATTATATTCTCTAAAGAAAACCTAAAATATTTTATATCCCATGGATGGTCGATATATCAACCAGACCCGTCCTGAAAATGTTGATCCCCCTCTTAAACACCCCCTCAATGGTCCGAATCCAATCACGGCAAGGGATGTCGAGGTTGTTACGATACGAGAAGGTTTACTGTACCATTGTAAACTCACGAAGATGGGTCCGGGTCTTCTACGTGCTTCATCCCAAGTTCGCTTATGCAACGCCTCTTTATGCATTCACGTCGACATGAGCTTAAATGCAAAAGGTTATTAAATAATTAAAGTTATTATTTCATGGCCATAAAGTGAGCAGAGTCTGCGGAGAGGCAAGGGGGTGGAGGACACGTGAAGAACGGACGTTCATCTCGCCTATCTCGCTGATGATGCAGCGGAAGACGGCGCGAGACGACGAAAGTGAAGGAAAAAGATGGAAGTTGGGTGCATACCTAGGTGTATATGCATGCATACATTAATGCGCAGTTGGTACAACTGCCCAACGATGTGCGTTCTACCTGCCAAGTCTGGTCCACCGTGACACGACGGTCGCCCTCATCCTCGCCACTGACCACCCTGCTACACGAATCCATGGGACATTTAGCACCAAGTGGAGTCTTTATATCATATTTTATGATTTCATTCTTTGCACAAATACTTTTAGTCACAATCAAAATCAAAATCAGTCGATCGAAGCATACATTTTTCCTAATTTATCTTGATCCAAATGAAATCCTAACTTAAGTTCCAAATTTGTTTTTTATCATTTTGGTATCAATATTCTTGAAGAGCAATAACTATCATTCGGGATATTTTTGTTATTTTTGGTATTTTTGTTGTTTTGAGTCCTCAAACATTATAATTACCATTGAGGCTATCAAAAAGGGTCTGTTCGAAGTTAACTTGGAGTCCGTTTGGAAGTGGACTCGACTTTATTTCATATTTTATAATTTCATTCTTTCCACAAAACTTTTAGACATAATCAAAATCAAATCAGTCAATCGAAACAAAACTAAATTTTTCCTAATTTATCATGATACAAGTGCCACTCTAACTTTAGTTCTAAGTTTGTTTTTTATTATCATTTTGTTATCAATATTCTTGAAGGCCATAAAAGGGCCATAATTATAATTCGGGGTATCTTTATGAGTCCTCAAAAATTCAAATTACTATTGAGGCTATCAAAAAAGGGTCTGGTCGAAGTTAAGTTGGACTTCGCTTGGAACTCCCCATATATTTATATTCCTTTGCTGTATTTAACGCGAGCCGAGAACGGACCTCGGGTGGTTGTTTCTCCGTCATCGTCGCCGTTGTCGTGTATCGCTATTCCGCCCTCTCTCGTCGACGGTAGCCGTGTACTGTGAATTCTACAGTGCGAATGCCGCGCTTGCCTCTGTACTCCGCCATCAAGCTACGGCGCGCTGACGACCCTGCAAAATATCCCCTACCTCGACGCAGCGGCGTACATAATCGCGCGCATTCCTCTCATTATAAATTCCCAGAAGCTCCCCGGTAGGGGACTGCCGGAGCAAAGAAAAGGGTTTCGTATACGTACTTTATGTCGCCACTTTAATGTAATATGAACATTGCAAAAGTACTCGCTCATATAATAGTGTCCACGGGGACGCGTAATCCGCGAAACGAAACGACCTCGAGGTCATCGTTTATGTTGCATATCCAAGGGACGCGGTGCTCCGTTTTTGTCCTTCTGAATTCAGCGTGCAATTTGAGCCACAGAGGCGAGTGTATTTATTCTTGAAAAATAATGTTCAACAACATATATTCAGCAAAAATAATAAATGTTGGTCACTTTTCGTATTTTTCATATATTTCATCGTTGCTGCATATTTTTGTTTACTTTCAACTTTTTTGTTGCTACGCTGCACCAAATTGGCTCGCAGTACAAAAATCCTTGAACATCTTTATTCTGTCATTCGCAAGGGGAAAAAAAACTCAAATATATGGATCAATTTTATAGCTCGCTCGAACATTGCAAAAGTACTTGCTCATCATATAATAGTGTCCACGGGGTGCTTCGTTTTTGTCCTTCTGAATTCAGCGCGCAAATTGAGCCACAGAGGCAGGTAAATTTATTCTTGAAAAATAATGTTCAACAACATATATTCAGCAAAAATAATAAATGTATGTCACTTTTCGTATTTTTCATATATTTCATCGTTGCTGCATATTTTTGTGTACTCTCAACTTGTTTGTTGCAACGCTGCACCAAATTGGCTCGCAGTACAAAAATCCTTGAAAACCTTTATTCTGTCATTCGCAAGGGGAAAAAAACTCAAATATATGGATCAATTTTATCGCTCGCTCGAACATTGCAAAAGTACTTGCTCATATAATAGTGTCCACGGGGTGCTTCGTTTTTGTCCTTCTAAATTCAGCGCGCAAATTGAGCCACAGAGGCAGGTAAATTTATTCTTGAAAAATAATGTTCAACGACATATATTCAACAAAAATAATAAAAGTCTGTCACTTTTCGTATTTTTCATATACGACATCGCTGCTGCATATTTTTGTGTACTCTCAACTTGTTTGTTGCAACGCTGCACCAAATTGGCTCGCAGTACAAAAATCCTTGAAAACCTTTATTCTGTCATTCGCAAGGGGAAAAAAACTCAAATATATGGATCAATTTTATCGCTCGCTCGAACATTGCAAAAGTACTTGCTCATATAATAGTGTCCACGGGGTGCTTCGTTTTTGTCCTTCTGAATTCAGCGCGCAAATTGAGCCACAGAGGCAGGTAAATTTATTCTTGAAAAATAAATGGTCAACAACATATATTCAGCAAAAATAATAAATGTTGGTCACTTTTCGTATTTTTCATATATTTCATCGTTGCTGCATATTTTTGTGTACTTTCAACTTTTTTGTTGCTACGCTGCACCCAATTGGCTCGCAGTACAAAAAATTCTTGAAAACCTTTATTCTGTCATTCGCAAGGGGAAAAAACTCAAATATATGGATCAATTTTATCGCTCGCTCGAACATTGCAAAAGTACTTGCTCATGTAATAGTGTCCACGGGGTGCTTCGTTTTTGTCCTTCTGAATTCAGCGTGCAATTTGAGCCACAGAGGCGAGTGTATTTATTCTTGAAAAATAATGTTCAACACCATATATTCAGCAAAAATAATAAATGTTGGTCACTTTTCGTATTTTTCATATATTTCATCGTTGCTGCATATTTTTGTTTACTTTCAACTTTTTTGTTGCTACGCTGCACCCAATTGGCTCGCAGTACAAAAATTCTTGAAAACCTTTATTCTGTCATTCGCAAGGGGAAAAAAACTCAAATATATAGATCAATTTTATCGCTCGCTCGAACATTGCAAAAGTACTTGCTCATATAATAGTGTCCACGGGGTGCTTCGTTTTTGTCCTTCTGAATTCAGCGCGCAAATTGAGCCACAGAGGCAGGTAAATTTATTCTTGAAAAATAATGTTCAACGACATATATTCAACAAAAATAATAAAAGTCTGTCACTTTTCGTATTTTTCATATACGTCATCGTTGCTGCATATTTTTGTGTACTCTCAACTTGTTTGTTGCAACGCTGCACCAAATTGGCTCGCAGTACAAAAATCCTTGAACATCTTTATTCTGTCATTCGCAAGGGGAAAAAAAAGCTGATATATATGGATCAATTTTATCGCTCGCTGGATCGACCGGGGCTTTTACCCCGAGATCGTATGTACAGTCCTGGAGGCAGGATAATACTTACGGTAGCGGTATAGTTGTAATCTCGCAAAGTGTATTACTCGCCTGGGTCGACGGAACGATCCCCGTCGATCGCGATGTGCCAGTGACCCGGTGTTCCTGCAGTGTCAGAAGCAGCGAGAGAGGATACGATACCGCACTACTGTATTCCGGATACCTCGGCTGTTTGCCGATGGGATAAACTTTTCCAGCGCCACGTATCAGCTCCGTATCGCCGATATATACTTAATCGTGCAGGACCTATATATCATACCTACGTACGGTATACAGCGATAATACTTGCTCACCGATATTCGCGGCTTGGGCAGCTGCTGCACTTTTGTACAACTCAAGCGGAAAATTCTCAAGGATTTTATATATATTTTTCCGAAAGTTGATTTACAGAACGGTTGGTTTTCAGCCAAACCCTAAGAGCGCTATTGCAGCTCTGACTCTGCGAAAAAAATGGGCCACTATCGCGGTGTATTTTGTATTGATCCCTCGGCGCTCTGTTATCACAGCACGGTGCTGATTGCCAAGAACGGATTCTCAAACGATATCCCATATCCCACACGGAGAGATGGATCTAATAAAAACTGCCAGAAAATTCCAATACCGGGTGACTATCACGCCACTCTAGCGAATTTTATCGTAAAACTCGATAAGTTTTACTGAGCCTACTGGTAATTTATGCTGTGATATTTTTAGCTAGATGGTAAAACAGTTGGTACCAGAAATCTTGGCATTTTTTACCAGGTATCGCAGTGCTATGGTATCGCCGTCGTGCATCGACTGACTCGAACATTTTCTGTGTGACGTTTGAATGTTTGGCCCGTGCCGTTTTACGATATAATTACTTCTTTTGACGAATATATCTATGAGTCTTAGTATTAATATGTATGTTCTATTATTGGAATGAAAATATGATTAATTATTAAGAATCCTCTATTAAAAAGTGCGTGAGCAATCATTGTTGTCGATATAACTCGGGCTCTGATTGATCGAGGGCCGTGACGACCGACAGTCTTTGTTTAATAGCGCGAGATTTGACTGTCTGTTCGACCAAATTTTTTTTTTTTCAAAATCAACTAAAAAAGGGTTGTAATCAGTGTTTTCAGGGGTAGAATATGTGACTTGAGAACGATAGTATAGGTTAAAAGTCGATATTTTGAAAAAATAAATTTCGTGATCCCGATTTCTGACAAGCAAAACGACAAATTTCTTTTTTTTTTTTTAATCAACTAAACAAGGGTTTTTTTAGTTGCGATTTATCCTTTTAAAGCTTTTTAAGAGCGCAGCAGCGCAAAGGTACCCCGGGCACGCGCGCGAGCGCGTGTGATTAGTCTAGTGGGAATAAAAACTGTAATAAAAATTGTCGAAGTTGATAAGTCCTAATCTCCTGCAAAGTCCTAGCAAAATTACTATAATTGTCGAGGAAAAATGTCTATGGCGCCTGTGAATTTTTCGCATTTCGTCGGTGGTGGCGCTAGCGTACCATTCGCCTTGAAAATCTTTACCATATGACTTGGTAGATCTTGTCTAGATCCTTCTCTCCGTGTACACCGACCTTTTTTGGTCCTGTCTGAAACAAACAGACCCACACTTTCGACGACCTCTACGTATAGATATTGATATATGCGACCACTTACGTTCCTGAATGCGGCACACGTGTCTACGTAACGCACATACGTTAGGCAAAGGATCGATGTACTTGATATATGAAATTCCTATGGACGAACGTTTTTATTCCCTATCGGTCGTTTTTCTTAACAACGCTATACGTCGCATCTAAGGTTATACCTATATCTATGTGTGTGTGCAGTGTATGTCTTTAACCCGCACACCGCTGTTGCTCTTCCGCCGCGCCGTGATATATTCTATCGAAGCGTGCAGCCTCTCTCACCGCAACGGGTCCCTCCGGCCCCCTGCGTACTCCATACGTTGACATATATACAGTACACGTTTTCTGAAGTTAAGGGGTCTCTCTACTTTGGATGCCTGAAAAAAAACGCTATTTTTATTAAATTCTTTCTGAGAATATTGTTCTGTTAATTAATATAAAACTTGTTAGGCTTGACAACAACATTCGTAAATTACAAAAAAAAAATTGAATTTAACCACTTTTTTATTGTGAAAATGCCAAGTAAACAGTAGTTCTTAAAAAGTAGGCAGGTGTGCGCTGAAAAATCTGAACAACGGCCGATCCGAAACAACAAAATTGAATGATTTTAGGTTTGATGTTACAGTGGCTATATATATCCCGTACCAGAATTATTAATTTCTATGCAAAAATAACATAATAGCGGATAAAAAAAGAAAAAAGTGAAAAACGTGTTTCTGTTGGCATGTTTTTTGCCAAAAAAAAAATAAAAATGTTAAAATGTTGCAATAATTCTGGTACGGGATATAGCCACTGCCACACTAAACCTAAAACTATTTAATTTTTTGTTTCGGATCGGCCGTTGTTCAGATAATTTTAACAGCGTACACCTACCTACATTTTGAAGACTCCTATTTACCTGGCATTTTCACACTAAAAAAGTGGTTAAAATCATTTTTTTTTTTTGTAATCGACGAATGTTTTTGTCAAGCCTAACAAGTTTTATATCAATAAACAGAACAGTGATCTTAGAAAAAATATAATAAAAATAGCGTTTTCTTCAGAGATCCAAAGTAAAGAGACCCCTTAAGCATATACACACCGACCCCTTCTCAATACTTTTCCGCCCGCAGGGCGCGCATCCCGATATCCACATTCTGACAGAGGCTCCTAAGGTTTACGAGTTTCCAAGGCGAATCGATGGTTTCCATCTTACGCAGATGATGTACAGATAAAAAAACCAAACCTGGCGTAACTGAAGAAAATACAGTGGGTACAGTGATACGGCTGTAAAATGTCGGTTTCTATGACACAGCTGGGCCGGCCCTTAGCGCAAATTCGTACCCACGGCCAAAAGGGGACATTTTTGATCGGGCACCAAGAATCTCGTCTCGAAATAGGAGTGCAGGGTGTCCCTAACTTCATCGCACGAGAGACTAATTCGATTAAGTCCCCCGACACCTTAACTTCAGAGAACATTTACTGTACCAGCGGAATGCAATCTTCGGTGCCCTCGAGAGAGAGATACAGCTAAAACGAGCGAGAGAGCGAGATATATATAAGGGGTGTACGACGTAAGGAAGATATAGGACGGTACGGAGCAACAACATCTGTGGAATCGTTTGATCCTCGAACATGCAAATTCTCCGCGTGACGTCGTGGAATTCCAGTGACCCAGTGACACACGTTGTGGAGATTCTTCCTTCGCTACAGCAGCAGCAGAAGCAGCAGCCACTACGACTTAGTCGTCGTCGTCGACGTCGTCTTAGCTGTAGTCGTCGTCATGCCGAGTGCGCTGTACACGTACGGCGAGAGCGCAAACGAGTGACCGGCTTTCCACAGTACCGCACAGTGTGCATCAGTATAATAATAACACAGCAGGTATGTTTAAATGAGCGAGGATAAATTATTCCGCGAGTCCACGAAGATACGAACAATAGATAGCCTTGTGTGTATTCGAGGCTCTGGTAGTGAAGAATTGAAAATATTGCGTATCTTCAGAAGTGACAAGAGATACCACGCGCTACTTGTGATATCTATGTACCTTTGAGCTGAGCATTCCCTCGCATTTTCCTTCGTCCCTTTGTAGGCGAGAAGGAAGTCAGTTGCAGGGACCTGCAGAGTCAGATACGTGTATGCAGGAAAATCCTTTCGAACTTACCACGATGATGAACGCTTTTTGTATTGGAACTTCGTATTTTTAGCACCTACGTGTGACACTGGTGTCGTGAAAGTGTTTTAAGTGCACTTTTCATTCGTCAAAACGGGGATCGCTCCAGCAAAGCTAACCGAATTGAGTTCCCAAAATGAATTTCAAAAATGCTTTGCTGAGCTAAGCTCACAGAACACTTTTGAATTTTATATATTCACTGAACGATACGGAAGCAATATCAAGTTAAATGGAATATCCACCATTCGAAACCAGCAGATGCAGCAGGTATGTTTAAATGATACGATATGTTTAAAAGATACGAACAATGGATAGCCTTGTGTATTTTCGAGGCTTGGCGAAGAATTGAAAATATTGCGTATCTTCAGGAGTAACAAGAGATACCGCTCGCTACTTGTGATGTCTATGTACCTTTGAGCTGAGCATTCCCTGGCATTTCCCTTCGTCCCTTTGTAGGCGAGAACGAAGTCAGATGCAGGGACCTGCAGAGTCAGACACATGTATGCTGGAAAATCCTTTCGAACTCACCGCGATGATGAAAAGCGTCGCTTTGGCAAAGGATCAGGCGCAAACACCTGCAACACCGTATTTTTGGCACCCACGTATGACACTGGTGGCGTGAAAGTGTTTTAAGTGCACTTTTCATTCGTCAAAACGGGGTTCGCTCCAGCAAAGCTAACCGAATTGAGTTCCCAAAATGAATTTCAAAAATGCTTCACTGAGCTAAGCTCACAGAACACTTGTGAATTTCAATTATTCACCGAACGATACGGAAGCGATACGAAGTTAAATGGAATATCCACCATTCGAATCCAGTAGATGCAGCAGTATGTTGCGAATGTAGCAGGTATGTTTAAATGAGCGAGGATAAATTATTCCGCGACTTCACGAAGATACGAACAATAGATAGCCTTGTGTGTATTCGGAGCTGGCTGCGAAGAATTGAAAATATTGCGTATCTTCAGGACTGACAAGAGATACCGCTCGCTACTTGTGATGTCTATGTACCTTTGAACTGAGCATTCCCTGGCATTTCCCTTCGTCCCTTTGTAGGCGAGAACGAAGTCAGATGCAGGGACCTGCAGAGTCAGACACATGTATGCTGGAAAATCCTTTCGAACTCACCGCGATGATGAAAAGCGTTGCTTTGGCAAAGGATCAGGCGCAAACACCTGCAACACCGTATTTTTGGCACCCACGTATGACACTGGTGGCGTGAAAGTGTTTTAAGTGCACTTTTCATTCGTCAAAACGGGGATCGCTACAGCAAAGCTAACCGAATTGAGTTCCCAAAATGAATTTCAAAAATGCTTCGCTGAGCTAAGCTCACAGAACACTTTTGAATTTTATATATTCACTGAACGATACGGAAGCGATACGAAGTTAAATGGAATATCCATCATTCGAAACCAGTAGATGCAGCAGTATGTTGCGAATGTAGCAGGTATGTTTAAATGAGCGAGGATAAATTATTCCGCGACTTCAGGAAGATACGAACAATAGATAGCCTTGTGTGTATTCGAAGCTGGCAGCGAAGAATTGAAAATATTGTGTATCTTCAGGAGTGACAAGAGATACCACGCGCTACTTGTGATATCTATGTACCTTTGAGCTGAGCATTCCCTTGCATTTCCCTTCGTCCCTTTGTAGGCGAGAATGAAGTCTGATGCAGGGACCTGCAGAGTCAGACACGTGTATGCAGAAAAATCCTTCCGAACTTACCGCGATGATGAAAAGCGTCGCTCTGGCAAAGGATCAGGCGCAAACACCTACAACACCGTATTTTTTAGCACCCACGTATGACACTGGTGTCGTGAAAGTGTTTTAAGTGCACTTTTCATTCGTCAAAACGGGGTTCGCACCAGCAAAGCTAACCGAATTGAGTTCCCAAAATGAATTTCAAAAATGCTTTGCTGAGCTAAGCTCACAGAACACTTTTGAATTTCAATTATTCACCGAACAATACGGAAGTGATACGAAGTTAAATGGAATATCCACCACTCGCAAGCAGTCGATGCAGCAGTATGTTGCGAATGTTGCAGGTATGTTTAAATGAGCGAGGATAAATTATTCCGCGACTTCACGAAGATAAGAACAATAGATAGCCTTGTGTGTATTCGAGGCTCTGGTAGTGAAGAATTGAAAATATTGCGTATCTTCAGAAGTGACAAGAGATACCACGCGCTACTTGTGATATCTATGTACCTTTGAGCTGAGCATTCCCTCGCATTTTCCTTCGTCCCTTTGTAGGCGAGAAGGAAGTCAGATGCAGGGACCTGCAAAGTCAGACACGTGTATGCAGGAAAATCCTTCCGAACTCACTGCGATGATGAAAAGCGTCGCTCTGGCAAAGGATCAGGCGCAAACACCTGCAACACCGTATTTTTGGCACCCACGTATGACACTGGTGGCGTGAAAGTGTTTTAAGTGCACTTTTCATTCGTCAAAACGGGGATCGCTCCAGCAAAGCTAACCGAATTGAGTTCCCAAAATGAATTTCAAAAATGCTTCGCTGAGCTAAGCTCACAGAACACTTTTGAATTTTATACTATATTCACTGAACGATACGGAAGCGATACGAAGTTAAATGGAATATCCACCACTCGCAACCAGAAGATGCAGCAGTATGTTGCGAATGTTGCAGGTATGTTTAAATGAGCGAGGATAAATTATTCCGCGACTTCACGAAGATACGAACAATAGATAGCCTTGTGTGTATTCGAGGCTCTGGCAGCGAAGAATTGAAAATATTGCGTATCTTCAGGAGTGACAAGAGATACCGCGCGCTACTTGTGATGTCTATGTACCTTTGAGCTGAGCATTCCCTCGCATTTCCCTTCGTCCCTTTTTAGGGGAGAAGGAAGTCAGTTGCAGGGACCTGCAAAGTCAGACACGTGTATGCAGGAAAATCCTTCCGAACTCACTGCGATGATGAAAAGCATCGCTTTGACAAAGGATCAGGTGCAAACACCTTCAACCACTTCGCTTTTTGTATTGGGACACCGCATTTTTAGCACCCACGTATGACACTGGTGGCGTAAAAGTGTTTTAAGTGCACTTTTCATTCGTCAAAACGGGGATCGCTCCAGCAAAGCTAACCGAATTGAGTTCCCAAAATGAATTTCAAAAATGCTTCGCTGAGCTAAGCTCACACCACACTTTCGAATTTCATTTATTCACCGAGAGATACGGAAGCGATACGAAGTTAAATGGAATATCCACCACTCGCAACCAGTAGACGCAGGAGGTTCATATTCGCTTCCTTCCCTTCTGTCTCTTTCTCTCTCGCTCTCTGTGGTTGTGTGCCAATAACCAATTCACGTGGAATGAGGGCAATGGACTATCCGTGTACTAAACATACCCTGCCTAGTTATTTAATACCGCGACAATATCCTCGAAGAACTCTGATACCCGATGGCATTTTTTCGTTCGTTACATTGGAAGTCTTGTAAAATTTTTACAAAAAATTGCGTGGAAAGTAAAATCTGTATTGCGATGAAGACACATCATTTTTGACGTTGCGAAGGCAAAGATCGTTCGGACCACAATTGTTTTTCCGTTCGTGACATTGAAAGTTTTGTACAATTTTTACAAAAAATTGTTTGCGGAATGTGAAACCTATATTGCAATGAAGAAATCATTTTTGACAATTCGGAGGCAAAGATCGTTCGGACCATAATTTTTTTTCCGTTCGTGACATTCAAAGTTTTGTACAATTTTTACAAAAAAATTGTTTGCGGAAAGTAAAATCTATACAGCGATGAAGACACATCATTTTTGACGCCGCGAAGCCAAAGATCGTTTAGACCACAATTGTTTTTCCGTTCGTGACATTGGAGGTTTTGAACACTTTTTACAAAAAATTGTTTGCGGAATGTGAAACCTATATTGCAATGAAGAAATCATTTTTGACAATTCGGAGGCAAAGATCGTTCGGACCACAATTTTTTTTTCCGTTCGTGACATTCAAAGTTTTGTACAATTTTTACAAAAAAATTGTTTGAAGAAAGTAAAATCTATCTTGCAATGAAGACACATCATTTTTGACGACGCGAAGCCAAAGATCGTCCAGACCACAATTGTTTTTCCAATAGCCGCATCGGCAGTGCCGATATTAATACCTGCAAAGCGAGAGCGCGAGAAGAGCCCCGCACAAGTCGAAACCAATTTGAATAGAAAATTCATTGCTCATTCTTGCCTTTCACCGCTGACTGCATATTCACAGTTCTGGAAGCAGCTTCCCGCAGACTTTTCATGCCCTCGCAAAGGTACCCCTGAATACGTGCAGCTCGCATAATTTATATAGCCTCTCACTCGACGGACTACAGTAATAGTACGTTTTTCAACGCAACCAGCAGCGCGAGAGATAGCAGCTTGCCTCGCGCTACCTGCAACTACGTTATAGGTGCATTAGAGTGCACCCCGAGCGCGATAAAAATACCAGGTCGCTTTTAAGACATGGTACACATCAAATTCTAGCGCGAAATTCCGCACCCCGCGCCCTCTTCATCCCCCCTTTTCATCCCTCGACCCCTCCGACCCCTCTGCACCAGCAGCCATCCTCCCTCCACTCGGAGAGGTAACCTCCGGGTCGCAACGGCCCGTGAAATTTCCATAAAGAGCGTGAAGACCACCCCCCCTCGTACCCAAAGTAGGTATTCGTACAAAGGGCTGCTTTATGAATCGCGCGCGCGGGATCCGTCCGGCTGGCTCGTGAATAATATGCACCTAGCTCATCCCTCCCGTCCCACCCTCCTCACCCTCCTCTCGCACCCTTTCCGCAGTCCTCGAATTCGGCGCTGCTGCTGCTGCTGCTGCTGCCGGGGTAAGCTGCCTTTGCGATCCCAACCTACCCTCTTTCCCTTCGGCTCTTTCGCCGACCGTTATACAGTGAATTCGTGCGATGGTTCGTAGACTGTGCCCGCTGGCTTTATCTAGGGGTTGCGGCTTGTGTGTTGCAGCAGCGCCCCGGCAGCTTCGCAGTATCGAATCCTCTGTACCTATTTCTGTTACGTCGAGGCGACACAGTTATTGGCAGGGCTAGCGTGTGCCTTACTTTGGTTGAAATTTGCACTGTGTCTGGGGTAGGTTTTTGATGTAAACAGGGGTGACAGAGAAACCCGAGCCGTGAAGTGTAGCTGTCGACGTAGTGGAAGCTATGGAGATCAATATAATAAGAGAAAAACTTGGAAGTCCTCATGTGCAAACTTTTGTAAATGGAATTAAAACACACTGTTGAGATTAAAGAGCGATGTTGGCTTTATTGTAAAGAGACAGCTTTGTTAAAAATGAAGAATTATGGCAAGGTAACGTGGATGGTTCCTTATATTCTGCTATGAAAATACACAAATCAAAGGAACGATTGATCATTCCGTCATCATCATCGAAATGATCCAAAATATTAATAAATGAAAATATAATCGATATCAATATTTATGATGAAAATATTTTCTATATATTTATTATTTATAATATGAATGATTATAGGATTAAATTTAACTTTAATTATATTTTCAATAAAGCAAAACAACAATCATCAAAAAAATGAAAAAATGATCATGGTCATTTGATGATAGATCATTGTTTGAATGAGAAACAGTCATAAGTAAGTAGAAGTCAATCATTCCTGGCAGAAAATTTACGGCGTTGCACTTGGCGCTAGTCAGGCTCTGTGTCCAATCTTTCCTCGAACCCAATCGGAACACGCAATTAATACACCATCGAAAATCCAAACAAAGTATTCTTAGGGTCTAAATCCAGTCTCGCAAAATAATACTTTACAGGCCAATGGCAGGTTAATCACGGAGGGGTCGATGCCAACTACTGCTTCACTATTGGTCCTGTATATCCGCGGCTTTCTCCGCGACCCTTGACTCCGCGGAGGAGCAAAGGAACAAGAGGACGAAATGGCTGCCGCAGAGACGAGACAAAATGGATCCCAAAACCACTGTCGAGTGACGCCGACTCGCTCGGCCTCGCGAGCACTCGCTACCGGAGTCCCGCAAATTCGTTGGTAATCGCTTTTATGTCGCACAACCGTCCGAAACCTACCCCCCTTAAATCGCCAACTCACTCCTCTGTCCTTCGGTGCTATACGGCAGAGTCAAGCACCGCCAGCTCGGTGAGCGCGGCCCCGGTACAGTTAATTTCCGCTTGTTTTGGAATTTGGGTCGTTTCCGGGTGTGCACGCAGCCGCCCGGGCGCGGAGAGAGAGAGAGAGAGCTGCCACGAGAAGAGGGCGAAGGGGTCGCCTCTTCTCGCGAAATTCCTTCTCGTGTTTAGAGTCGCGAATTTCTGTACGCTTCCGCCCTTCTTCCATCCCCTTTTCGCTTTCGCCTCTGTCTCGCCCTTGCACCGAAGAGATCCGGAGCTCCGCGCGTTCGCTTCATCGTCACTATGCCGAGAATTTCAGTACTTGTTCATCCTCTCTCCACTCGCTCTTCGTACCCCGAAATATGTCATCATTATCGGGATTTCAAAGTACCAGGAGGGGAGTTCCCGGTATGACTTTACGGATATCACGACGTGGAATTCATCTCCGTGCTTGGAGAACATGTGTATAGCCAAATTTTCCATACAACTGCGCAGATCCGTTGGAATCAATGAAGCACACATTTAATTTGCGCATTGTAGCTCAGTGTCATTTGAACGGACTTGGAGAAAGACACGCTTGATGAACGGCAAAAATGCAAAAAAAAAATTCATTAGCAGTTCATTGTTTTCTACTCTTTCCCTGCTTGGGATAGATTTTCAGTTCATTTTACAACATCCTCATACAGTAAATGCCTGTCTCAAAGTTTACTGTAAAAAATGTTGGAAAATACACAATTCAGGTCTACATTAAATTTCCGAACTCCGTATATAAAATGAAGATTAATATGCACTGTGTTGTAAATCTAGCAATCTTGCTAGATTTGCAACACAAAATTCACTCGATTACGCTTTAAATCTACAACACCTGCATATTATTATCATGATTAATAGACTTGCATATGAAAAATAGTTCACAGATTCGCAGATATTAAGCCCGATTTGGATTTCAATATACTTTTTACGTTAAAATTGCAATTCATGTTCATGATATCACTCTGACATCAAGCTGAGCAGCCCAGCGCGCATAATACTACAATTTGCGCAATGTGTAATATACAACGTAATTAAAAATAAAATGTTAAATACATAGTAACTTTTGTATACTTGAATCACAAAAATATCGTTAAGGATTAGTAAATCATAATACGTAATAACTGTAATATACGACAAAGTGATTTTTTTTTTCAAGTGCAGTGACTATGAATTTTAAGAGCGAAAACGTCATTAAATTTAATAGACGGTTTATGCATAAAAACTTCCGATACCGGTATATTAATTTCCATACACAATTTTTTCACAGTGAATTGTTTATACATTGCGCAACATGTGTACAGCCAAATTGTCCATGAAACTACCCAGTTCCGTTGGAACCAATGAAGCACACATTTAATTCGCGCATTGTACCCCAATGTCCTCTGAACAGACTCGGAAAAAAACACACGCTTGATCAACGACAAAATTACAACAAAAATTCATTAGCAATTCATTGTTCGCAACCCTTTCTCTCCTTGGGATATATTTTCAGCTCATTTTACAACATCCTGATACAATAAATGCCAGTCTCAAAGTTGTTTATACATTCTGCACACAGAACGAAAATAACGTCGCTGATGTAATCAGGTGTAATTTACGAAATCGTTGAACCTAGAGGGTCCGGTGCGCAGACACGTTTATGCTTACAACCCCGACATTAACGTCAGCCGCCTCGTCGTTTCAGCGGCAAAAGCGTTACGAGATGAGATGCAGAAAACGGAAGATAAGGGGAACCGCATTGAAGATGGCTGGGAATAAAAAAATATTAATTAGCCACAAACCGCGATGGTGCATGCCGAGGGTTTCGATACCACACGGGGCCTGCGGTTCGCTGGTGTGGCGTCCGCGATTGGTCCGCGCTTCCGTAACAGTGTATATCATAGGGTATACGAGTAGTACTACAGTGGAAGCCGGTGTAGGTTCGTATACCCTGGTAAGTAGCCTATATAAATTGCCACCGCTCGGTACCGGTATCCACGTTGGCGGGCCGCCGCCGCCGAGTGCTCGGAGAGTTTCCGTACTCAAACTCTAATACAAGCCGCGCGGTGGTCGTGCTTTGCTCGAAATGACTTCTTCTTATATGCTTCGTTCTCTCTTTTGCCCTTGGTCGGCGTTTGCCTCGCCCGCCAGCGGCTGCCTCTTGGTTTTCTCCGCAGCGACTGTTCCGCAATGGAATGGAAAACCCGCGCGAAGAGACGAAACGAGTACGTTACGTATATAATAGCGCAGTTGTCGGGCTGTGCCCGATTGTTCGAAACGACGGCACAACGCAAGAGAGGCTCTGTGCGCCAGCCGCGAAAACATACGAGGAAGAAGACGAAAAGTACGGAGCAAAAAACCGAGCGTAAATGGGGAACGGGAAATATAGCGAAGAAAGGTTTGCGGTGCAGCAGCAGCAGCAGCCGTATGCGCACCTATATCGTCGACGATGCCTGCAGACGAAAGTGTATATACGGTACGCAGGGAAATACATATGACAAACGCCGGAGAAAGAATGGAAAGTGTCGGGAGTCTCTGTTGGGTAGTGCCTCACGGTGCGGCGTTGCAGACCTTGCGACCTGCGAAAATGTGGAAAAGGTTTTCTCGTTGAATCTCCATCATCCTTGAGATCGACGAAACTCGGTCTCGCACTTTCGCCCTTGCGCCTCTCAACTCGGCTGCCGCTTGTGTGTGTGTGTTTGTGTGTAGTTGGAGGGTAACTGCGTTGCTTTGCTCTGACCTCTGTGTTTTCTTACAGAGCATAGTCCTTTGTAAGTTGACGTACGTCGGATAAGTCGACTTTCGTTGCAGTAGAGTTCTGCAATTTTTGAGGACGTCATCAGAGTGTCGCAAAGACAACAAGACAACTTTAAAATAAAGTTCGAGTAAAGTTATTCAAACTTTATTTTACTGGGATATGGTGAAACCTTTGACATTAACAAATCACTTTGCGTAGTTTACTTTACTTACTTATTACTTTGACAACAGGACAACTGTAAGCTAAGTTCGAGTAACTTTACTTTACTTTGAAGTAAGTAAAGTACGTAAAGTGCGGTGCGTAAGATACGGTGAACCCTTTGTGTCATCGACGAAACACTCAGTTACGTACTTTTTAGTTTACGTACTTTACTTTACTTACTTATTACTTAGACAACAGGAAAACTGTAAAATAAATTCGAGGAAAGTTCGAGCAACTTTATTTTACAATAGTTCTGTTATCTAAGTAATAAGTAAGTAAAGTAAAGTACGCAAAGCGATTTGTCGATAACACAAAGGGTCGATTCACCCTATCCCAGTAATCTCCACCCGATCTACCAGCACCTATTTTGAAATTCGACTCACCGTAGCGTAATTGAAAGCTCGGCTGTTGCACTCGTGTAATACCAGAATGCAACCCGTGTATCCGCTGCACTCCTGCCCGATACCTTGAATCTTGGCTTATCGTTATCGTTCGCGTCGTTTAACGTTAAGTGTTAGATTGAAAATGCAATAGTGACAAGTTGAAGTACATCGCATAAGTTGACTTTCGTTGCAGTGGAGTAATGCAGTTTTGGAGGACATCATCAGAGTGACGCAAAAATCAACTAGACAATTATAAACTAAGATTCGAGTAAAGTGAAGTAAGTAAAGCAAGTAAAGTGATTTGTCGCTGGGCCCTTTGTGTCATCGACAAATTACTTTACTTGCTTTACTTATTTCACTTTACTTGAATTTTATTCATCGGGTGGAGATTATCGTATTCCGGTAATCTCCACCCGATCGTACAGCACCTATTTTGCAATTCAACTCACCGAAGAGTAATTGAAAGCTCGGCTGTTGCACTCGTGTAATACCAGAATGTAATCCGTGTATCCGCTGCACTCCTGGCCGATACCTTGAATCTTGGCTTATCATTGTCGTTCGCGTCGTTTAACGTTAAGTGTTAGATTGAAAATGCAATAGTGACAAGTTGACGTACATCGCATAAGTTGACTTTCGTTGCAGTGGAGTAATGCAATTTTCAAGGACATCATCAGAGTGACGCAAAAATTAACTGGACAATTGTAAACTAAAATTCGAGTAAAGTGAAGTAAGTAAAGCAAGTAAAGTGATTTGTCGCTGGACCCTTTGTGTCATCGACAAATTACTTTACTTGCTTTACTTATTTCACTTTACTTGAATTTTATTTTGTTTTAGATTACCGGAATACGGTAATCTCCACCCGATCGTACAGCACCTATTTTGCAATTCGACTCACCGTAGAGTAATTGAAAGCTCGGCTGTTGCACTCGTGTAATACCAGAATGTAACCCGTGTATCCGCTGCACTCCGGGGATACCTTGAATCTTGGCTTATCGTTGTCGTTCGCGTCGTTTAACGTTAATTGTTAGATTGAAAATACAATGGTGACAAGTTGACGTATTAGCATAAGTTGACTTTCGTTGCAGTGGAGATCTGCAAATTTCTAAGGACGTCATCAGAGTGTCGCAAAAACAGGATAACTGTAAAATAAATTTCAAGTAACTTTTCTTGAAATTTATTTTACAGTTGTCCTGTTGTCTAAGTAATAAGTAAGTAAAGTAAAGTACGTAAAGTGATTCGTCGTTGACACAAAGTCGTTGACACCCGATCGTACAGCACCTATTTTGCAATTCGACTCACCGAAGAGTAATTGAAAGCTCGGCTGTTGCACTCATGTAATACCAGAGTGCAACCCGTGTATCCGCTGCACTCCGGGGATACCTTGAATCTTGGCTTATCGTTGTCGTTCGCGTCGTTTAACGTTAAGTGTTAGATTGAAAATACAACGGTGACAAGTGGTGCTCGAGGAGTGGTACCATGTATCCA
The DNA here is from genome assembly GCA_964034905.1 of Itoplectis maculator. Taxonomy (NCBI): domain Eukaryota; kingdom Metazoa; phylum Arthropoda; class Insecta; order Hymenoptera; family Ichneumonidae; genus Itoplectis; species Itoplectis maculator. The sequence continues at coordinate 4,380,311 of OZ035859.1, forward strand.
CGTCGGGCACGGCTGTGTGTGTGTACATGCTCTCACTCACACTCGCACATCGGTGTGAGCGGCGCCGTGGAAGTCCTGGGCTGGATCAATGTGCATGCACTCCTGGCGAGAGCAAGGAGCGAGAGAGAGGCTCGCTGCAAGGGTCGTCGTCGAGGGTAAAAGCACTTCGCTCGCTCTCGCTTTTGAGCTACGTATGGCTGAGGTTCCTCCGGGGGCTACAGTGGACGGCGAGAATGCTCGCCCAGACTTCCTGGCCGGGTGCTGGTCGCCAGTAGAGAGGACGGGACAGTATGGTGAGAACGTACGCGTCAGACGCAATTACAGAGATTAGCGAATGACGCTAGGGTCGTAGAGATTAAGCCCTCTTTATCCGTTCCTCGTCTGGCCTCATCTGCCCTTCCTCCCTCCGCACCCCAGCACCCCCCTTGCGCTAGCCTCTTGTTCACTCTCAGCTCTATCTCTACCCTTTTGTCCTTTGTCCGACTCCTCTATCGACCTATCCGTATCTACGAAGCAGTCAACAAGAAATACGCTTATGAGGTGGAGGATGCGACAGATCAAGTAAAAACTACATCACGACACCGCAAAGAAGCAGCAGCAACAGCAGCCCCTGATAAAAATGGATGGAAGGTCATGCAAGATCATGTATTTCCCACATATGACTCTACACTGTTAAAAATCCGGTGTTAAAAACAACACCAAGACATTGTCTATATAAGTCCACACCAATCACGGTATTAATGAGCGGTGTTAAGGGAGTCTGAAATACCGACTGTCACCTCAAAACGTCAGAGTGCCGTTTGTCGCAAATTATCAACGGATCGAAGCGAAAATTGAAATACAGACGCCAGTAATGTGAATCTCGTTTATGAATTAGTCAGAATTTTGATTTTCGAAAAAAAAAAAAAATACAGATCAATTACCCGGTAGAGGAATTTGTAATGAAAAAATCGATTTTTTTTCTTCAATTATTCGATAAAAACAGAGAAAAGCGACTAATTAATTCACGAGATAATAAGAAATCACACATGATACGAGCATTCATGCCTTTAAAGCGAAAAGTGTTACAATGTTTGGTCAATAACACACGAAAAATGTAACGAAACGGCTGGTGTTAATTCTACACCATAAAAAGTGTCACTATAACACTTTAATAAGTAACCCTAGAAAAAGGTCCACACCAGCAGCGTTTGACACCGAAGATTTTTAACAGTGTAAGATTAGCATTCAACAACGATTGCTTTTTTGGACATCGCAATCGTGAAAATGGAAATCCAAGTAGGGGACTTTAGTGCACAAAATGCTCACAAATGGAATTGGTGTTATCAGAAAGCAAGGAAGCAGCCGGAGAAGATACGAACACAAAAGGACGACGCGGAAGGAGTAATATGAAAGCAAAGTGTCAACGACTGCTTTGCCGATAGACGCGTGGACAACGAAACCAGAAAGACTGGACAAACTGGACGACAGCGTATATTGGTCGTCGACGACACGACAACGACCAGGACGACGACGTCGACGTCGACGAGGGCGCTCTCTCGCAAGCTACAGGCGTAGGGTGTAGTCCTCCACCACCGGCTGTGTTGTATCTATACCCATGTCTGTTGGTTATCGGGGAACCTTAATTTCCTCAATACGTCAGCCCCGGGGCCAATTAGAGTCGAGGGATATCACGAAGGTTAGAATCGTGCCGCGACACTGACCTCTCCCGCTCCAGTACACGCTCTCTCCGGCTGATGCTGGTCTGGGCTGTGTGTATGCCGCCTCTTCCTCCGGCTTCTCTCACTGTCGGCCGTTGCGGCCCGGGCCCTGTTATACCTATACAATCTCCACAGCTACAGCAACATACCAAGCGCAGCTTCTAATTTCCTCCCGTTAGCCTGTACATACGGAGATACGCGTCCGGTGTAGTCGACTATACCGCCGCCGCCGCCAATACTCCCACGTGGTTGCCTCTGCCAGCCGCCTCTCATGTTCCCGCGCGAATATATACCCGACCATCTCCTACCTGTACGTATATCGTCACCACGACGAGGCGTGTGCTTCGACTGGCAATCTCGTCTCACGAGAGAATCGTGAACGACGAATCGAGAGAGAGGGAGAAACCTGTATCGATAATTAGTAATTACGCTATATGTTTTCGAATCTATCCATCTATCGTATAACTTGGTGTATGTTGAGGTAGTCTTCGGTGTACCACGACGGCGTAGTTGGACTGAGAGTTAATGGCTGTCTTTCAACTGTGACCAACGGGTCATTTTCAGGAGGGGAGCACAAAGGAGGACAATTCATTGGTTGGCATCCAACTAATTGGGTGTCACTGACCAATTAGTTTGTTAGCTCAACCAATTAATTGGTTGACTCGATCAATTTGCTCGCCTGTTTGAAGCCTGCTCAACCATGCAAGTTCGTCGGGGCAATGACTATGGTCGCAATGTTTCAGTGCAAACGTTGCCGAGTGTGTAATTATTTATATCGTCTCACGAGAGAATCGTGATTGACGAATCGAGGAAGAGAGGGAGAAACTTGTATTGATAATTAGTAATTACGCTATATGTTTTCGAATCTATTCATCTATCGTATAACTTGGTGTATGGTGAGGTAGTCTTCGGTGTACCACGACGGCGTAGTTGGACTGAGCGTTAATGGCTGTCTTTCAACTGTGACCAACGGGTCATTTTCAGGAGGGGAGCACAAAGGAGGACAATTCATTGGTTGGCATCCAACTAATTGGGTGTCACTGACCAATTAGTTTGTTAGCTCAACCAATTAATTGGTTGAGTCGATCAATTTGCTCGCCTGTTTGAAGCCTGCTCAACCATGCAAGTTCGTCGGGGCAATGACTATGGTCGCAATGTTTTCGTGCAAACGTTGCCGAGTGTGTAATTATTTATATCGACTCACGAGAGAATCGTGAATGATGAATCGAGGAAGAGAGGGAGAAACCTGTATTGATAATTAGTAATTACGCTATATGTTTTCGAATCTATCCATCTATCGTATAACTTGGTGTATGTTGAGGTAGTCTTCAGTGCACCACGTCCGGCGTAGTTGGACTGAGAGTTAATGGCTGTCTTTCAACTGTGACCAACGGGTCATTTTCAGGAGGGGAGCACAAAGGAGGACAATTCATTGGTTGGCATCCAACTAATTGGGTGTCACTGACCAATTAGTTTGTTAGCTCAACCAATTAATTGGTTGAGTCGATCAATTTGCTCGCCTGTTTGAAGCCTGCTCAACCATGCAAGTTCGTCGGGGCAATGACTATGGTCGCAATGTTTCAGTGCAAACGTTGCCGAGTGTGTAATTATTTATATCGACTCAGAAGAGAATCGTGAATGATGAATCGAGGAAGAGAGGGAGAAACTTGTATTGATAATTAGTAATTACGCTATATGTTTTCGAATCTATCCATCTATCGTATAACTTGGTGTATGTTGAGGTAGTCTTCGGTGTACCACGACGGCGTAGTTGGACTGAGAGTTAATGGCTGTCTTTCAACTGTGACCAACGGGTCATTTTCAGGAGGGGAGCACAAAGGAGGACAATTCATTGGTTGGCATCCAACTAATTGGGTGTCACTGACCAATTAGTTTGTTAGCTCAACCAATTAATTGGTTGACTCGATCAATTTGCTCGCCTGTTTGAAGCCTGCTCAGCCATGCAAGTTCGTCGGGGCAATGACTATGGTCGCAATGTTTCAGTGCAAACGTTGCCGAGTGTGTAATTATTTATATCGACTCACAAGAGAATCGTGAATGATGAATCGAGGAAGAGAGGGCGAAACTTGTATTGATAATTAGTAATTACGCTATATGTTTTCGAATCTATCCATGTATCGTATAACTTGGTGTATGTTGAGGTAGTCTTCGGTGTACCACGTCCGGCGTAGTTGGACTAACAGTTAATGGCTGTCTTTCAACTGTGACCAACGGGTCATTTTTAGGAGGGGAGCACAAAGGAGAGCAATTCATTGGTTGGCATCCAACTAATTGGGTGTCACTGACCCATTAGTTTGTTAGCTCAACCAATTAATTGGTTAACTCGATCAATTTGCTCGCCTGTTTGAAGCCTGCTCAGCCATGCAAGTTCGTCGGGGCAATGACTATGGTCGCAATGTTTCAGTGCAAACGTTGCCGAGTGTGTAATTATTTATATCGACTCACAAGAGAATCGTGAATGATGAATCGAGGAAGAGAGGGAGAAACCTGTATTGATAATTAGTAATTACGCTATATGTTTTCGAATCTATCCATCTATCGTATAACTTGGTGTATGTTAAGGTAGTCTTCGGTGTACCACGTCCGGCGTAGTTGGACTAAGAGTTAATGGCTGTCTTCCAACTGTGACCAACGGGTCATTTTTAGGAGCCGAGCAAAAAGAAGGACAATTCATCGGTTGGCATCCAACTAATTGGGTGTCACTGACCCATTAGTTTGTTAGCTCAACCAATTAATTGGTTGACTCGATCAATTTGCTCGCCTGTTTGAAGCCTGCTCAAACATGCAAGTTCGTCGGGGCAATGACTATGGTCGCAGTGTTTCAGTGCAAACGTTGCCGAGTGTGTAATTATTTATATCGACTCACAAGAGAATCGTGAATGATGAATCGAGGAAGAGAGGGAGAAACTTGTATTGATAATTAGTAATTACGCAATATGTTTTCGAATCTATCCATGTATCGTATAACTTGGTGTATGTTGAGGTAGTCTTCGGTGTACCACGTCCGGCGTAGTTGGACTAAGAGTTAATGGCTGTCTGTCAACTGTGACCAACGGGTCATTTTCAGGAGGGGAGCATGAAAGAGGACAATTCATCGGTTGGCATTCAACTAATTGGGTGTCACTTATCAATTAGTTTGTTAGCTCAACCAATTAATTGGTTGACTCGATCAATTTGCTCGCCTGATTGAAGCCTGCTCAGCCATGCAAGTTTGTCGGGCAACGACTTTTGTTGCAACACTGAGAAAAAAAATGACTTGCAATTTAATGTACATGTACTGGAAGATTTTATTCATAAACTTGTATACTAAATTTACTATAGAAGTGCGAGGTCAAATTTATTTTTGGTGCAGTTATTTTTATAATTCGCTTTAATTTGACTCTAAAAGTCATTTTATTACAAAATTTTACTTCAGTTTCATTTCAAAGGTACCTTAATTTAATATCACAATCGTATATAAAATTTATCTGACGATGTCATGGATAAAATGTCCAGTCTTTTCTGACAATGAACGTTGTCTTGCAAACGTTGCCGAGTGTGTAATTATTTATTTTTCTTGTGTGAATTGAATCTCACTTCGGTGACACTTCATGATATATCCTGATACGTCAAAACTCGTGACACTCGCATGCCAAACAATATCGAAAAAAAAACAGTGTAAAGCAAAGTTTTTGATGAGATATTTTATTTTATGTACTTTTCCCGTGTACAGCTTGATTGAGTTAATACACAAGGTCGGCCGTATAAACGGAGAGTCGTAAACGCCGTGAACAAAAATGAAGAGAAACGAGAGGAAAGCAACGCCAGCGTTGCTACAGTCGAGAAAGGCCGTTCGAGCGCCACGGACAATTACACTTTATTTTCACCGAAATCGAGCTCGACATTACCTACTTCATTATACTACTGTTTAACGTCGAGGCCTTGAAAACAGCTATACGACGTTTAATGCACGCTCGCGGCACGTCGAACGCGATAGACTCGCGAGCGGCGGATGCAACGGTGAAACACTCAACCCTGGCAGATGGCGAAGCGATAGGCTAACCCAATGTATATAGATACGTCGGAAAGCTACACGTCGACAGGTGCACCCGCCAAATTGAATTAAAATCACTTAAGTGTTTGCCCACGTTCTCAATTATATTCGATGAACCTTGGCATCCAAATAATTATCTTTTGAACCCGTTATATCTGGTTGCCGGGCAGGGCAACGGAGATGCCTGCCACGGCGTGCGACGATTTCCCAACAGCCTTCGTACCGTACCGCAAACTAACCGCGATGCGTGCTACCTGCTGTCTCGCATGCGCGAACCTTACGATTAATATGGAGCACACAAATATTAACCTTTTGATAGGACGAGTCTGGTCGATATATCGATTGGGTCATTCCAACGAATTTTCCATGAATTCCCAATTAGGATTTTTGTTAATGAGACGGTCATTTGGAAATTCCAACGTGATACGATCCGTTGCTTTAATTCAAAATAAAATTCCAATTATGTTCTGGTAATACAGCTAAAATATCTGAATCAAGGCTGAAGGTCGGTTAAAAATGCGTGTACGGTTAAAAACCATGGATGTACTATTTAAAACACTGTACATGAAAAAAAAAAAAAAAATCTGTAAACGTATTGTGAATAAAACTTCTTTACTACTAGAAAATTCCAGAGCACATGAAATAAATGAGCAGAAAGATTTGTTCATCACGACTTTTTATAACAGAATATATTTTCAAATTGTTTGCGAAAATTTTAACGGTTGACCAGAATGTCAAAATATGTGATGCAGCTAAAAAATATCGTATTTTCAAAGCAAAGTATATAAAAATAAATACTAAAAGTGAAAAATCAAAAAACACCTGTAAATGAACGGGGCAATGTAACCTACACTTTTAGTCGTAAATAATAAGCTTCAACAAAAAAATAATTGCAGTAGATAGCTAAAAATTAAACAAAAAAGGAATATGATATTCAACCAAGTCGCCATAATTGTTCATGAATTTAAAAAGCTGTTGTTCATTCACTGATGACTGTTCAATTACTGGCGCATTCACCCTAATATTCCCCGGCTATCCAATTTTATCCCGACGAATTATTAAATGAACGCAAATAAGGCTGTAAACGTGATCGTGTCCGGTATCTCCTGTCTGAGATGAATATTGTGGAAAATTGTTAAAATATTAGTTAAGATATGTTTCTAACTCTTTGTAAATCACCTACTGTATTGGAAATGGTCCAGTGGAACTTGTAAATAGGTCTTGCCCGTAAATATATATTTAAAAAAAAAGCGAATATCAAGTTTTGCGATTTATGGTACAAGAAGTCCAGGGTATAACGGTACCGTGTGTAAAGATATATGCAAAGGACACAGGTGTTAGGCAGTGTGCGAGCTCGGTGACGCTGCTCAGGTTCCTCGAGGCCTGATAGTTTCTCGCGCGTGTTAAAAAGTAAAATAGTTAATGACAAACCGCGAACCAGAGACGGGGGTCTTGATTGTCAAGGGGGCTGTCGTGTTTTCCACTTGAGCGAGGCATTGACGTTCGCGCGCGTGCGGTTAGCCGACAGGTGAGGCGAACGGGAAACCGAGAAGCCGAGCGCGACCCGGCTTACTTATTTGTTTTTTATCGAAGCTACTGGGGCAAAGGGAGCGTGGCCGCAAAGGCCGAACGCTCGAGAAACGGCGAGTGATATAAAACAACGACCGGCGGCGTGGCTCCCGATTGGCGATCGTGCACGCGTGCGAAACTGCGAATCGCCAGAAGTTACGCATGCGTCACGCGTTTCGGTAATCTTGGCACACGCTGAGCGCGTCGTGATGCGCTCAATACCGTTCGAAATGCATCGTTCGAGGTGTAAACCCAGCGTAAGTTAGCTTCGGATCATGATTTTCCAATGCTCGGAAGCATAATCTAAAAGTACATCGTTATATTCACGACAAATCTACAATCTCAATCCAAAAACAAGTGAACCCCATTTTTCAAAACTACTGTAAAAAATCGATTTTTGCAATAGCGTGCGTAAAACTCGATTTTTCGTTACGCACGCGAAATCGCCCCGAAGAAATCCTGTATACGTACCGCTATTTCAAAAAGCAGGATGTGCAACTCGTGCGAAAATAACCTACTTCATGGACTTGTTGCACAATATGCTATTTTTATTAGCTTACTCATCAAGCTCATCCTTAACGAACCCGAGTGACCATCATTTTGTGGTTTCTCCACGATGACTTACAGGTTACTATCATTCTGAAGCTGCTTTTTGGTTGCTTTGCCGCACAACAAACAACTCCAAAAGAACAGCATAATAACATGTCATAGAAGTTAGCAACGTAGCTGCAACGAAATAGTTGTTAATTTTTTTCCTGAATCTGACGCGTGTCTCTGTTAGCTGAAAGGTGGTATTTATATTTACTACGACAGAAGAGAAGGTGCTGCAATTATTTCGCTTTGATTCCATGTGCGGAAATTGTTTGGTCGCACAAAAACTGTGCAAAGCAACACGGGTCCCTGTTAGCCGAAACATTTTTTATTTGTTTTCTGCAGTATCAGATATGATACCAGATTTATTTCACTCCAATCGAATACTTGGAAAAATTATAAAGTCCCAAAGACGGTGCAAATTTACAGTTATCATTCCGACGGACGAACAGACGGTTTGTTTCAATGTACTTGTCATTTTCGTCTCCTGAGTCTGTTGAGGTTAGCTGAAACATTTTTTTATTTATTTTCTACACTATCACAGAAGGTACTAGAATTATTTCGCTCCAATTCAATGCGCGGAAAAATTATGCGGAGTTTATAAAAAATGATAAAAATGCAATTCCTTTAGCTAAAGTTTCACCTTCAAAGTTCCTAAAAAAAAGTAGCATATAGATCGTGAAATGTAACCCTTTGAAGCATATAGCATGACACCAGTGTGCACACCTATTTTAAATCAGTTTTGTACTTTTTAAACGCTGTTCTAATGATATTTAAAGGCGAAGATTTTTAACCCACTCGCGGAAACTGGATATTATATTTGCGTGTAGAAGCTGCGTCTGCCTGCGACAGCCTGGAGTCTGGATAAGCGGGGCTCCAGCCGGACTCCGTGCAGTTCCAGAAGCGGCGAACGAGCCGGATAGGTATAGTGCCACCTCGTCGAGATATCACGAGTGGCCAGTGTAACGCGGTAGGACGGTACGTAATTAACGCCTCATATAGATCGTATCGTACGGGGCAGACGCGCGAGCGCGATCCCGCGATGCGAATAAGGGAGGGAACGTGGTTCGCGCGCGGCACACGGGAGAAACCGTGGAAAGGAGAGATGGATGTTAGAGACCGCTGCGTGACGAGCGATGATGCACGACCTTGCTTACTGTAATGGAATATTATTATCGGTCAGCGACGGGTTGTCCCCGTCGCCTCGTCCGGCGCAAATTAGTGCGGCCGTCCGACGCTGATGGCGCTGCCTGCGGGCAAAATGTCGCCAGTGACATACTTTACGACATACATATATTTATAGGTGTCGTAACCGAGTAATGTAAATTTTTTCTTTTGAGATTGTAATGTAAGAATTGATGCAAGGCTTCGGATAGTCGTCATATTATTATTATTATGCATTGTAAGGTGCCATTGTTTTATTAGCCATCTGTAACCCTTTAAAGCATACATTTTTCCTTGCGTATAATTCACTTGAACTTTAGTATTCGGGGGTTTTTTAGGTCGCTGATTAAAAACCCTCGAGTATAGAATTTTATCTAATTCGAATCTGTCGTGTCGTTGCGATTACTCGAGAATTATAGTTATTTCGTTATTACTTAAAATTCTTTTTCATACTTCGTAGTAATTTCTATGACTGAATCTCTTCCCTATTTTTATGCAATGCGATAAAAAATTATAATTGTATCTTATGCATATCTCAAAGCTGGCATGCGTTCCTGCAACGAGGATTAAATTATGCGTATCGGAATGTCTTATATCTTACTTTGTTACGTCCAATCATGTTGCGTATATCTCTATATCTGCGTGGTATAAAGCGAAACGTCTGCCAATCCGTGCGAGTGCGGTAAGCTCGAGAGCGGCTTATAATCGATTTACGTGCGGTTTTCGCCAATGCAATCTGACACATCGCAGGAAGACTGCATATCAAGCCTGGTATGCACGAGTGAAGCGGCGAATGTCTGCTACGCATGGATATTTTTTAGCGACGATCACCAGATTCGATGCAGTGGACTCGAAATAATTTATTCTGCCACGCGTTTCTTTTCATACTTCTCGAATTATTCGGCCGAGTGACCACTAATGACAGAAACATGGCATATTAAAGTAGTCATGATGACGAAATAATCCAAGTTTACTATACCAATTGTGGTATTCATTATCAGATCCTCCTCTTCGTGTAGCAGAAACTACGTTCAGTGCATAAAATTTCAGTTTTCAAAGGAGCATCCCATTCCTACGTCGCGGTCATGGCAATCACATCCTCGAAAATCAAATAAAAACATTAGTTGCCTTTCAGAAGTCGTTCCGCTCGGCCCTGGGTCGTAGGTTAATTTTTTTTTTTTTTCGCCGTCGTTGCAGACGGCACTTGTGTCTTTCACTCTAATTAATTAAACGCACGTTTGCGGTGCACTTCTGGAAGCACGAGCAACAACTTCTTGCCTAAAGTGAGAATACGGATCCCAGGTCGGAGCAGGCTTCACATTAGAGGAGTTAAAAAACGCGTTTTGGCGCTAATGAGTTGCACATTCATACTTGACGCTGCAAAGGGAGGGGAATGATCCTCGCGAGGGATGCAATTTCGTGCCACGATACCTGGCACTACCTCACAGAATTATAACGCCGGTAAATCATTTATTAGCCAGTCAATTTCATGTATACATATTTTTTTTTTTGTTTCGGGTGATTCTGAGCTGATATTGACCTGAATAACTGAGAAAAAAGTATTAAGTTTTTCTATGTTCGCATCTGTTGAAGCAATTAGTCATTACCGAGATAATATACTTTCTATTAATATACTTCCACAGTACTTCCGCCACCCAAAAAAAAAATCTTTTATTTTCCCTAAAAACCGGGTTTGGTTGTGTCTATAGATGGACCAAAATTAAAAATTAAAATAAAATATTCGGCCGGAAGATGCATTTTTTTTCCTTTTTTTTCGATTTTCATATAATCTGTAATATTATTTTAAACTTTAATAGAAACTATTAGTCGTATAAAAATCATTAAAAAACGAAAATGTGTTTTTTTTATTCATGGCCGACAAGAAAAAAATATATTCAGAATTAATTGTTTAATTTCGGGTCACATTTTATGGAAAAAACAACGAAAATTATCTTATGCCATACCTGTGTGCGAAATGATGAATGAACATGAAAGAATAATTTTCATAAAAAAAAAAGTTGCCGGGTAATTTGTTGAACAATTCATTTTTTCGTTAATTTGTTAATAACATTTTGGAGTTATTATTATGCAAAATAAATACTTTCAGCACCTTCTACACACTTCATTTTTTTCAGATTAAGTATTATCCCATCGAGAAGTGTTCGAAATTTCCTGCGAAACTGTCATTTGACGGAACTGTACCGATCCGACTACCTTAAGGTTATTGGAGAACCCCGAAAGTATAGTCGCAAATGCTATATGTATAAGCGTGTGTAACAGAAATGACGAGACGTTGACGCCATGTTCTTCTGTGACCTCGTCGAGACGTCGCTTTCCCGTGGCCTCACCCTTTCTGTCCGCCCCGCGCGATTTCCGTATTTCCGACGTGGCGGCGAAGTACGTCAAGAGATATGCTATTCCGCGGGAGTAAGGGTAATGGTTCCGAGCTCGCTGGTGCGCGCTCGCCGGTTCGAGGACGTGCCACGAAAGGGTGCCTGATGCCACCTTACCACTCTGCTCTTGCTACTATTAGATTGAACCTCCGAAATCAGAGTGAGCACGGTGAATTGCTCTGATGCATGTAACAGTATGCTGCAGTGTCCGCACGTACAGTTTCATCAGTGTCTGTTAATGTACGGCTCGCATTCACGGAACGTTTTGAGTCTCTCACAGAGAGACGGATTAAGACACGATGGATTAAGACCATGTTGCGCGAAATTATACTCGCGACAATTAATTCACGGCAGATGCGCATGTCTCTGTGAGATATAACGTCGGTTAAACTGCGCCACGAGGTGCTTTAGACTGCTGCAAATTAAATTGTAATCGCGTTTCCAATCATTTGTATCATTGTGGAATTAATAATTGTCACGGATCTCGGATCGTTTTTATCGGTTTCAGGCTGTAGAGTTTGACGTTTTCGAAAGATTACGAAAAATTGTCAAGACGTATTTTTTAGTCTGTGAAAACTTATACTGTGGACGCGGTTCAAATAATTTAAGTGCACAAATAGTAAGCTAATACTCGAATGTTCATTCAGTTTCGAATCGGCATTCATTGATACGATATCTATGACTAATTAGTTACTAATTACTATAACTATAACTATAACGAATCTGTTATAGTTATCGTATCTATGGATACAGATTCGAAACTGAACGAATACTCGAATCGGTTACTATTCGTGCACTTGAATAATTTGAACTGTATCCTTAACAGTTGTAACTATTAAGAATGTTATACAGCTCCACACTAGTCAAATGAGTACTGACTTTTACAAATCATTTATGCATAGCTTTGAGTATCTGTTGATTATTTTAAATTGTGATTTGTATTGTCAGGTATATTCTTAACCTGAAAAAAATTTAATTGCAACGCTTTTACATAAATATAAACCGATTTACGTATACTTTTTAAAAGGTAATTTTCGTTCAGTTTTTCCAAAGAATAAACCGTGTTTTTATTGGATTTGGATGTCTCACAGCTTATTGTCTTTCTTGAAAGATGCTTTATAAATCTGCCTCACAAATAATTGATAACATTCTCCATTTAAAAATGACAACCTTTTGTTTACGCATCTACAAAAATCTTTAATAAACAAGCAGCTGTAAGTTTTCATCGGAAATTGTTAAAAATTATTTATGAGGCAAATTCGTTAAGCATCTTCTAAAGAAGACAACGAGCCGTGAAACATCCAAATCGAGCAAAAAACACGGTTTATTCTTTAAAAAAACGGAACGAAAAGTACCTTTTCGAAAGTTTGCGTAAATCGGTTAATATTTTTGTAAATCGATTACAATAAAATTTTTCCCAGGTCAAGAACATATCTGACAATACAAAGTACCATTTAAAATAATCAACAGATACTCAAAGCCATGCATAAATGATTTTTAAAAGTCAGAACTCATTTGAATAGTGTGGAGCTGTATAACATCTTTAATTAGCCAACTGCATTTAATGAAACATAAGCCCCTTGGATTTAATGAGTATCAGTTGTCTCTTAATATTTGCCCGGACACCAGCGACTTCTCCGAGTGCACAATGTGGAAAAGAATGTTCACTTCCACGAGAGAGTTCGTACAGTACATACTTGAACGAAGTAAGAGTACTTCCTCGTGCCACGTAACAAATTCAAATTTTCTCGACTACTTGTGCCGGCAACTCCCGGGGTCTTTGAGAGGAAAAGAAAAATACGCTGGCATTAATACCAAGACCATGCTTGCGTTTCGAGCCCGCAGGTCTGTTGGAGTTCTCGGGAATACCTGTTCCCTGTAACGCTACGTAGCGGGCGTACTTTACGTACCTTCGGTAGCCGGGAGCAGCAAACTCGGAAAAGCGTATAAATTGTCTTAACGCGGCTGCGCGAGCTTCGTCGTCGTCGTCGTCGTCCTTTCTTAATGGAAAGAATTGGAGTCGAGCACGCGTGTTCCCCTCAATTAACGTTGCGCGGCGCAGCGAAGCTTTAGCAGCGAGAAATTGATCGACGAAGCAAAAAAGAAAATGATGAAAATCGAATCCAATTCTGGATCTAAGGGAGCTAATTGCACCGCGAATCCCAACCCTCCATACGCGACGTGAACGTGATTACTTCAAATTCAGGTCACAAAAAAGGAAGAGGAATAAAATTCCATCTGTATTCTCGACGTCGTCGGCTGCTGCAGCAGCAGCAGCAGCAGCAGCAGCAGCAGCAGCAGCAGCAGCAGCAGCAGCAGCAGCAGCAGCAGCAGCAGCAGCAGCAGCAGCAGCAGCAGCAGCAGCAGCAGCAGCAGCTGATCGATATGGCGACGACAGTTTATAGAACGGTATAATATAGCAGTACAGCTTTTGTGCGTCGCGGTGTGGCCGTAACGGTAATACCCGTAACATTACTAATTAGCCTCCGACGCCGCGGTTGAGTGTACGTAACGTCGGAACGTATTACTATAGACCCGGATAAATGCGTCCTCGGAGACTCGTATCGTTTCGCCCTCCCCGAAACGAGAACTTAGCGAAATACTGCGGCGCACGGATTTAGAGTAGATCTTAAACCGCTCCAACGCATCGAGATATGATATTGATCCGTTAGCTTTACGATCGGGGAACCGGATACCCAAGATACAGGAACGTTGGAACGCGGCATCAATGTTCATTGAAGAAGAAGATACATATACATGCAATACACCGCTGATGGTGTTTAAAGTATTCAAAATTATTGCTGTGCTTCGCAGCCATTGGAAAATTGAATAAAAACGATGTGAAAAGATACCGGTAAACACGGTAATTGATCTGTTCACCGATCGTTTGACTTACTTTGCGAAATGTCGAATTGGTTTCTCCAGACGTTTAAACTCCTTGTGTAAAGTTGACTTTATCGCTGATAAATTTGCATATATCTTTGATATTAATATTCCTACTCCAAATAGATATCGCGATATGCTCTGTTTAATATGTGTGTTTACTGATACAATTTTTTGTCATATTGATCACGTCGATAACGAAGATCGCGACGAGTCACAAAACAAGCAACCAGGGAAAAATTGATTTTGTGCTACTTTTCAGGAAGGATAATAAAATGAATGTATGTCGATTTCGTAGAATATTTTTCTATTCATTTTTCTGCTCATTTTTTCGTTGCGATGTCTGAGCCAGTGAGAAGCGATGCTTGTGTAAGATTTATACAGGTGTTTCATTACAATACGCCTATTTCACCGCCATTCGTTCCAATCCAAGGAGTCACGGTTCTCACAGCATAAATCGTCGGAATTGCGAGTATCAGAACGGGATATTCGCTCGGCGAGACTACCCGAATGCGTCCTTGGAGATTCCCTCGCGAAAGTAATAGCTGGTAGTACAATACGGTATAGAATTCTGGAAAATCGTGTATATGCTATTCGCCCGGCAAATCGCACAGTCGAACAGAGGCGAAGGATTCGTGATTGTCGCTTTACGATCGCGCGCGAAGGGTAAGCGAATCTTTCCGTCTGCCTTCGGGAAAAGACGAACGACTTGTATCGTGCTTTTTACAGCATTGGAAACTTTGCAGATTCAATTTGCTCGTGCCCAAAAGTGGAAAAGAATTTTCCAAGTACCGGGTCGGGTCGTCTTGAAGACTGCAGTCGCAATGAGAAACGCGGTAGCGTCTGAAAACAATTTGGAATAATCAACTTGTCTCGAAAAAAAAACCTTGTGGATTTAACTCCGCACTCATTCAACTTCTGACTTCGAACTGGCGACAGATTCCACAAAAAAAAAACGTACGGCCGTATCCTCGAATTCCATTTGATGTTACGAATATGTCCATGAAATTTCATTCACCTAACGATTTTTCCAATCGAAATTATTATTTAATATGCAGTTCGAGCAGCTCGGTGCTTGTCAGGCCCTGGTCAGGACCGAGTCATCCCTGCCCGGGCCTGGCCAGTGCCCGGCTTGGACCGGACGTAATGCTACACTATCAGAAAAGTCGAGTTTGAATCCATAAACTCGTTAAGTAAATTTAATGTACAATTGTGATATAAAATTAATGTACCTTTGCAACAAAAATAGAGTAAATTAAGAAAATTAAATACTTTTACAGTAAAATTAAAGCAAATTGTTAAAATTACTGTACCAAAAATAAATTTGACTCCGCACTTGTACAGTAAATTTTACTATACCAATTTATGAATAAAGACTTCCAGTCCATGTACATTACATTTCAAGTAATTTTTTTCTCAGTGTACAGATTTTCTACCAGATATGTTCATGGATCTTCCCAAGACACAAAACTTCGTCAAACCACAAGTGGCATACGATTTTGATATTGAAAATGTGCATACCAACCTGCCGAGTCAACTTGGCCCCAAGTAGCATAAGCGCAGGATATCGGCGAGGGTGACGACCGCCGTTCGGAAGAAGATAGCCGCGCTTATGCCACGCAATCGTTGACTTTCATTCGATTCGAATGGCGAGATACGAGTTCGAATAGTCCCAAGTCGAGCCCGCGGAAAGAGTGGATGCTGCAAGCCGGTCGAAAGAAACGACGAAAGAAAACGAAGAAACCGAAAGACGATAAGACGCCGAAGTGTATGTATAGACACGGAGAGAAGGATCTAGTAAAAACTGCGATATACCCGTTAAAAAATGCCAGAAAATTCTAGTACCGGGTGACTACCACGCCACTCTAGCGAATTTTATCGTAAAGCTCGATAAGTTTTACTAGGCCTATTGGTAATGTATGCTGTGATTTGTTTAGCTAGATGGTAAAACAGTTTTTACCAGAAATCTTGGTAATTTTTACCAGAAATCGCAGTACTATGGTGTCGCTGTCGTGCATCGACTGACTCGAACATTTTCTGTGTGACGTTTGAATGTTTGGCCCGTGCCGTTCTTTCGATATAAGTACTTCGTGTGACGAATATATCTATGAGTGTTGGTATTAATATGTATATTCTATTATTCGAATGAAAATATGATCAATTATCATGAATGGGAATAAGAACTATAATAAGAATTGTCGAAGTTGACAAGCCCTAACCTCCTGACAAATCCTAGTAAAATTACAAAAATGGCCGAATAAAAATTCCTATAGCGCCTGTGAATTTCCGCATATCGTCGGTGGTGGCGCTGCCATACCATTCGCCTTGAAAATGTTTACCATATGACTTGGTAAACTTGGACGAAAAAAAACGAAGAAACTGAACGGCGATAAGGCGCCGAAGTGTATGTATATACACGGAGAGAAGGATCTAGTAAAAACTGCGATATACCCGTTAAAAACTGCCAGAAAATTTTAGTACCGGGTGACTACCACGCCACTCTAGCGAATTTCATCGTAAAACTCGATAAGTTTTACTAGGCCTACTGGTAATGTATGCTGTGATTTGTTTAGCTAGATGGTAAAACAGTTTTTACCAGAAATCTTGGTAATTTTTACCAGAAATCGCATTACTATGGTGTCGCTGTCGTGCATCGACTGACTCGAACATTTTCTGTGTGACGTTTGAACGGTTGGCCCGTGCCGTTTTTTCGATATAAGTACTTCGTGTGACGAATATATCTATGAGTGTTGGTATTAATATGTATATTCTATTATTCGAATGAAAATATGATCAATTATCATGAATGGGAATAAGAACTATAATAAGAATTGTCGAAGTTGACAAGTCCTAACCTCCTGACAAATCCTAGCAAAATTACTAAAATGGCCGAATAAAAATTTCTATGGCGCCTGTGAATTTTTCGCATATCGTCGGTGGTGGCGCTGCCATACCATTCGCCTTGAAAATGTTTACCATATGACTTGGTAAACTAGTACGAAAAAAAAACGAAGAAACCGAACGACGATAAGGCGCCGAAGTGTATGTATATAGGAAAATGGAAAGGGGTCTAACGGAACGAAGAATAATAAGAGGAGTCGAAGACCGAGCGGAGAAATCACGCCGATGGTCGGTCAGAGGCGCTCGTAGACCGTACACGTACACGCAGTACCATTCCGTCGTATAGTTTCGTCTGTCGGGTCCCTCACGGCTGTAACTTCGCTGCAACTATACGATCGCAGCCGGGGTATACAGCCGCCTGTGCAGTTTGCGGACAATGCATTCCGGGAAACACGCGCAGAGACTGAATCCAGTTTTCTCAGCGTTGCTGCTGCTGCTGCTGCGCTGCTGCTGAAGTTGAGGCGCGAGATATGGGCGTGAGTTTGCGGATGCTCGCCGCTGGCAAGTGCGATTGACGTCCAACGGAATAAGAGCGCTCGGCATGTACGTCTGACTCTGACTTGTGCAGTGGGACCCCTGGTGCATCGTCATTCGATGCGTAACTATACGTCCAATTGCCCCGGACCCCGGCATACCTTTCCTGGAATGCGCGATCTGCACGAGAGAGGCGCTGCCGCTGTGCCAGGCCGTTTGTTCGTGCGCGGCCTCCTCTGCTCCAGAATGAACGCATAAAGAGTGCATACGAGAAAGGAAAGGAAAAACGTATTAGGCGTCTAGAGGGTTATATACACCCGATGGCGGGTTTCTAACACAAAGAGTCGTGACCAGAGTACGAGAAAAAAATAATTCATTCCAATACTGCCTCTCGTAAATCAATACCCTAGCGGGTCATAAGAATCGCAAAATAACCGAAAAGTGACCAGTCACTATGGAGCAAAAAATAAAAAAAAGGAAAGGAAAACTTATTAGGCATTAAGAGGGTTATATACACCCGGTGGCGGATTTCTAACACAAAGAGTCGTGACCAGAGTGCGAGAAAAAAATAATTCATTCTAATACTGCCTCTCGTAAATCAATACCCTAGTGGGTCATAAGAATCGCAAAATAACCGAATATGACCAGTCACTATGGAACAAAAACTAAAAAAAAGGAAAGGAAAAACGTATTGGGCATTAAGAGAGTTATATACACCCGGGGACGAATTTCTAACACAAAGAGTCGTGACCAGAGTACGAGAAAAAAATAATTCATTCTAATACTGCCTCTCCTAAATCTATACCCTAGCGGATCATAAGAACCGCACAATAACCGAAAAATGACCAGTCACTATGGAACAAAAAATAAAAAAAGGAAAGGAAAAACTAATTAGGCATCAAGAGGGTTATATACACCCGGTGACGAATTCCTAACACAAAGTGTCGTGACCAGAGTGCGACAAAAAAATAATTCATTCTAATACTGCCTCTCATAAATCGATACCCTAGCGGATCATAATATCTCACTATGGAACATAAAATAAAAAAAGGAAAGGAAAAATGTATTAGGCATCAAGAGGGTTATATACATCCGGTGACGGATTTGTAACACAAAGAGTCGTGACCAAAGTGCGGAAAAAAATAATTCATTCCAATACTGCGCCTCTCGTAAATCGATACCCTAGCGGATCATAAGAACCGCAAAATAACCGAAAAGTGACCAGTCACTATGGAACAAAAAATAACTCGAAAATAACACAGAAGCAACTTGGCGAACGTTGGCTAACTACAAAGTGACCCTTGAACCCAGGGTGTCCTTTAAATAACCGAAAACGAATTTTAACGAACTGTCGATTACTTCTACGTTACATTAAGGGTTTTCTTTTAGTTGCAACCATCGGTTGCTTTGCAGTTGCTGTCTGGTTAATTTTTGTTCCATAGCGACGGTCGCTGAGTGGACTAACGATGTGCTACTTTCTTCAGTAACATCATTGACGCCAAAACTTCAGTGAAATGACGAATGTCACATAAATGTAGGAAGTAAGCGAAAAAACATTGAGCCAACGATGTCCACGTTGCCTTCATCGTCGCCCCACTTCGAGACAACAGATTGAAAATCCGCGAAGAAAAAAATAACAAATAATCGTTAAGAGCTCGCGACAACTAAACGGAAGTGAATGCAGGGGGTGGTAGTGGGGGGATGAGAGGAGGATATGAGAAACGACATCAGCGTGATCAGTAGCCGCTCGCTCTCGCAGCGACGAGAGCGAATACCCAGACGACGAGGGGTCTTGCCCAGCCCGAGAGCCCCCCCCCCCCCCCCCCCTCCGTGGCAATATTATTATGGCGCTGCAAGCGCGCGCGCGCTCGCGGGATAAACTCGTTGAGGTTAAATTAATGGCGGTGCGGGGACGTCCGGCGGCGCGTGAGACAATACAAAGCCTCTCTCCTCGTGGGAGGTGCAGGGAACGACCAGACGCGCTGCGCGCTTCGGCGCCGGGGTCGAAGCGAAAAGGGAGAAAGAGCGCTAGACGCGGGCTGAGCGAGAGGAAGGAACACTGGGAGGACGACAGTTGGGAGGAGGGAAAGAGGAGGAAGAGAAAGAGAAAGATAGAGAGAGAGATGAATGGAGCGAGAGAGAGTGGAAGGGAGAGGGAGAGAAAAGCAGAAAGAGAAAACAGAGAGGGTGGAAAAGCCATTGTGCGAGCTGCTTGCTGCTGCTGCTGCTGCTGCTGCTGCTGCTGCTGCTGCTGCCTTCGTTGCTGCTGCTGCTGCTGCCACTGCCGCCTCCCTACGAGTTTGTCGTATCTTCTTAAAAAGTTATAAAAGACGTGGCCGGGGATTTTACGCCACAGACCCTCTCTGTCTCTC
This sequence comes from Itoplectis maculator, assembly GCA_964034905.1. Lineage (NCBI taxonomy): Eukaryota > Metazoa > Arthropoda > Insecta > Hymenoptera > Ichneumonidae > Itoplectis > Itoplectis maculator. The sequence continues at coordinate 4,400,412 of OZ035859.1, forward strand.
TCCCTCGCCATGCTCTCGGCTGCTCTCAGCGCGCGGTACGTCCGTTCGCTCGACAGCCCGCCTGATTCGCCTCGGCGAGCCCGGCAGGACGTACCCGTCGTCCTGCCGGGCACAGGATTGATATCGAGGACGCTTTTCTTACGTCCTACGCGAGAAACGTTCGGCCTCGCCGCCGTGTGGCAGCGGCAGCAGCGGCAGCAGCAAGCGAGACTGCGAGGGAAACGTCGCCCCGAGGCACGCATCCCTTTTCACCGGAGATCGCTCTAAACGTGTGCTTCCTGTATCTCGATACCTCAAATAAATCCTTCGGGGAAGCCCCACGCCACACCCCCTCCTTCTGTGTCCCCCGCTTCGACTTTCCAACCAGAACGCCGAGTCGACGAGTGGCAGCTACACGCCCCGATTTTTCATGAGAAAACGTTATTTACTACAACAGAAGAGAGCAGCAGTTGCGCGGGACTTGCAGGGTTTTTTGCTTCGTCGATATCCTTGTTTTTCCTCAGTCGCAATAAAAGGGGATATCTATCCTTTTTTTTTTGTCGTACGACAAAATGTGGGAAAGATTCGCGACATTTTTGCAACAACCACGATGACTTTTAAGATCAATGAGTCCGCGTCTTTCCACCAAATGACAGATCGACGGCGATCTGTCTGCCTCGTGTCTCGCGATGCTTCGGTGCATCGAGCGAAAAATGTATCGCGAAAGCTTCGATCATCTAGTGCGCTCCTTCTGTCGGGTGGATGTTCATTATTTATGGACCGAAGATATTTCTTCATTTGTATTTGTTGCCTTTTTGCGACTGGTAATGCTGATAAATTGCAACGAGACGTATAGATGCACCAGCAACAAAAAGTGGATCAAGACTCTTCCAAAAAGTGGGTGACTGTCAGCTATGTTCATGTGAAGTCGTTTTATTCATGCTCTGATTGGCCCTCGCTTGGCGCAAAAACAGGACACATAAGACAAAGTTCGTCTGTTTTTAAAATGCAAAATCGACAGTTTTACTGTCAAGAGGACGAGAAGAAGAATTTAGTAAATAAAAAAGATATGGCACATCGAAAGTCGAAAGACTGAAGCCACCTTTCAAGCGTTCCGATTGGTCGGCGGCAGCTTCGATACATCGATTCGGCTGTCATGGCCGCTGCAGAGGCACGCGCGCATTTTGAATGACTGTATTGGCCACAAGTAAAGATAAATGAAAAGCAAGGAGTATGAGCAAAGCGAGTTCGTTGTTGCTAGTTTAGTAAAATAACGTTTCAGCGCCCTATGAAAATTAGTGACGCGCAGCAGCACGTCGGGTTTGCCTAGTTGTTAGTGAAATGGGCGAAATTGACATTCCTGTTACCAATGTGCATCAAACTGCATCCACAATATCTGCCACATCTGTCTTACCGTCAAAATGACGTCATCGTAATTATCTTAAAAAAATCTTTTGCCGGATATCCGCTTGTAACTCAGCTACTTTAAAAAATGTCCGTTCCACCGTACAGACCTATCGCTATATGTGTACCTTGCGACTCAAGCTCGGTTTCGACGTTTTATTCATTTCTCGCATTTTCTCGCTCACTTCGGGCATTTTACTGATACTTATTGTTAGTAAAATGGGCGAAATTGACATTCCTGTTACCAATGTGTATCAAAATGTAGCCACAACATCTGCCACATCTGTCTTACAGTCAAAATGACGTCATCGTCAATATCTCAAAAAAATCTTTTGCCGGATATCCGCTTGTAACTCAGCTACTTTAAAAAATGGCCGTTCCACCTTACAGTCCCATCGCTATATGTGTACCTTGCGACTCAAGCTCGCTTTCGACGTTTTATTCATTTTTCGCATTTTCTCGCTCACTTCGGGCATTTTACTAATACTTATTGTTAGCAAAATGGGCGAAATTGACATTCCTGTTATCAATGTGCATCAAACTGTACCCACAAAAACCTGCCACATCTGCCTTACAGTCAAAATGACGTCATCGTAATTATCTTAAAAAAATCTTTTGCCGGATATCCGCTTGTAACTTAGCTACTTTAAAAAATGGCCGTTCCACCGTACAGACCCATCGCTATATGTGTACCTTGCGACTCAAGCTCGCTTTCGACGTTTTATTCATTTCACGCATTTTCTCGCTCACTTCGGGCATTTTACTGATACATATTGTTAGTAAAATGGGCGAAATTGACATTCCTGTTACCAATGTGCATCAAACTGTACCCACAAAAACCTGCCACATCTGCCTTACAGTCAAAATGACGTCATCGTAATTATCTTAAAAAAATCTTTTGCCGGATATCCGCTTGTAACTCAGCTACTTTAAAAAATGGCCGTTCCACCTTACAGTCCCATCGCTATATGTGTACCTTCCGGCACAAGCTCGCTTCGACGTTTTATTCAGTTCTCGCGCTTTCTCGCTCACATCGGGCATTTTACTAATACTTATTGTTAGCAAAATGGGCGAAATTGACATTCCTGTTACCAATGTGCATCAAACTGCATCCACATAATCAGCCACATCTGTCTTAGCGTCAAAATGACGTCATCGTCATTATCTCAAAAAAATCTTTTGCCGGATATCCGCTTGTAACTCAGCTACTTTAAAAAACGGTCATTCCACCGTACCCATCGCTATATGTGTACCTTCCGACACAAGCTCGCTTTCGACGTGGTCACGATACCCTCGCGCGAAGTACTCGCGTGTATCGACGTCATCTCGCTTCTTTTTCATTCTTCCTCACTCGCAGAGGTGCTGCGGGTGTGCAGCAGCAGCAGCCCAGCAGCGTCGGAACGCGCACGCTTGCACCAAAGATACGAAGCCGATCATCGGCACGAGTTTAGCCGCGCGCGGCGCTGGTTCGAGGCAGAGCAGCAGCAGCAGCAGCAGCAGCAGCCCACTACCGCGGAGCAATAATACGCCGTGGCTCTCGGAAGTCTCAGAGTCCGAACCTCGAGACGAATCTCTTTCTGTGTGCAGCCGCGCGGCCGTGAAGAGGAGTCGTCGCCCAGCCGATCGCGTTCATCATCGTGCCGCGCGCGCACGATGGCCGCTGTATACCCTCGATACCGCCTCGGGGATGAAAGTGAAATACGTTACGAGATCCTTCTCGCCGGCCGAGCCGAAGAATAAGTAGATGAGAGAGGGAAAGAGGAGGCTGAGGAGAAAAGAGAGCGAAAGAGCGAGTAAAAAGAGAGAGCGAAAGAGCGAGAAAGCTCGCTCGGTTTCTCGTCGAGTGAACGATACGTCGTGACTGCTCTCGATAATGGAAATTCCACCGGTAGGTGTAGGAAAGAGCCTGGAGTTAAGAGCAGAGCGGTCGGCGATTGTAATAGCGAGACGAGAAAGGTGCAGCAGCAGCAGCAGCAGCAACGTCGACGTCGACGGCGGCAGCAGCAACGCGCCGATGAGGTCGAGGCGAGTCGTCAGCCCGGCGATAAGACGATAGAAGAAAACAGAGATAAAAACGCGAAGGAAAGGTCCCGGAAAGAGAAGGAGGAGAATAAGAAACGGACTTCTGGTGGCTTTGCCCCTTCTTCACCCTTGACGAAGACGACGGCGACAACGATGAGGATGAGGACGACGAGGACGACGAGGACGACGAGGACGACGAGAGCAGCAAGCCTGCTGCCTCTCTCGGCGTTTCCGCCAGAGTCTTATTTACTTTTCATCCCCTGTCTCATTTTTCTACAATCTACTCGAGTTGACGGGTTCACCGGGCTTGCCACTCTGCCACTTGGCTATATCGCGACTCCTGCTGCTGCTGCTGCTGCTGTTGCTGCTTCTGCTGCTTCTGCTGGTGCTTTTGTTGCGGAAACCTTTTGGCCAGGCCGCAGACCCACTGGTCTCTTGTTCTCTCGCCGCACGGATCGTCAGCCAGGACGATAACCGCCCTTCGCACACACTTTCGTTCCTACGGCAGCTTCTTTGGTAACTGTGCAGGCTTACATATCGCTTTCTCGCTCACTCTTGCAGCGGAGAGAGGTGAAGGGAGGGGGGTCCTCCTCCTCTGCTCTGTCCTTCCCCATCACCGCCACGGTTACCTCAGTTTCGTTTTTTCAGTGGATTATATTCTTTCCACTGTCCTTCACGTTCGTCGCGCACGTTTCTCGCGCATCAGGGCTGCCCTCCTCTCGTATCTCGTCGCCTCCCCTCCCCTCCCCCCACTCCCCTTTTCAACGTCGGAGGGCAACCTCGAGAAATAATAACCGTGCACTTTTTCGACCGCAGGCGACGCGTGACTCTTCGCAACCCCCGTATTACCCACTCGCGATATTCTTTTCTCGTCCCGAGATCACATTCTTTTTTTTTGTTTCGCTCAACGCTTTCTATATACGGTTGATCTGTATATAGGTTATTTGCTGAGATGTGTCGGTGCGATGGATAATTGGAAAATTCTCTGGCGCCTCGATTTACTTTCGCACAGTCGGAGGAAAGAGCTGTTAGCATTTTATCGACAAATTTTGTCATGAGTTATTATTATTATTATATTTACTAGCATTTTTCGATTCATCAGAAAAACGATACACAGAAAGAAAAATATGGGAATAATTTCTATACTCATTTGGCAATTGAGAAATATTCCGAAATTCTGGCGATTTTTCCCATACTTGTAGGAATATGCGATAGAATATGTATTGTATATGTCCACGAGTATGGAAAAAATCACCAAAATTCCGGAATGTTTTTTAATTGCTACACAAGTATAGTGATTTTTCCTATATTTTTCTCTCCGTGTACACATATCCCAAATCAGATCCATCGAACATAACCTTGTACCAATCTCCCCGGATTTTTCAGTCTCAACGACGCGTCTCAGCGTTTGCTTGCACAAGTTATTTTTCGTTTGCAGGACAAACACACAAACTAACAGACGTCTTTCTAATACATATATAATCTATACATATAATGTATACATATATTTAATGCTACATATATGTATTGAGGCTCCTCTAAACATTATTTGCCAGCGAATTCCTTTGGCACAGTCAATTGTTAGGTCAACCCCTTGAGTTTAAGCCATGAAGCCCAAAGAAAAGTGCGATAATCTTCGGATTTTTTTACTTTTCCTCGACAACCCGAGAAATACAATTTTTTTGTTTTTATGATGTTTACTACTAATTATCGCACTTTTCATTGGTCTTCATGGCTTAAACTCAAGCGGTTGACCTAACAATCAACTGTGCTAAAGGAGTTCGCTGGCAAATGATGTTCAAAGGTGCCTCAACCGAGGTCTTTTTATTACATGAAATTTCGAATTAAAAAAAAAGTATATATATATTTAGGCGCGTTTTCTGCATGGGAGGTGTGTATTAAGGTCAGAATACATACTTTTGCCGTAAAAAAGAAAATAAAAAATATTATTATTATTATTTGACACACGCTAATGTATACGTAGCACGAGTAACCGGAAATCTCACCGATTGCATTACGCTCGTTGAGCCAGTACGTTAGTACGTGGATAACGAACCGCGGCGCCTCTAACTTCGGCGAAACTCCGGCTCAGAGGTCGGAAGCTAATACGGCGAAGGTGAGGGACCGGGGGGCGGGGCTTTTCGGCGAGAGAAGCTTCAGCGAGATGAGATGTAGCGTCGGGAACCGTCCTGGGGAAACGCTTCGAGGAATTACGATTGCTTCGATTATTGCAGGATCGAGGTTATCTCGCTTGGCTCCCAGCCTCCCCCGACCATTTGTAAACACTGCGTATATAATATTGACGTATGTGTATATAGATATAAGTGTAGCGACCAAAGTACGACGAGCTTTGCGGTGTTGCATGCGCCGGTGAATAGTGGCGTGGCCGCTTCGCTAATGTACGTCTGCGACTCAAACAAACCGTTGACTGTGTGTGCAGCGAGTATATACTTGTATACGCAGGGTCTGTATGATCGTCTCCTTCGCTCTGGTTGACTTACGGCAAGCGGCTTGCACCCAATGGCAATACAATAATTACATCTGCGCGAGTCAACGGAGAGGAGCAGCGACTCTCGACGCTCTTTCGAATACTGGTTAAGCAAACTGTTTTTTGGGACGTGTGATCGAAGGTAAATGAATTCAGTTCTTCGGTTTTTCCCTGGTAGGAAATTTACCGTGTTACACTCGGAGCTAGTCAGGTCATCCCTGTCGGAGCCTGATCTGTGCCTGACTTGGGCCGGATGTAACAGAATGCTACAGATTTTTTATGAATTTTTTTTCATTGACTCCTACCAATTGTTGTCTTCGAATCTTAAAGGGACATTTTATCGAATTCATAGAAACGTTTCGGAGGTTAGGATTTCGATAAAATTTAGAAAAATCAATTAAACTTTTTCTCTCGTATATACTTGTATACGCAGGGTCTTTATGATCGTGTCCTTCGCTCTGGTTGACTTATGGCAAGCGGCTTGCACCCAATGGCAATACAATAATTACATCTGCGCGAATCAACGGAGAGGAGCAGTGACTCTCGACGCTCTTTCGAATACTGGTTAAGCAAACAGTATTTTGGGACGTGTGATCGAAGGTAAATCAGTTCAGTCCATCGGTTTTTCCCTAGTAGGAAATTTATCATGTTACACTCGGAGCTTGTCAGGCCATCCCTGTTCGGGCCTGATCTGTGCCTGGCTTGGGCCGAATGTAACAGAATGCTACAGATTTTCTATGAATTTATTTTCATTGACTCCAACCAAACGTTGTCTTCGAATCTTAAGGAGGTTTCAGCGCTTCATACTAGTCAAATCAGTGCTAAATTTTCAAAAGCATTTTTATAATTCTTGGTTGTTTAATAAATTGTTCCGAGGTTTTACTGATGTTTCAGCATTAATTACTAATAGACAAATACATTCACAGCCGTGATTTGAATAGAAAATCGACTGATATATGCAAATTCCCGATGTCATGCTTTTCCGTGCAGTTTTTTTTTAAGAACAAACCGTAATAATTGTTCAATTATGACGAGCACATTTTTATTATTGGAAGACCCTTTATCGATTGACCGTCCAGATTTTTAATAGTCTCAGTAGTTCAAAAGATACGACCGTTTGATCATCCTATCATAATCTAACAGGCGACATACAAATGGCTGTAACTCTTGAAGTACTGATACTATTAAAAAAATCTGAACAATCAATCGATCAAGCATCTTCCAATGATAAAAATGAGCTTTTGCTCGTCGTAATAGAATTATTATGACGGTTTATTCTTTTAAAAAACTGCACGAAAAATCATGACATCGGAAATTTGCATATATCAGTCGATTTTCTATTAAAATCACGGCTGTGAATTTATTTGTCTATTAAGAACTAATGCTAAAACGTCAGTAACACCTCGGAACAATTCATTAAACAATCAAGAATTATAAAAATGCTTTTGAAAATGTAGCACTGATTTGACTAGTATGAAGCACTGAAGCCTCCTTAAAGAGTAAGTTTATCGAATTCGCAGAAACGTTTCGGAGGTTAGGATTTCGATAAAATTTAGAAAAAAATCAATTAAACTTTTTCTCGTTCGTGTTTATTATCCAAAGCACGAATGACAAACAAATAAACATAAAATCATATATGACCTCTCGAAAGCAACGATACCGTTAGGATGCTGACCATCCTTCACCAAAATAGCTCATAGCACGCAGACCGTATAATAGAATTGGGCGAAGCACCCACCATCAATGATTCGTCTCTCCAATTGCTGCACGTTAGTCTTTGAGCGTGTAAGCTTCAGCCCCCTTTAGCAGCCAAAGGGTAATCCGAGAACGAAACTGTGAGAATTTCGCGGCAGCCAGTCTCGGCTGTGGCGATGGAATAAAAAATACAGAATAAGACCAAAAAAAAAGAAAGGAAAAGGAAGAAAGTGGAAACGAGAGCGAATGGGTACGAAAAGGTTAGTTGGCGTACGGATTCCGGTTTTCCAGCGGCGCTTGCAGGGAATGCACGGCCGCCCAAAGGATTTTTCCGTCGAGCGAGTACCAACGCGGGACGTCGGGGATCCCGAGAGGAATAAATAAAACCGTGGATTGGGTGACCCTCTTTAGTATAGGCGGACAGGCGGGCGAGCACAGCGGCGGCGGCGGCCGCCAGCCACCGCCGCCGCCGCCACTCCGGCTCTTTTGGCTTGGTTATACCATCGTCGAAGCTAGGAAGCAGCGCGCGCGCGCGTCTCTTCAGCTTCCAAGATTGGCGCTTTTCCAACGCTCGTCCTGCCAGAGCGTGACCGCAGAAATTTTTGTCTGATTAACGATATAGGTTCCGATATTTTCCTCGGCTCGCTTCCCTTTGAAAAGGTCTTTCACGTCCGCCGGGAATAGACTGGGCTCTTTCTCGAGTGGCAGCAACTCAACTATAGTGCCGCGCTGTGTATGGCCGCGTGGATATCGGACATTCGCCTTTTTACCCCAACGTTTTTACAATAATAAGTATCCATCGATTTTCCGCAATTTTGTATAGCAGTTGCTGAATTAAAAAAAAAACAGCGATGGTTTATCAAATTGTGTATTCGTGCAAGCTGTTGGATAAAACGAAACGTTGCCACTGTAGAAAAAAGCGTGCACGAAGAATAATCAAATCGATGGAGCGAGAATTGTAACTCATTTCATATGAGAAAAATAAAATTCGGGGTGCGAGTCAAAATAGCGAATGACCAAAATCGTGAATGGCTAAAATAGCGAAATGAAAAATAATAAACGTCTGTATCTATAATGGTCATTATTACGGAATTCACTATTTAAGCCATTCGTTATCTTAATCATTCACTATTCTGACCCCCCATTTTATTAAAATACAGTTAAAATAGCAAATGATCAAAATAGCGAATGGCTAAAATAACAAATTTCATAATGATGGCTATTCTAGATTCAGACGTTCATTATATTTAAATTCGCTATTTTAGCCATTCGCTATTTTGGCCCCCACCCAAAATTTGTAGTGATTACAACTTTTTACTAGTAAAAAAAAATCGATTAAAAACGAAGATTTTTATTTAAAGAAAAGTTTAATAAAAATACATTCATTTTCACCATAATTTGTCGTTAATTTATCCCAAAGCCTAAATCAAATACAAACCTCGAGGCGTAACATTTCCCCCCTCCCCCTCCCGTCGCAAATTATGGTCGCCCTCGCGGCGCGAGAGACGGAACGAGAAAAAGCGAGGAGCGGATAAAGTCTCGCGGCACTGGTGCTCGCTGCGCGCGGTAGCCGAGTTGTGTTAACGACCGTTGTATACCTATACCCTTTCCTTCTCGTTTATCCTTGTAGCAGTTATACTATATTGTCCACCGGGCGATGCGCTGCTGTGTATCCCTTCCGCGTGTAACGTTCCCAGTGTGCGGAGAAGAAGAAGCGTGCGCGCGCGCGCGGCTTTCTTCGCCCTCGCCGTTTCGCGTTCAACGCTGTCGCGCTCGTTGCGTTGTTATACCGCGACGAGGGACGTAAGTATCCGCAAAGACAACGACAACGCAGCTCTCAGCTCTCTCGACCTGCATGCACCGTCCGGTTTTCCCTGGGCTCCTCTCCGGTTCGTCTTCTCCGCGCCTCCCCCCTCCCTCACTCCTCCCCCTCCCCCCTCCACTCCGCAATTGCATCGTCGTCTCTCGTTGTGTATTATCCAACAAGGAAGTAGAAAGCAGTTGCTGATGCTGGTCAACACGCGGCTCTTCCGTGATTCTCTCTCAATAACGGCCCCCCCCCCTCCCCCCTTCCCTTTCGTGTGTCTGGGTCCTCGCCGGATATGAACCTCCTTGCTCGCTATTATCTCAGCTCCGCGGAGGCCCCTCGAGTCCGGCTCGTGAGGCAGATACTGTTGGTTTATTCGATGTCGAATACATTTGCCGGTATACAGTATACAGTATACCCTCAACTACGACGAGAGAGAGAGACCAGTTCACCCAGCCGGACGAACCGGACAAACGGACAAACGGGATGGACAGTCTGGGTTGCCCCGCGTGCGCGAATTCCCACAGGAACTCCCCCCCAGTTTCTCCTTTAACAATCCTCTCCCGTTTCCCATTCTTCTATTTCTAATACCGTAGTCCTCTCCCGACACGACATCATCCAACCTTTGTCCGGCAGTAAGCAAGCGCAAGCAAGCGGCTCAGTTGTGCAATGTCCCCTGCCAGCCTTGGACCGAATAGACTCGGTGCACTGTTTACCGTATCTCGAGACAGCTCCTGGCTTGCATTCTCGGCATTCATTCCGGCATGGGATGTATATACTTATGTTTTACATTTATCGTGTGTCATGTAAACGGTGTTACACATTTAGCTTTGCTACTTGCTTTTCATTTACGTTTTCTTGTGGTTAATACAGCCATTCAAAAGGAGTGTGTTACGTGACGATGCAGCGGCCATTGATAGTTCGAAATCGATTTTGTATCGAAGCCGCCGATGACCAATCAGAATGGTTGGAAAGTGGCTTCAGTTTTCGATATTTCGACTGTTGATGTGCCATGTCTTTTTGAACCCTTAACGGCCACACGGGGTAACTAGTTACCCCAGGCTCAGAAAAAAAATATATATGTATATAAAAAAAAATTAGGAATTAGAAATTTTATGATTTGTAATGAAAAATTCGAAATGTTATGACTTTTTTTTTCATTTTTCCCTCCAGTCATTTTGCAAAATGAATATACTTTTTAAATGATCGGCGGATACTGTTATTTTTTTTAGTAGTGATATATATTGTGCGTACAATCCTAAAATTGTAGCCCCTAATAGTGAGAAATTGCAGAGTAATGCATTTTTTCCTGAAAAAGCCATTTTTATGAATTTTCACAGTTTTTAGAACGCCATCTATAATTTGACCGATAAAAACCATTGGAAATGTTAAAGAACTCTTCAACAAACATGAAACGATCGGTAAGAAATCTTAAAATACCAATATGTCTTGTACAAACAGATTTTTTAGCGTGGGGTAATGAGTTACCCCATGTGGCCGCTATGTGATCTTGTTGAGGTGTGGCCGCTAAGGGTTAAGAGAAGTCTTCCTGGCTGTTCACCCAGATAGATGGAAAGGTCACTTTTGAGAAGGCCTCGTCAAAGTGGATTGCAGATATTTCTGTCATGTTCAAATATCTAGTCGATCTATGCGAAAAAGAAAAAAAAATCTAACATCAAATTCACAGTAGAAAAGTGTCAGGCAATTGGCCCGGCGCTCTTACAACGTCGACTCTGGTACAATACTGGCTGTTCTCAATCGAGCGAAGAACTGAAAATTTATTTTTTTCCTTTTAGCAAGATCTCAACCCCGTCGTAAACCAGCGGCGACATTTTGCACCTCGGCTATCTCGTTATATTATCCAACCACTCGGATCTCCGTTTTATATCCGCCAGCGACACATAACTCGAGACTTTATTTGCACTGGCGGAATAATGCATGACGACGGAGGTATAGAAAAGAGAGAGGGACAGAGTTCACATCGGCGAACGAGAGTTCACTGTGCGTCCGTGGAGGAGGGATATAGCCACTGCGTTACAGTATTTCACTGGTCGGTGGCGAGCGTGGAAGACACTCAACTCTCAGGACCAACGTGTAGGTGATTGTGCGAAAACGGACCAGCAGCGAGCTTTATACGTATAGTGCGCTTGCACTCGTCGACACGCCGTTAAACGCGTCGTTTACGGCTAGTTGCTCGCAATTATTGTCGTACACAGACCGTCGGTCTCTCGTATAGCGTTCGGAGGGAGACACCGAAGCAACGTAACAACGCAGTGAGACGGAATAAGGGAGTCTCAACTGGGATGCAGCGGTGTATAGTATAGTGTGCGTTACCGGTATACCACTACAACGCTATAGGACCCTATGTTACTCCATAGTACTACGGTCCAGGCTTATATCACGACAACCGTATCTGCTGCTACCGTTACCGATGCAACACACCGCCACTACTATATCGCATCAACAGCTTCCGTTTCTGTTACTGTGGCTCTTGGACACCAGGTGGCGAGCTTATTCCGCCATTCGGTAATATTCCAAGAGCTGACCTCGATACAATGGACACTATGGTCACCTTCAACGGATCTCCGTCGAATCTCACTCAGCCCTCACAACTGGGTTTGCTGGACCAACCCCAGACCCCCGAGTCAACTCCCTTTCACTCGGCTCTTCGTCCAGACGTTGTCACTGCCATTCTCATCCGGGAGGAGGGCTGTGTCCAAACGCAGTGGCACAAACGGCGAGCATCACTGACGGCTGTGTCCAACGGACCATAGAAAGTGTTGTCTGACGTCTGAGTTTTCTCTTGTGTTTCGTGCGGGGAAACTCCTTTGCGGAACGTCATTCGAAACCTCCTCCTCTTCCTTCGTCCTTGCAGAGGAAGCTTTGTTGTAGACGAAAAAAAAATCGAGATTTTCATGTCAGGACATTCAAAACGGTCCACAATGCTGAGGGAAATGGTTTAGAAAAAACATCAAAAATTGTTTCTTACCAAAGTATTGACTTTTAACACCTGCGGCGGGACACGAAATCGTGCGCGCATTTTTTATCTGCCATATTAGGTCTGCCATTTTTTGTTTCTAAATTTTGAGTTCGGGTTCCTAATCAGCGATCCTTAAAACCACTGAGTACCATATTTGACAAAAATAAATCAAGCCGGCCGGAAAATAATTGGAAAATAATCGGAAAATGCATGACGCAAAATGGGGTCAATGCCGCCGAAAGGGTTAATCTATCTATATATCTATACCATCGTTCTCAAGTCGCATAACTACAGTTACCCGGGAACAGCTTCTACCTCTTCCACGTCCAGTTGAGTCTTATCGTGTAGCATCGGCCTTACGCAACAGAGTAAAGGTTGTAAAATCGGGTTAACGCTTTAATTGACCCAGTGTAGGAAAATATATATTCCCCAACGATAATAAGGTATTGACGTAAGTTACTGTTACAACAATGTAACCGAGGAGTCGCACGGCGTATTATCCACTACAACCTGCTAAATGAGAGTTTATTAGTCTGGCTCGATTCATCCGTCGACCCGATTAACTCGACTTTAACCCAGCGAGTTTGTATGGTAACGGGTCTGCCGTAGTGTAGTGCTTCTATGGTGGAAGTCTCGCGATGTAACGGCTTTGTGTTGGGACGTTACTATGTAGAAACGATAGAAACGATACGGCGGGTGTATAGACCTGTGTGGTAATCAGTTTGCGCAAACGGGAAGCAACCCATCTTGCATGGTTCCTATCACCTCGTGACTTTGCCTTTATTGCATTTTAAGATATTAGATTTGACAGAGGGCACGGTTTCTACCGCCGGGAGCAGTTCTACGCTCTTGCTGCCTCTCCTTTTGCCGCTACACCCTTCAAACACCAGATAGGTGCCGCTAGCTACGAGCTACAGGTACACGTCTTTATCTTAGTCAATCTCATTGACTTACTCCACCCATCCTCTCAGCATAACGTTCCTTGTCTCTCTCTTTCCTTCCATTACATCTTATGTCTGCTCTCTTCCGATTTTTTTTTCTTTTTTTTTTTCATCAGCTTTCAGAGTAGGGGTCAAGATAGTAAATGATCAAAATAACGAATGGCTAAAACAGTGAATTTAAAAGAAATGAACGCCTGAATCTAGAATGGTTATCATTACGGAATTCGCTATTTAAGCCATTTATTATTGTAATTATTCGCTATTTTGACGCCCCATTTTATTGAAATGCAGTAAAAATAGCGAAACATCAAAATAACTGTTACGAATTAAAAAAATGGTCAGTACGTAACAATAACAAATGGCTAAAATAGCAAATTTCATAATGACGGCTATTCTGAATTTATAGACGTTCATTATTTTTAAATTCGCTATTTTAGTCATTCCCTATTTTGGTCATTCACTATTCCAAACCCCAACCACCGTTCATTCTCCCTCTATGAATTTTCTCGCGTTGTTTTTTTCGCCGAAAAAGTATAACTTCATCTAAGATCAAAAACTGTCATAAGAGTTTATCTTACGTATAATCATAACGAGTATAACCCCATGGTAATCACGGATTAGCAAGCGTTTCTAATTGGCCAGCGGTGTTTGCGAGTGTCTCGGTTTCCGTTGAATTTTGCCAGGGGTGAGACTGCTCTCACCGGAACCTTAATTCCTCACCCTCGGAATCCCCAGGCCAACCCCTGTTCACCTCCGCAGCCGCGGCTATATAGCGATGCTCGTGGGTTAGACAGACCCCGCAGACCGGAGCTGCGGAGTCGTCTACTCACAGTTGGTTTCTACTACTTCGCGTCTGTGTGTTCGGCGCCTGGGATGCATGTGTCCGTGGGCCAACCGACGATCCAGCGTGGGTGTATAAGCTCAGCTACCTCCGCTGTTGCGCAACTATCGAACGGTCGATGGCCAACGTTGTGGCGGCTTGGCCGGTCTTGTCCGAGGACCTATAGTCGCACACACAGGTCCGAGGCCCCTCGATTCTGGCAACCCTTCCAAACCAACTTGCACCTGGATTCTAGCAGAATATAGCGCCGCCATAGCAGTCAAATCGTCTGTATCGTTGAAAGAGTTGCCAGTGGCGAGATCATACACCACGAATCTGCGTGCAAACATAACGACGATAGACACACACTTTTCTATACGTTGTACGTCGCTGGTGCGGCCAGCCGAAGGGTACACGGAGAGAAGGATCTAGTAAAACCTGCGATATATACGGTAAGAACTGCCAAAACATTCTAGTAGCAGGTGACTATCACGCCACTCTAGCGAATTTTATCGTAAAACTTGACAAGTTTTACTGGGCCTACTGGTAATTTATGCTGTGATATTTTCAGCTAGATGGTAAAATTGTTTTTACCAGAAATCTTGGTATTTTTTACCAGAAATCGCAGTACTATGGTATCGCTGTCCTGCATCGACTGACTCGAACATTTTTTATGTGACATTTGAATGTTTGGCCCATGCCGTTCTTTCGATATAATTACTTCTTGTGACGCATATATCTATGAGTGTTGGTATTAATATGTATATTCTATTATTGGAATAAAAATATGATTAATTATTATGAATGGGAATAAGATCTAGGGTAGATGCACCGGTTATGGCCACTGTACCAGTAGTGGCCATTTTCACTATAATTTATTTTAAATTTTTGTTTTCCTGTATTTTCATATTGAAATTTGGAAAGTATTCATACAAGTTAACAAGATCATCTATACAGTTTTGTTCCGTCTTAACAATACAAATAATTCTGTCCTTTCAAAGACGGTGGCCACAACTGGACCAAAGGTGGCCAAAACCGGTACTTCTACCCTATAATAAGAATTGTCGAAGTTGACAAGTCCTAACCTCCCGGCAAGTCCTAGCAAAATTACTATAATAGTCGAGTAAAAATGTCTATGACGCCTGTGAATTTTTCGCATGTCGTCGGTGGTGGCGCTGACGTACCATTCGCCTTGAAAATTTTTACCATATGACTTGGTAATTTTTGCTAGATCCTTCTCACCGTGTATATCGGTGCCCCACCGCGTTTCATTTTTTTCATCGGTACACCTCTGGTGTATCGGATAGAAGAACGTGCCGCCGCCCCGACCGATGTACGTGCACTATCCGTGGCAGCGCGCGGCGCCCGGCTTGCAGATACAGGCCCTAATAGAAGCAAGGCAATCAAGATGAAACCAATAAGCGTGAAGGAATGCGGGGTGTACGGAGAGAGCTGCAAAGGGGGAACTGCAGGGCGAGAAGCAAACTCGATAACGAACGAAGACCGAGACGAAGAGGAGTAAGATCAAGTTCTGACACTCTCGATCTTCGCGCTGCCGGACTTCTGGTAGTTCGCCATGAAAAGGCCGAAGATTGTGGGACTAGGTTTAATAATTTTGTTGCTTTCGCGCTTGGCTCTCCTCGCCGCCAACTCCACCATTTCTCTTATCCTGCATAACGTGAATCAACGCTATGACAGGCCAATACATGACGATAAAAAACGCGATAACATTATGGAAACGCTATGGGAACTCGCTATCCGCGGATTAACCGGTATAAGGATAAGACGCCAGCGTGATAAGAACGTTTCAGCGATTTATTAAAATAATGTGCATTCGGTGTAGGATTAAACTTCGTCGGTTGAAACGATTGAATTGTTGTATGAAACTTGGACGTCGGTTTTGCGAGGCGAAACATTAATATATAATGTATTCTTTTAACTGTCCTCGTCGAAATTACCCTAGCGTGGAATTACCATCAGCCGGGGCAATCACCGAAGGCTCGCCCCTATATGCCTGCTCTTGTGAGACGGTTGCTGGCTTCATAATACTGTATAGCACTCGATTAGCCAGTCTACCGAGCGATCTCATCCTGGCGCACCGACCATCCCTTTCACGTACCACTCGACTCGCGCTCTGAGATTAATCCGACGTTCTTCTTTGTACAGACAAAGACCGGGAGTCAGAGCGAGAAAGGAGCAGCACATAGCGACCAGGAAGGATGGCAGCAGCCGTTCTCGAGGCTTGGGCTGCATGCGCACGGCCTTGCGTACGCCTCGTCAAGGAAAGTTTCCGTTGGAGGACGCGTTGTCCCGGTTGTTCCCACCGTATCCTCTCTGCTGCGCGGCGCAGATTCTGACTGCAGCTGCTGTTTCAAAGGGTGGAGATTAGGTTAGTACTACGATCCAATTGAATCGCAACCGAATCCAATGCATGAATTTTTTGCAGAACTTGACGATTGATCAAAGGAAGCGAGATTCGCTATCCAAATAATCAGGCCAAGGAATACTAGCGAAATTTGTCATTCTTTAAACGTCCATGGATTCAAAACCGAAATTATAGTTCTTTTCTCCAACATCTTGGAGATACGAACCATAGTAGATATATCACCGTAGATTCTGACTGCAGCTGCTGTTTCAAAGGGTAGAGATTAGGTTAGTACCACGATCCAATTGAATCGCAACCGAAACCAATGCATGAATTGTTTGCAGAACTTGACGATTGATCAAAGGAAGCGAGATTCGCTATCCAAATAATCAGGCCAAGGAATATTAGGGAAATTTGTCATTCTTCAAACGTCCATCGTGGATTCAAAATCGAAATTATAGTTCTTTTTTCCATCATCTTGGAGATACGAACCATAGTAGATATATCACCGTAGATTGTGACTGCAGCTGCTGTTTCAAAGGGTGGAGATTAGGTTAGTACTACGATCCAATTGAATCGCAACCGAAACCAATGCATGAATTGTTTGCAGAACTTGACGATTGATCAAAGGAAGCGAGATTCACTATCCAAATAATCAGGCCAAGGAATACTAGCGAAATTTGTCATTCTTCAAACGTCCATGGATTCAAAATCGAAATTATAGTTCTTTTTTAAAACATGTTGGAAATACGCACCATAGTCTATATATCACTGTAAATGCTGACTGCAGCTGCTGTTTCAAAGGGTGGAGATTGGGTTAATACTACGATCCAATTGAATCGCAACCGAATCCAATGCATGAATTGTTTGCAGAACTTGACGATTGATCAAAGGAAGCGAGATTTACTATCCAAATAATCAGGCCAAGGAATACTAGCGAAATTTGTCATTCTTCAAACGGCCATCGTGGATTTAAATTCGAACTTATAGTTCTTTTTTCCAAGATCTTGGAGATACGAACAATAGTAGGTATACCACCGCTCTACTAATATTGGTCCAAGCCAAGTCGACCTCATTCGTTTCCGAAGAAGACAATCCGCTAAACATGAATTGTTTGCAGAACTTGACGATTGATCAAAGGAAGCGAGATTCACTACCCAATAATCTAAAGAATACTAGCAAAATTCGTCATTCTTCAAACGGCCAATGTCGATTCAAAATCGAAATTATAGTTCTTTTTTTCAACATCGTGAAGATACGGACCATAGTAAATATATCACGGCTCTACTGATATCGGTCTAAACCAAGTCGACCTCATTCGTTTCCGAAGAAGACAATCCGCTAAACATGAATTGTTTGCAGGACTTTACGATTGATCAAAGGAAGCGAGATTCACTACCCAATAATCAAGCCAAGGAATACTAGCAAAATTCGTCATTCTTCAAACGGCCAATGTCGATTCAAAATCGAAATTATAGTTCTTTTTTTCAACATCGTGAAGATACGGACCATAGTAAATATATCACCGCTCTACTGATATCGGTCCAAGCCAAGTCGACCTCATTCATTTCCGAAGAAGACAATCGAGCAGCAGCAGCAGCAGCAGCTGTGCAGTTAGAACAAAGATTAAAGTCCTTATCTAAAGACAATGTTAGCCTGGGCAATCGTATGACTTCGCCGTGAATACCGTCTTCAGCGGCAAGGCTGATCGTCTTAGTTCCTCCATTCAACGTCGCTTCGACACTCTCAGGTTTTGTTATACCGCAGAGGTATAATACTGACGCTGTCGTGGCGTCTGTTTTCTGCGGCTGCTGACTGCAACGGCATTCCTTTGCGTACAGTCCGAGGCGCACTCTGCGCTACCCCGTCCTCCTTCTGCTTGCTTCCGAAGCAGCAAGGAGTGCGCAATGTAGTACAGAAGTATCCTGCTGGTGCAGTTGCTATGCGTTCCTCGTGTCCCTGATGTCACCACACAAACACTGCGTTCCACCATCGCAAAGAGCACCAAGCTTATAAACCTTACCTTGAGCCGCCGCTATACGTATATAATAAACAATGAGTGCGGGGCCCCCACGTATTCGCTCTATCTTCCATTATCCGTACGTCGTCGTTCCGGCCTACGCTGTCCCTGCAGGCCGGACTTCTTCTCTCCGCCCGTTGCCTCCCGCTGCATTCTCATATGTTCACTCTCGTACAGCACCTACACTGTCTCCCTTCTCTGTGACAGATCGAGTAGTAAATGCGGAGGGACGAGACCCGCGGGGCTTTTTGCTGCACTGTGTAATGATAATGAACGATTGAAAACTCGGCATGCCTGATATTAATGCGCACACGTCGCGAAGACCTTAATGCAGTTTTGACTGATGGAATTGAATTAGTCTGTCAATTTCAAAACTCCATAAACGAAGTCCATCCACTATATACGTTATCACATTTATCACAGTTATAAATTTGTCGCGCGGAGATTTTGCTCACGGACTGTTCCCTGGGAATCAAAAAGTGATTGAGTTTTTTTTTTATCGCATCACGATTTAATTGTGCTCGGGGGAAAGTGAGGTCGCAATATATGTAATCCCGGGACGCGGTATCAATAATGCGCTTTTGTGGGAAACAATGAGCGCGGGACAATGAAAGCCGAGGTTAACTTGAGTCACCAGTTTTGCAACTTCGGCGTCGACGTTGTGTGCCGATGGGTCTTGTGGGGAAAGTACCTTTTCCTTAGCTTCCACTTTCCCTCCGCTCTCTTTGGCGCACCATCAGCGCGGTCCCGTCGTCTCTGAACTCTGCAAATAACTTGGGACAACAGCTTTCCACGAATTTGCCGCTAATTGGCTACCAGGGTTGCGCGCGGCGTTTCAGCAATATAGTCTATTAAAACAGGATTTCCGGCTCGCTGTAATGGTATGCATACGCAAATTTGTATAGTGTACGCAGGGTCCATGTGCACACAATATAGGTATACATATCCGTGGAACGTAAGGCTGGCGGCACGCGGAGTAGTCTGACGTCGCTGTTACTCCAGATCGGCCCTGGCGGGCGAATGGTCCCTCGAGGGAGTGGTCCACGATGCCCATTTAAAGTTTGGAGTCGTTGCGCAGGTACTAAAGGGATGAAAACAGGGGATAGAGTTTTGGAGGGGTCGATGCCCAAGAAGGCTTCGAAACTCGATAGAATACGGTGTCTCTTCGGCTTCCTTGTCTTTTTTTACGAAGTTTTGTATAGCTTCACTCTGAACACGTCCAACCATAACATTTCTCAGACCCCTATTTTCAAATTGCGATTTCCACGCTGTGCCTTCATTATTACACCAGAGTTGCTCAGAGGTACATCAACAGTTCCGAACAAAGCACGAGCACGTGTTTTCGGATTTGGTGATGGATTGTATTAATTTCGATATCAATTCTTCTATTTATTTTCGTTGAATCGAACAGCTTTGTTTTCAATTAACCAATGAATGGAACCCAAACTATTTTGTTCCGCTAGGAAGGCTTCGAAACTCGATAGAATACGGTGTCTCTTCGGCTTCCTTGTCTTTTTTTGCGAAGTTTCGTATAGCTTCACTCTGAACACGTCCAACCATAACATTTCTCAGACCCCTATTTTCAAATTGCGATTTCCACGCTGTGCCTTCATTATTACACCAGAGTTGCTCAGAGGTACATCAACAGTTCCGAACAAAGCACGAGCACGTGTTTTCGGATTTGGTGATGGATTGTATGAATTTCGATACCAATTCTTCCATTTATTCTCGTTAAATCGAACAGCTTTGTCTTTAATTTAAAAATGAATGGAACCCAAACCCCTTTGTGCCAAGCCACCTTTAGGAAGGCTTCGAAACTCGATAGGATACGGTGTCTCTTCGGCTTCCTTGTCTTTTTTTACGAAGTTTCGTATAGCTTCACTCTGAACACGTCCAACCATAACATTTCTCAGACCCCTATTTTCAAATTGCGATTTCCACGCTGTGCCTTCACTATTACACCAGAGTTACTCAGAGGTACATCAACAGTTTTCAACAAAGCACGAGCACTTGTTTTCAGATTTGGTAACGGACTGTATAAATTGCGATACCAATTCTTCCATTTATTTTCGTTAAATCGAACAGCTTTGTTTCCACTTATAAAAATGAATGGAACCCAAACCGTTTTGTTCCAAGCCACCGCTTGTTAAGAATCTTTTTGGCCGACGATATCGACGTAAATCCCGGAGTATCCACGGGAAACGTACGTCTCGCAATAATAAACGAGGTGATATAAAGACAGAGCCTTGCGTAATACCGGGTTCGGTCAGTGTGCGGTCGTGCGAATACGCAAACGGTGCGTTGCGGTTGGTGGTGTGTTCTGGTGAACTGACGCTCGGAGCATCGCTGCAGAGCAGAGATAGCGTGGTATACATAGTGGTACAACACGGTCTCTCCAGGTCTCTGGATAAAGCAGAAGCGGCAGCGGTGGCTAGAGAAACGAGCTACGTTGGCTCCGGGAGGAGACGAACAGATGTAATACGGAAAGTGCATGTTTATTGCATACTCCGATGTAAGCTGACCGTGTGGGAAACAAAAAGAGAGGGTGGAGGTTTGAATGAAAATAAAGAGAAGGAAAAAAAAAGAAACAAACAAAAGAATAAGAGTATGTGAAGCAGTGAATGATGCTACCGGCGATGTGGGCCGTCGAATGAGCCATGGTCGTTGTATAAACTTAACACGTTTTCTCACCGAAGTTCCCACTCTTAACGTGCACCGAAAGATGCGGTATCATGTCGACTCTAAATGTAATTAGGTTTAGGTCTATGATGCAGCTGTATACAGTCCTGAGGATTGTACGGACCATTTGATACGTGAGAAAAGCAGCTGTGGTTGTAGCTTTGTGTTGGTTCAAGCCCCTTGCTCTAATTTTTACGTTGCTTTGATAGAACACATAATAAATGCACAGTCCCTTAATTAATAAAGATCAATACAACTGCCATGCAACATTATATCATAGTGCCATGTCGACTCTAAATGTAATTAGGTTTACGTCTATGATGCAGCTGTAGACAGTTCTGAGGATTGTACGGACCATTTGATACGTGAGAAAAGCAGCTGTGGTTGCAGCTTTCTGTTGGAAGCCTCTTGCCCTAATTTTCACGTTGCTTCGATGGAATACATAATAAATGCCCAATCCCTTAATTAATAAAGATCGAAACAACGGCCAAGCAAAATTATATCATAGTGCCATGTCGACTCTAGTTACATGCCAACTCTAAATGTAATTAGGTTTACGGCTATGAAGCAGCTGTATACAGTCCTGAGGATTGTACGGACCATTTGATATGTAAGAAAAGCAGCTGTGGTTGCAGCTTTCTGTTGGAAGCCCCTTGTTCGAATTGTTAGGTTGCTTCGATAGAATAAATAATAAATGCACAATCCCTTAATTAATAATGATCGATACAATGGCCATGCAAAATTATATGATAGTGCCATGTCGACTCTAGTTACATGTCAACTCTAAATGTAATTAGGTTTACGTCTATGAAGCAGCTGTATACAGTCCTGAGGATTGTACGGACCATTTGATACGTGAGAAAAGCAGCTGTGGTTGCAGCTTTCAGGTAGTTCAAGCCCCTTGCTCTAATTTTCACGTTGCTTCGATGGAATACATAATAAATGCCCAATCCCTTAATTAATTAAGATCGAAACAACGGCCAAGCAAAATTATATCATTGTGCCATGTCGACTTTAGTTACATGTCAACTCTAAATGTAATTAGGTTTACGGCTATGAAGCAGCTGTATACAGTCCTGAGGATTGTACGGACCATTTGATATGTAAGAAAAGCAGCTGTGGTTGCAGCTTTCTGTTGGAAGCCCCTTGCTCTAATTTTCACGTTGCTTCGATGGAATACATAATAAATGCCCAATCCCTTAATTAATAAAGATCGAAACAACGGCCAAGCAAAATTGTATCATAGTGCCATGTCGACTCTAGTTACATGCCAACTCTAAATGTAATTAGGTTTACGGCTATGAAGCAGCTGTATACAGTCCTGAGGATTGTACGGACCATTTGATATGTAAGAAAAGCAGCTGTGGTTGCAGCTTTCTGTTGGAAGCCCCTTGCTCTAATTTTCACGTTGCTTCGATGGAATACATAATAAATGCCCAATCCCTCAATTAATAAAGGTCGAAACAACGGCCAAGCAAAATTATATCATAGTGCCATGTCGACTCTAGTTACATGTCAACTCTAAATGTAATTAGGTTTACGGCTATGAAGCAGCTGTATACAGTCCTGAGGATTGAACGGACCATTTGATACGTGAGAAAAGCAGCTGTGGTTGCAGCTTTCTGTTAGTTGAAGCCCCTTGATCTATTTTTTACGTTGCTTTGATAGAATACATAATAAATGCACAATCCTTTAATTGATAAAGATCGATACAAGTGCCATGCAAAATTATATCATAGTGCCATGTCAACTCTAGTTACCTGTCAACTCTAAATGTAATTAGGTTTACGTCTATGAAGCAGCTGTATACAGTCCTGAGGATTGTACGGATCATCTGATACGTGAGAAAAGCAGCTGTTGCAGCTTTCTGCTAGTTGAAGCGCCTTGCTCTAATTTTTACGTTGCTTTGATAGAATATATAATAAATGCACAATCCCTTCATTAATAAAGATCGATACAACGGCCTTGCAAAATTATATCATAGTGCGAGGACAATTGAGCACCAGAGGATAGATACGGTAAAGTATAAGGGCTGTGGTAATTCACGCGAGAAGACGCGAATGGCTGGCAAAGTCGAGTTAGATAGACTATCAAGAGTTACACTACTGAAAGCGTTTACTATTGTAGCCTTGTGGTATATGTTCGAGGAACGAGGTATTGCCTGCGTTTAACGCGAACTCTTCGCCGAGGCTAACAACCGACATAACGCATGGGGCTTACGTTCTCCACCCAACTTTAGTCACGTTGCTAAGCGCAGCGCACCCCTGGTGGAATATACGTACGAATGTTGCGTACATGCGAAGAGAATTATTAGCACCGCTTTGCATCCAATTACAATCGTTATCGCTGCAACCAGTGAAATCACTACGAAATGCAATTGATTTTCTGCAGATACCCGCAAAGTGCTCGAATCCAAAATGCATTGTACCACGTGTAGCTTATTGGGATTTACTTCTAATACAGAGATCAAACGAAAATACTTGAAGCCTTTTTTCGGAAGGGTGGGCCCACGCTTTGTACTTAAGTTTTCAATTATCATTAAACTCCACGATACAGTTACACTGTTGAAAATGTTTGCGAATTTACATTACTAGGAATTCGATGCATCAGCTGATATATTAAATTTAATACACGTGTATAGTAAAGTTCCAGATTTTTATACCACATTTCTTAACTTTGATATTCAGTTTCCTAATTTTTATAGGTTTCAGTGGAAAATGCTGTAATTTTGCATTACACTTGCATGTTAAATTTAATACACCAGTTTCTCTAAACAAGCTTCATTTACTCTTAAGGCCCGTTACATTTTTAATAGTGAATGGGCCTTTGAGTGTTGGCGTTGCCGTTGCCGCCATCACCAAGATAATACCGATAACTCCTCTGGTCGAAAATCTACGTTACATCCGGTGCTAGCCAGAAGCTGGTCAAATCCTGGTCACAATCATAATGACTCAGTTGAAAACCGTGGGGCCAGATGTAACGCTACAGATTTTCAACCAAAGTCGCTGTGACAAAAAAGTAAGGGTGACGAAAGTTCCTCTGGAACCTATGAAAGACGTATAATTTAACTGAAGCGTGCAGGATCGCGATTCGTCTTTACAATTTCTCGCCGGTAGGTTGTTCCGAGCGATATCATGCGCTGCGTACGAATACCTAATTAGTACAGGCTATATGCGACATGGGATGGACTTCTAATACAGAATTCAAACGAGAATACTTGAAGCCTTTTTTCGGAAGGATGAAACCATGCTTTGTACTTAAGTTTTCAATTACCAATAAACTCCGCTATACAATTATTGGACCGTTGGGTGTTGACGTTGCGATTGCCATCACTGAGATAATAACGATAACTCCTCTGGTCGAAAATCTGCGTTACATCCGGTGCTAGCCAGCAGCTGGTCAAATCTTAACCAGGGTCATAATGACTCTGTTGAAATCCGTGGCGCCAGATGTAACGCCACAGATTTTCAACCAGAGTCGCTGTGACGAAAAAGTAAGGGTGACGAAAGGTCCTCTGGAACCTATGAAAGACGTATAATATAACTGAAGCGTGCAGGATCGCGATTCATCCTTACAATTTCTCGCCGGTAGACGCGCGGGACAAAAATCTTTAAAATATTCCCCGTATGGTTGAAGTCGGTTGTTCCGAGCGATGTCATGCGCTGCGTAGGAATACCTAATTAGTACAGGCTATATGCGCCATGGTATGTACACTCGCGGCATTCGCGTTCACCACCCAGCAGCGTCACCGTAACTACGCAGGCACCGGAATTACGCTTGGTAATTAACGTGTACTCGTCCCAGAGTGGGTCCCTCGAGAGTGCTGCAAAAAAGATGAATATAAAGAGAAGCGGAGAGTGAGAGTAAGAGAGTCGGGAGTTAGAGGCGGAAAGATCCAGGAAAAAGAGTGGTTTAGTGGAGAACGAGAGGAAGGAGACGAGAGCGTAAAAGAAAAATCGTGGAAAAAGAGGGGCAAAAAAAAAACGGGGGAGGGGGGGGGGGGGGAGAAACGCATGTGAGCCGGGTGCACATATGCGTGCAATGGGGTAATGTAGGTGTAGTATGTGCATATATGTGTGTGCTGCGCGTAACCGCGACGCAGCCCGCTCGCTGTGCCAGACCGGAAGGAACTTGATGATTGGCCCAATCACAATAATGTGTTTGTGGCGGGGGAGGGTGAGAGGCTGGCAGGTGCGGTCGCGATAGGAGCGAGAATATTGTTCGGCTGGTGCTGCTGCTGCTGCTCCGCCGCTACTGATGCTGATCGTGAGTTTCGTCGCGTGATGGTCGAACAACATTGTGTACTACCCCGTACACGCCTATGGGGTGTGCTACAGTGCGCCAAAAGTATAGTAAACGAGCAGCAGTCCACTCGTTTCTACCCCCGGTAATCCACTTTGAGTCTAAAATATAGAACATAAATTTCGACCTATTTTACGCTGGTAACAGGGCGAAATTTAATGCATCGATAAATTAGCATGCTAACGAGAGTGAGAGGGAGAGAGAGCAGTAAAAAGTGGGCGGATAGTCGGATCGCGGTTGCAAACCGAGTCGTGTCTGTCTCTATCTCTGGTTCCCGCGCTCATCTCTGCGCAGTGAAGTTCGTGCATTTTACCAGGGTCAGTTTCGAATGAGTTAATATAGGCCATTATCATTCCTGGGTAGTCGGGTAAAACTCTCGTGACTTTCTGTTCGCGATATTGCACCCCAGGTTAGTAGCCCAGGCGACCAGTGTTACGGTAAAAGTCGACCTGGATCTCGAAACATTTTTTAGAAACGTGTAATTTAAACAGAATATTTTGTCGGGTGGGAGTTAAAATAGCGAATGGCTAAAATAGTGATTTAAAAAATATTGAACGTCTGAATCTAGAATGGTCATCATTACGGAATTCGCTATTTAAACCATTCGTTATTTTGATCCATAGCTATTTTGGCCCCCCTATTATATTAAAATTCAGGTAAAATAGCGAATGATTAAAGTAGCGAATGGCTAAAGTAGCAAATTTTATAATGATGGTTGTTCTAGATTCAGATGTTATTTTTGAATTCGCCGTTTTAGCCATTCGCTATTATAGTCATTCACTATTTTGACCGCCACACATTTTCTCACACCGCCAGTGCGCGCCAATTGGTCTTGCAAAGCAAAGATCAAACGACCTTCAGTAAAGGACATTGTAATTGAGAATGTTGCTTTGTCAGAAACTCACCCTATATATTCTTCAACTGCGCGCCATCTACACTTCTACAGAACCCTCTCTCGCCATTTTTCATCTCACTTCCCCATCGCCCACCACTCAACTGCAGCAAGACAGCGGGGCAAGGCTTTTCCTGGGCGATGGTAATCGAGCAAAATATTGTGGCAACGGCCTCGGGCACTCGTACCCTCTTTGCGGCCAGGTCCTCGACTTCCCTTTTCCTATGTACCCTTTTCTTCCACTTCTCCGCACTATCTCGAGCACGCTTTTACTTTCCCTCTCGCTTCCCCGTCCCGTCAATTCTCCACGTACCATTCTCTCTCTCTCTTTCTCTCGTTGCTTCTCTCTTCCTCCTGGCGCATTCTTGCTCTTGCAAGCCGACGCCACCACATTATCCACGTTGCCGAGAGCGTGGGTCTCTCCGTACCTGAGAGATTACTGCCTCTGCCGTTCTTCGCTCCCTTTTGCTCTTCGTTCCGTCTCTATTCACCGGTCGCTATCTCGCTTCCACCCATTCCGTGACTATCCCCGTAGCCCCTAGCCAGCTCCCCCTTATTCCTACTCCCTTTCTGCGCTTTCCAGCGCCGCGGTCCCTCTATTTCTTCGTGTTTTCTTCTCGTCTCGTCTACCACCTCCCCCCCCTTTTTCCCTATCTGTCTTCTCTCCTCGCTTTTCTCGTTCACACACAAGTAACCGTCGACTAGCTATTACGGAACGCATACACGCGCACTAAAATTCAGTAAACACATATAGGGGTGAGTGGGGCAATACGGGCCCCCGGGGCATGACGGGCCCCCAAATTCAGAGGTAGCGATGGGTTATGATGAGCTACCCGAATTTTTGGTGAAAAATTAATTTTTAAATAAAAACAAGCATAGATAGTGAAAGGAGCGAAGTGGAACCTTAAATACGATCTACTGACTCAGGAAAAACGGTCCCCTTGCATGTGACCTTGTGACAACATCTTTAAAAAAAAAGTATAGAGACAAAAAAAGGTTTACAATGTTGCAGAACTCTTTGAATTTAATTCAGAGTGAAGTAAAAAATACCTAATGAATGTAGAGGATCCGGGGTTAGGCAGTTGCAGAGGAAAAAAAAATTTAATGTTCGGGTAGCCCGTCTTGCCCCACAATTTTTTTTTGCGGACGCACTCTAAAACCCCTTGGAACATTATTTTTGAGTTACCAATAGTTAATTTACATTATTTTTGGTCCCCTATAGCCGTTTTTTTTCCTTAAGGGGTCCGTCTCGCCCTACTCTCCCCTACGTGTATTCGTCTTTCCATCTTTAGCCTTCGTTACACTGAGAGAAAAAATTGCTCAATCCAACAAATCGTGCGGTTGCGGGCGGCGAAATAAATATTTTGCAGATTGGACAAAATATTCGGCAAAGCTAATCGAGAATTAAAAAATTCTATCACCAGTTTGCTTCGATCAATTAAATATTTTATCTAATTTGCAAAATATTTATTTCGCCACCCGCAACCGCACATTTTGTTGGATTAAGTAATTTTTTTTCTCAGTGTACGCGGCTGTGTGGTAGAGGTTGAATTTCAAGATCCACCGGCTTCGGCGGGGCTCCACCAGATTTGCGCTTGCGAGCGGCGTCGGTGCTGCGGGAAAATCGGGGTTACAGTGTAAAACCGTGGAGACTAAGGAATGGGACACGGGGGCGAAGGTAGAGGAGTCTCATGCTGCTGCCGAGTGTAAGGTACGTTAGCCCGAGCTATCCGATTCCACGGCTAGCTGCTGGCGTGCACCGACCCTGGCTGGGTCCTGGTCTCGTGCGGCGCTGCCTGAAAGTTACTTCAAACTTCCTAATGTATGTGAGCGAGAACGACGGAGAAAGGGAGACGGTGAATTGGCGGGTCGGTCTCTACTTGTATCCGTTCTGTGACCGGGCGGTCTGGGTCGTGACCCCTTCGCTATCCCCGTGCCGCACACAACTCGCTTCTCCCCTTTTTCTTCCCGTGTCCTCTACGTAGTCGAGGGGCCGCTTCCCCGTGGCTCTTGCACTACGCACGGTACAGCTCCCAACTCTCATCTATCTCAACGACCTCACGATCGTTTGGTCAACCCTTCTTCGGTGTGTCCTGATTCACAGAGTCGTCGTACCAAGACACAGAGTTGGACGGAACTCCCTCCTCTCCGGTTCGGCGAACATCGGACCAGGGCTAATGTCGAATCCGACCGCAGCGAGAAGCAATCGAACCTGGATCTCGCGAGGTCTTGTCACCGTCGATCCCGCGCTAGATCGTTGGGCAGTGATGAGTCTCGAAATTGTAAGTACACGGAGAGAAGGATCTAGCAAAAATTACCAACTCATATGGTAACAATTTTGAAGGCGAATGGTACGCCAGCACCACCACCGACGATATGCGAAAAATTCACAGGCGCTATAGACATTTTTACTTTACCATTATAGTAATTTTGCTAGGACTTGTCAGGAGGTTAGGACTTTTCAACTTCGACAATTCTTATTATAGTTCTTATTTCCATTCATAATAATTAATCATATTTTCATTCCAATGATAGAATATACATATTAATACAAAGACTCACAGATATATTCGTCACACGAAGTAATAATATCGAAAGAACGTTACGGGCCAAAGTCATACAAAAAATGTTCGAGTCAGTCGATGCACGACAGCGACACCATAGTACTGCAATTTCTGGTAAAAATTACCAAGATTTCTGGTAAAAGCTGCTTTACCATCTAGCTAAAAATATCATAGCATAAATTACTAGTAGGCCTAGTAAAACTTATCGAGTATTACGATAAATTTCACTAGAGTAGTGCAGTAGTCATCGGCTACTAGAATTTTCTGGCAATTTTTACCGGATATATCGCAGTTTTTACTAGACTAGGCTAATAAACAGTGCTGCAGCACTTATTACGACAAACTGTCAAATCTCGCGCAAACAACGAACGGCCTATCCTTGACGGCCCACATATATAGCCTTGACGGCCCACGACCAATCAGAAAACGAGTTATATCGACAACAATGGTGGCCCATGCACTTTTTAATAGAGGATCCATCTCTCCGTGTAAGACCAAATGATAGGGACAAAATTTGTACGTCTGAAAAGCCCTACGTTACTTCAATGTGATGTCTTGATTATGCCACTGATTGATAACATCTAGGACCAGAATGGTCCGCACCATATTGCGTATTTTGTTTCGACGTGATTAAATATAAATATGGAAGGATCAACAGATTATCCAAGTGAGTGGCGAAAAATCGTGTTACGGTTCAAGGAAGTGACAACGCTGATCTGTTGTACATTTATCCCGTGAAATATAGGTATACACAAGCCTTTATCCATATTGTGCCCACACTAGACACCACCCACACTTGTCGCATCTCTCACGACACGGCAAAGCGCAGACACAGCGCACATTCACGGGGGTAGAACTAGGTAGTACGTCTCTACTCCATAACGCACGCTTTGTAAACCTGATTTCAATAGAGCGCACAACCGCCGGTGGAGGCGTCGACGAACGGCGTAATGCCTAACATACCTCCTTTGGGATCCTGACTGGTTGGCTGCTGGGTATCAGTGAATATCCCGCAACGTGCACAGAGCACACACACACACACGCACACCTACCGGAGTGGTCCCGAAGTCACTCCCCTGATGCATTGTACTTCTATCTGGCTTTTCACGCCATCTCCGGCACCGGCAAAAAAAAAAAAAAAAAAAAAAAAAACGAGAGCAGTTCAAAAGAGGACTCGCGTCGCCTTTTTTTTGTCCTGCACTGAATTTTTTCAATGCTCGACGGCCGGTGAACCTCCCCTGCGCCATTAGAGGTCACAGATATATACGGTTACACCAAACATGAGGGGAGCACAGCATATTTTTTTACGATTTGAAGAAACGGTATAGATTGGAAATTGAATAGGTGTCGGATAGATATAGACGCTTTCCAATTAATCTCATAATTCTTAATAATTTTATATAGGCTATAACGTTATATGTATACAAGATTGATTTATTTTTTATATACGTCAATCAGGAGCCTTTTCCAAACCCTACTTTGTGTATTTCACATTGGTGTTCATATTTAAGGGACACAACATCTTTTAGTGACTTAACACTGTTATAAATTTTCTACTCACTTACGGCCATCATACGTAGCAAGGAGGATAATGCCAGAGTTCTTTGTTTGGACTTACCTGAAACAGAAAAAATAAATGGTCATTGTGTGAAATTTCAAATCGTATATAGATGCACCATTGTGCAAACTTCTAGAATTAGTTAGTACGATTATCTCGTGTTGGCTGGAATATATGCTCGGTGCTTGATGAGCTAGACAATTCGTTAATGTTGCATATCGGGAATGAGCGAAACGTTGGAATAATGTACGATGGGAAATAGCGCTGAAGGCATTTGCTGTTCAGCGACAAATCAGGAACGCATTGTCGTTAGCACCGCGACGACGACGACGACGACGACGACGACGACGACGGGGAGCACGTTGATGCCTTGCATCGAATGCAGAGCAACCGCCACCCCCTCTACTGCGACGTAATTTAACTCCTCGGAAGTGTGCCGGGCGAATGCGGGCTCTCATGGACGCGTGCGCCGATGCTTTGGATCTCGACGAACTTTCGAAACTGGGCCGAGACCGTAAATACGAGTTATTGTACACTGGCCCCATTCTGCGTCGCTCCTCGATGGTACGGGTTGCGTCGTGCTACTCCCAAAATTCCTGCCGAAGCTCTTCGACACTCTCCGGGGCTACTCTGGGCTCTGG
Organism: Itoplectis maculator; assembly: GCA_964034905.1. Classification (NCBI taxonomy): domain Eukaryota; kingdom Metazoa; phylum Arthropoda; class Insecta; order Hymenoptera; family Ichneumonidae; genus Itoplectis; species Itoplectis maculator. The sequence continues at coordinate 4,431,569 of OZ035859.1, forward strand.
GTGCATGGGCGAGGGTTAGTCGATTCACGGTGACCTCTCAAGGACCTCTGTCATAATTAATAATTTTCAAACCCCGAATAAAAAAATATATAAGAAAACTAGAGGGTTATGTGGCTTGCATTCTGACATGATTTTTGGTTGTCATGGTAATTGTTTCTATAAATGCACCCCCCCCCCCCCCCCCCCAAGCCCGGATTTTTCTAAGTCCCCACTACACTGAAAAAAGTTAGTAGTTGTGATTACCAATCATTGGTTCGATCCGCCGAAATATTGGTTGCAGTTACTAAAATATTGGATAGCTCTAACGAACGATTGGTAATCACAGCTATTTATTTTTTTCAGTGTATATAATTCCCTGGGGACTTAGGAAAAATCAGTCTATGTCCCTTGGGAGACTTAGAAAAAATCAGACCAAATCCTTTGGGGACCTCGAAAAAATCAACCCAAGTCCCTTAGAAGAATTAGAAAAAATCAGACCAAATCCTTTGGGGACCTCGAAAAAATCAAGCCAAGTCCCTTGGGGGACTTAGAAAAAATCAGGCCAAGTCCTTTGGGGAACTTAGAAAAAATCAAGCCAAGTCCCTTGGAAGACTTAGAAAAAATCAGGCCAAGTCCCTTAGAAGACTTATAAAAAATCAACCCAAGTGGCTTGGAAGACTTAGAAAAAAATCAGCCTTAAGCTTCTTTCTATAATATAGAGAGATAAAAATATTGTTGATTGTTCTGCATTTCGTCCACCAGATCCTGAGCAATAGCACCACACGAAATCGAAAATAACAAATACACGTGTATGCACATCGTCAGACGTCCTCCGTGTTTCTCAAAAAAGACCATCGGAAAAACGTCTTTACCTCATCACCCGTCAACGAGTATAGTCCAACGGTAAAAAAGCACACCGAGTCCTCGCAATACAGAAAACGGCGTGTGCCACGCCTGGCTGAAGTTAGCGAGCCAGGAAGGGCAGCAAGGGCCACTGGCAGTCACACGAAGGCACTGGGGTTGGGCCACGCGCTCGACAAGGTTAAATGAACCAGTGCAAGAAAACGAAAAGCTCGAAAGAAAGGCAAATAAAACGCCGGGCGATAGACAGAGCGGAAGGATACATAGAGAGATGGAAAAAGGCACGGAGGGAAAGTACGGGCGAATGTTCGGAGAGTCGGCGCTGCACCGAGCAGCAGACAAGGAAGCGGACTAGTGACATTTGTGTTTGCCGATGCCAAATCAACACGAATGGCGGAGGCATCAGTTTGGAAGAGGCGGGCGAGGCGGCAAAGGCAGACGAAGGACGGAATGAAAAGCATGGGGAGGGGAAAGGGGAAGGGGAAAGCATGTGCAGAGCTGTACCGAAGCGTGGTATAGCTTTTGCACCGTGACTACTGTGTGTTGACTGCCGGGAAAAAAAAAAAAAAAAAAAAAACGTCCGCATCAACGGTGGCCCGCACACAGTAAAAGACCGAGGAAAGCGCGTCTGGGATTCCTTCGCTATTTCTCTTTTCCTCGCTGCCGACGCTCCTCTTTCTCTTCGCTCTTCGTACGGCACACGGCGCATCGACCAAAGTTTCGCAGCGGATCGAAATTGCGAAGATTCTGCACCGCGCACCCAACCAGTCAGCGCAGCCAGCAGCAGCAGCAGCAAGCAAGCAAGCAAGCCCAGCGTCAAGTCGGTAGCATAGATTCGTCGTTGCCTCGGACGAAATTTATTTTCTCGTAAATGCACGAAGCAGCGGAGCAGCATCAGTGCCAGAGGAGAGACGTGCGGGAAAAATACGTACATCCGTGTACACAGGTGCATGGAAGTTCGACCGTCGATGAATCCCCGCCTTGCTGTGTGTGTGTTCGTGCGTCGTTCGTCTGCTCTGTGTGTACGAAACGCAGACGCATTTGCAGCTGGAAATTCGTTTTATTTTTCGATTCGCTGTACCACGACGCGAAGAAAACTGGTCGGAAGTTCTTACACTCTATGGCATCAGTCATAAGAAGGACGAGCGAGATGGTGGAGAACAGCTAGGAAGTAAGAGTGAGAGAAGGAGTGAGAGCCTCACGTTGGATAAGGGATGAACATTTTTCACCACCTACTAGCGTATGTCAAGACGCGGTGTACTCAGGCGTGTATTTCTGCAAATCCGTTGCAATTATTTTTTTCCCTAGTCAAGAACATATATTTTTATACAAATCACCATAAACTATAGCCAATTGATTCACGAAACTTGTGTAAACGATTAAAAAAAATTAACACTCATTTGACTACTGCGTACCGCTCCAAGCAAATGCACGAAGCAGCGGAGCAGCATCAGTGCCAGGAGAGACGTGCAGGAAAAATACATACCCGAGTTAAAATTTAGACCCTCTTCAAAACCTAAATGTGGTAGCCCCGCAAGATTCTTGATACTCCTCAAAACCTCCGAAAGTGGCAGATATTACCCAATTGGAGTAAACGGAGACTACTGCAGACTGACATTTTTATGTTTGAACCTCCTCGAACTTCCAATTAGGATGTACAGAGTGAGATGAGGTTTCTAGACTCTTGTATAGACCTCCAAAAGTGGTATATTTTACCCATTTTAATTCAACGAAGGCTATTGAAGGGTTTTAATTTTAACTTAGGTACATCCGTGTACACAGGTGCATGGAAGTTCGACCGTCGATGAATCCCCGCCTTGCTTGTGTGTGTCCGTGCGTCGCCGTTCTGCTCTGTGTGTACGAAACGCAGACGCATTTGCAGCTGGAAATTCGTTTTATTTTTCGATTCGCTGTACCACGACGCGAAGAAAACTGGTCGGAAGTTCTTACACTCTATGGCATCAGTCATAAGAAGGACGAGCGAGATGGTGGAGAACAGCTAGGGAGGAAGAGTGAGAGAGGGAGAGAGAGGGGGAGTGAGAGACTCACGTTGGATAAGGGATGAACATTTTTCACCACCTACTGGCGTACGTCAAATCGCGATGTGCTCAGGCGTGTATTTCTGCAAATCCGTTGCAATTAAATTTTTCCCTGGTCAAGAACATATATTTTTATACAAATCATCATAAACTATAGCCAATTGATTCACGAAACTTGTGTAAACGATTAAAAAAAATTAACACTCATTTGACTACTGCGTACCGCTCCAACCAAATGCACGAAGCAGCGGAGCAGCATCAGTGCCAGGAGAGACGTGCAGGAAAAATACATACCCGAGTTAAAATTTAGACTCTCTTCAAAACCTAAATGTGGTAGTCCCGCAAGATTCTTGAAACACATCAAAACCTCCGAAAGTGGCAGATATTACCCAATTGGAGTAAACGGAGACTACTGCGGACTGACATTTTTATGTTTGAACCTCCTTGAACTTCCAATTAGGATGTACAGAGTGAGATGAGGTTCTTAGACTCTTGTATAAACCTTCAAAAGTAGTGGCATATTTTATCCATTTTAATTCAACGAAGGCTATTGAACGGTTTTAATTTTAACTTAGGTACATCAGTGTACACAGGTGCATGGAAGTTCGACCATCGATGAATCTCCGCCTTGCTTGTGTGTGTCCATGCGTCACCGTCTGCTCTGTGTGTACGAAACGCAGACGCATTTGCAGCTGGAAATTCGTTTTATTTTTCGATTCGCTGTACCACGACGCGAAGAAAACTGGTTGGAAGTTCTTACACTCTATGGCATCAGTCATAAGAAGGACGAGCGAGACGGTGGAGAGTCGCTAGGGAGGAAGAGTGAGAAAGAGAGGGGGTGAGAGACTCACGTTGGATAAGGGATGAACATTTTTCACCACCTACTGGCGTACGTCAAGACGCGGTGTGCTCAGGCGTGTACCTGCGGTGCTCGTGGTACTATATAGTATATAGATTGAAGGTAGAGGAGAGGCGAAGCGGGTGTAGTACGTGCAGTGATGGAAGCGGAGCGAATCGAATTGACGAGGGCCGTGAGCGGTGTGGCGGGCGGGCTGGCTGCTCGAGTGGTGGATTATTGATTAAGGGCTTGTGGAAGAGGTTGCTCCGTCATGCCACGGCAATTCCGAAAATCCTGAGGGTTCTCGCAAACGGATATAACATCCCTCAACACCCCCCACCTATCCTCACGTCGGCTCCCGGCTGCTGCTGCTGCTGCTGCTGCTGCTGCTGCTGCTGCTGCTGCTTCTGCTGCTGCTGCTGCTCCTCCTGGTCTCGATCACCCCGGGTGCCCTCGCGGGTTTGCCTCCGACTCACTCCACGATCCCTCGACCGACGTGAGTATAGAACGGAATCAATTAGGGAAGCTGCCGTGACTGCGAAATTCAAGTGCGAGACCGTCCCGCTACCAGCACCATCACCATACCACCGTCACCAACACCACCACCGTCGTCGCGCCGTCACCGTCACCACCGTCACTACCAGCGGCTACGCTATTCCTAAGCGAAAGGCCTGCTCCCTGGGCAAAGTTTCGCGATTCTGATGCATCTTCCGCCGTCGTTCCGTGGCTATAACGCGGCCACTGCGATCACAACCGCTAATTCTGCTGTATCGCACCGAAGTACCGGACGTCCGTACCGCAGGAGTGTGTACCACGCGGTTGGGCTTCGTCAGGGTCGAAACTGAAGGCCCACGTGGGCTTTAACCTCGTTGATAAACAGTTGTAAGTGATTGGGCTCATCTACGCAGGATTAAGAGGATTAAAAAATGCGTCTGACATAGGATAGACGTACCGTTTTTGGCCATTTTAGGACCGATTGTAGCCACCACATTCAAAGGAATGAAATAACACATTTAATGGCATAAAAGAAAACATTGAATATACAATTGGTGAATTTTGTATGAATTAGTTCGAAACGTCAACATGTTTTTTCGAGGAGAATATAATTTGGAGAATAAATGAATAAAAATGGCCATAATAGGTATAGTGGCCATTAACGAAACCCATGGTATGGGTTTCTAACATGGTATGGTATTAAGCAACCTATGGCGCCTATGCGCAACTTTTGGCCGAGTTCAATCGACGCGCAACTTTTGATCGCTGGAGCCAATAAGCCACGAGCGTTCGATCGGGGCTCGCATTCGAATTAACTTACAGTATCTTGTGCAGAATTGATTAAGCTTTGGCTCGTCCGTCGAGCGCGATTTTTGGCCGAGTTGAATGGATGCGTGAATTTTGATCGTTGCCGAAAACAAGCTACGCTCGCGATGGAAAGTGCATGATTTCACAGTTTGTCATAATAAGCAGCACTGTTTAACCACTGCTGCACTATTTAACTTACGGTGACCCCGATTCGGGTGGTTTTCGGCCCGGCGGCCAGATTTACGATTTCTGACAAACTGCTCGACCAAAATTGTTTTTTTCAAAATCAACTAAAAAAGGGCTATAACCAGTGTCAAAGGGTTATAACCAGTGTTTTCTGGGGTAGAATATGCGACTTGAGAACGATGGTATAGGTTATAAGTCGATATTTTGAAAAAATAAATTTCGTGACCCCCATTTGAGCGTTTTTTGGCTCGGCGGCCCGATCTACGATTTCTGACAAACTGTTCGACTAAAAATTTTTTTTTCAAAATCAACTGAAAAAGTGTTGTAACCAGTGTTTTCAGGGATAGAATATGCGACTTGAGAACGATGGTATAGGTTAGAATTCGATATTTTGAAAAAATACATTTCGTGACCCCGATTTGAGCGTTTTTTGGCCCGGCGGCCAGATCTACGATTTCTGACAAACTGTTTGACTAAATTTTTTTTTTTTCAAAATCACCAAAGAAGGGTTGTAATCAGTGTTTTCAGGGGTAGAATATGTGACTTGAGAACGATGGTATACGTTAAAAGTCGATATTTAAAAAAAAAAAATTTCGTCACCCGATTTGGGCGGTTTTCGGCCCGGCGGCCAGATCTACGATTTCTGACAAATTGTTCGACCAAACATTTTTTTTTCAAAATCAACTGAAAAAGGGTTGTAACCAGTGTTTTTAGGGGTAGAATATGTGACTTGAGAACGATGGTATAGGTTAAAAGTCGATATTTAAAAAAAAAAAAATTCGTGACCCCGATTTGAGCGTTTTTCGGCCCGGCAGCTAGATTTAGGATTTCTAACGAGCAAAACGACAAATTTCTTTTTTTTTAATCAACTAAACAAGGGTTTTTTAGTTGCGATTTACCCTTTTAAAGCTTTATAAGATCGCAGCAGCGCAAAGGTATCTCGGGCACGCGTGCCAGCGCGTGTGATTAGCCTAGTCCTCTCATAAAAAGTGACAGGCACATTAATAATCCTCTTTTAAAAACGATACAAGCGTTCTGGTTGGTCGTTTCGGACTTTATTCGGACTATCATGGCCGCCGAAGAGTCACGTATCGCGCGCATTTTGAATAGCTATATTGGCCACAAGAAAAGATAAATAAAAACCAAGGAGCGAAGCGAGCACGTTGTTGCTAGTATAGATATAATTCCGATGCATTTGCTGAGCTTACGGTAGACGTGGCGAACGCAACAACCGATGGTCGCGTGCGCAACACCAGCTAACACCGGCGGTTTCGATAAATACAGTGGGTACGCGCATGTTTTTGCTCGCCGTTCAACAGGTTCAAACGGTAATAATGATTTCAAAGGCTATTATGTAATAACCTTATGTAATAGCGGATCATTAAGAGGGTCGTGTGAGGTCGAAATATTTTTCAAAGCTGAACACAGGTCTTTAAAGCTTGAATTGCCGTACAAAAACGTTTCCACAGCTCGATGTTCATGAAACCGTCAATCGAAATTTCGCACATTATGCAAAAATTATATAAAACGTATGAACTTGATGATGAATAGATACAGACTCGAAGCAAGACTCAGCAGAAAAATCATGAAGATCCAAGAGTCCATTTATTTCATGAAAACATTTTTTTCCAGGCGAAAAGCTTATGGGGGGCGTTTTCACCGAGTAAACGCGACATGGGTGTTTCCCGCCGAGGCCCACTCACGACTTCTTCTTCCTCGTCGCTTCTTCTCTCACTTTTCTATCCAGCGGCGAGCGCGGGTTACCACTGCTGCGCCATATAGCCAGAGCAGCGCGCCTCCCTTCGATTTCTAATCTCTCGGGGCACGGCGTATAATGTCGCCCGTAATTAATACAAGTTGTAATCCCGGCGCATTCCGGTTTTGCCCGAGCGGGGCCGAGCCACGGGACAAGATATTAGTTGGCAGTAGTAGGAGCGCGCGGCGGGCCATACCACAAGCAACGGCCACCGCTGCTGCTGCTGCGGCCCGGAGTTACCCGGCGGCGGGCAGTGTGGCTACCACGGCACAGATACGTATCGGCGTTAGGGCAGAGCACTCTTGTTCCGACTCTCTCGCTCGCCCTGCGAATCGCCGGTCCAGGCTGGGTCTCGACAGCACCCAGATTCTATAGAAGTCTCGATCTACCTCACAGACTCGTCTCCATACACGAGTAGTTGTAGACTTTTGCCACATGCACTCGATTCGCTATGATATATAGTACAAGAACCCACAACTCGACAGACCGAAAGTTTACACAATCGACAGATCCATATATGCATTCAACGTGCGCAACGATGTCTACACCGAAAAATCGTGACAGCGCGTCAAGACAAGTGTCCCAGACAACATGGAAGGGTCCATTTGTGAAAAATGATTGCTTTACTCCTGATCGGCCATTTATAAGCTTATAATAATGTCGAGAAAATCATTCCTTCTTGGATGCTAGTATTAGATCTATAGTGCCTAACCAACATTGTGGTGCCTAACCGCCACAAATATCCCAGACAACACGAAAAGACCCATTTGTAAAAAAATATTGCTATACTCCTGACCGTCCATTTATAAGCTTATAATAATGTCCGAAAAATCATTTCTTTTTGGATGCTAGTATTAGATCAGTAGTGCCTAACCAACATTGTGGTGCCTAACCGCCAAAAATGTCCCAGACAACACGGAAAGGCCCATTTGTAAAAAAATATTCCTATACTCCTGACCGTCCATTTATAAGCTTATGATAATGTCCGAAAAATCATTCCTTCTTGGATGCTTGTATTAGATCAATATTGACAAACCACCATTGTGGTGCCTAACCGCCACAAATGTCCTAGACAACACGAAAGGGCCTATTTGTAAAAAATTATCGTTCTACTCCTGACCGTCCATTTATAAGCTTATAATAATGTCCGAAAAATCATTCCTTTTTGGATGCTAGTATTAGATCAATAGTACCTGACCACCATTGTGGTACCTAACCGCCACAAATGTCCCAGACAACACTAAAGTCCTCATTTGTAAAAAATTATAGCTCTACTCCTAACCATCCATTCATAAGCTTATACCGTCCAAAAAATAATTCCCTCTTAAATGCCAGTATTAAATCAAAATTGCCTAACCACCATTAGTTTTCCGCCACCCAAGTCGGTCGCCACCAGCTAATTATTTCTCGCAGTGCCACGCAACCGGGATGTTACCCTTCGCGTCGACTTCGAGCCCATTTGTCGTCTTCAGCCTCGTCCCAACGTTCCACCCGTTAAGTAGGAGGTTTTAATCGATACACATCGTGACATACAACGCATACGCAAATTACTTTCTTTTTTGCTTACATTCAATTTCATCGATGCGCCATGTTTCTGTTAATTCTCTACCCGCACCGGGTGAGTGAAACGATAGACTCGACTTTTGCGAGCCACGAAGTCACTGCGCAGCAGTAGCAGTAGCAGCAGCAGCAGCATAGTCTCAGCCTATAAGCTGCGTGCGAAGGTCCGTGACCATCGTAGAGAACGCGGAGGACGGAAAGTCTCGGAGATCTCCGGCTGAGTACGGCGTAGCGTGTTGCCTGGCGCGGGCGGACGCAGCGTGCGGCCGAAGAGAGACCGACGGCATAAAATAAAGCTTGCGCGTGACTCGCGGTGACGCGAGGCGTACAGCGAGGGGGGAAATACTGCCCCTGGTTTATGAGTTCTCGGCTGGCCGTAAAAGTACTCTCGCCGTATAGAACGACGCGCCTCTTTGCTACTTCGCTGCTGCTGCTGCTGCTCCTGCCGCCACTGCTGCTGCTGTTGCTGCTGATGCTGATGCTGCTGCTGGCGGCGCATGCCCTCCTCCAACCAGGCAGAGTAGTAGCCTCCTCGGGAGATTGAGTCAGCCGGCACGCATCTCCCACTGATCGAACAAACCTCTTCCGTCACGATCTCGTGGTCAGTTAACTCATTGAATAAAATGTATTGTAGCCGCATCGCCGTCTGGATTATAATTCGCTGCAGCGAAGTCCCACGATGGTTTTTAATGACAATCGCCATGAGATTTTATTGTTATCGATAAAGTTTACGATCATTTGTTGAGGAAGGCATTATTTGATAATTGCATTGTATTGAATCGAGCGTATAGTGGTTTTACGAATGCCTCGTTATAAATCATGGGCACATCAATATTTCTATTAAGTAGGTTGGAGCGCTCCACAGTAGAGAAAAGAGTGATGATTTTTTTAATAATTTATACACAGGTTTAAGCACCTGTCGATTATTTTGAATGGTGATTTGCATTGCCGGGTATTTTCTTGACCAGGGAAAAATATAATTGCAACGGATTTGCATAAATATTAACCGATTTACGCAAATTGTTGAAAAGGAAATATTCATTCAGTTTTTTCAAAGAATAAACCATGTTTTTTGTTCGATTTTGATTTATAGCGGCTCATTCTCTTTCTTGAGAGATGCTTTACGTATTCGCTGTCTAGATATTCGACGGTATTTACCGTGTAAAAATTACAGACGGTTGTTTACGAATAAATTTCGTCGATGGACAAAAAAAAGACTGTAATGTTTAAACGGTGAAAACTATCTAATATATAGACAGTGAATACGTGAAGCATCTTTCAAGGAAGAGAATGAGCCACGTTAAATCAAAATCGAACAAAAAATACGGTTTATCCTTTTATAAAACTGAATGAAAATTACCTTTTCAAAAGTTTGCGTAAATCGGTTAATATTTATGCAAGTCCGTTGCAATTGAATTTTTCCCTGGTCAAGAACATATATTTTTATACAAATAACCATAAAATATAGCTAATTGATTCATAAAACTTGTGTAAACGATATTTAAAAATTAACACTCATTTGACTAGTGCGTAGCGCTCTAACCTCCTTAATGAGAATCATCGAATGCCTGTTCGATTATTCTGTCCTCTTTGCTGGTGTGACGTCAACGACTCATTCTTCTTCCGCGATCCTCTCGGTCGGCTGCGGGTGAACGATAAATTCTTCGGCCAATTCCTGGTCTCCTGCGAAAATTCGATAGCTTCCGATAACCCTGTCTCAGCGCGGTTAAGAGAAGTGCTCCCACCAGAAACGGGCTCGCTTCGCCCGAGATCCTGTACGTGCTTTTTGCCAAGGTGCTCCTTCCCCGAGGGTTACCTACCCTGCACATACACACACACACACGCATACACATACACACACGCAAACTTACTGACACACACGCAAACTTACTGACACACTCACTTACACACACACACACACACACACACACCTCTTTGGTTTTCTTCTCCTCTCGTGCATGGAACTAGATTTATCAAGAAGCGACTTGTTTGCCTTAGAGACGACTCTATCGCATGCCGGCGATGCGGCTTCCGCTCCGTCGCTCGAACAGCTACGGTGGCGCGGCACCGGTAGCATCTGTGATCACCTTAAGTCAGCGATATTGCGCATGGGATCATAATCCCCGGTGCCAATTCACTCCGGCGCCTATATACGCAGATGCACTTTGCGTCGCAATCGATTATAGCCAAGCTCATCGGGTTGATGAATACATATCTTGATGTATATAACCCTTGCGGGCTTTGAAATCGACCTGCGGTATTAATTGGACACGGTGCGCACATGTAGCGAGTCCGGAAATAGGCGCAAGCTGAGGGGAAGGAAGAGAGGGTGCTTTTCACCAACTACCATCCGATTTGGGGTGACACGATATATCCTTTAGAATTTCAGGAGTACTTCCACAATCTCCCACTTAGGCTTCGGGTACCGCGTTGCTGTTTAGTTGCAACTGGGATGTGCGTTGGATGTCCGCAAAAAATGCAAAAGGAATTCAGTTGTAACTGAGATGTGCGTCGGATTCATAGTCGGAATTCATAGATGACAGAGAAAAAAAATCGGGGTTGCAAAAAGTATTTACGGCGAGCTTAAAGAAGAAACGGTTCAAAGCAACAAATGCTAAGAAAAATCATGCGCAGCAATTTGTTATTCCTGTTTTCGTGGATACGCCCAGATACCCTTCCCAGGCTAGGATCATACCCCCTTCTTCGACGATTGAACCGTGGCCGCAAGTCAAAAAGATGAAAACAGCCAAAGACACCTGCCAGTATCCTTAAACGTTCCAACACCGGACACGTATAGCAGCAGCAGCCTCCGATACGTCAAAGAGTCTCGCCTCTCGCCACTCCACAGAATCCCCGTACCTTTTCCTCACCTACAATCTCGACTCGGCTTTTTGTCCAGCCACCGCAGCGATATCATGCTGTATATCTCGAACCATGATCAGCAACGGTGCCACTGTGGTTGTCAGCATAAGTATATACATATACAAAACGCTGCTATAGTACCATTTGATATGATACTGTACCGCGGGAGCAGAGACGTCGGTGAAAAAGTATCGAGAAACAGACGGAAAGAACGTTGGAAGGACGCGGAGTAAAAAAGGTCTGTGGCAAAATAGCATCGCTGTTATAGCCGCGGCACGAACTGTCATCGTTTCCGCGTGTTTCTTACTTCCCGCGTTCCACGACTCCTTTATCCCTTGCAGTTGCGCGCGCATCGCCATCGCATCGCAGCGGCGACGAGACTCTATCGTTGTCATTGTTGGCCGCAACCCGCGCACTACCGAATGGTATAAGCGTCGTACACTTCCAATTTCACATCTCTGTCTGAGACTCTCTTTTCTCCGGCTCCTCGTTCCTAAACCCATTTTGTTTCTCTCTTTGACCCGCGGTAGCTGTCTCGCTTTGTCCTCTCTCGGTCTTCAGGCTCTCATGCCATGCACGCCGGCCTGGAACTTGGCTCTGTTTACTCTTCTGCCTTCTATTCGCGGAATAAACGGTACATTGATTGACGCACTGAGACCAACTGCGACGAATGTTGCGGTTGGTAACGATGGAAGCTGCTCGGAAATATCGTGCGATGTTTATTTTGGCGTGATCGAGTTTGATGCAGATTTGGCGAGGCCTTTGATGCTCGATCGGACGATCATTGGACAACGTCGTCAAAATATGTTTTCTTTCTGCGCGATAGGATTTTAACGTTCAGCGAATTGCTTCGCTACACTGAGAGAAAAAGCTTCATGGATTCAATGACATTTCTTTGAAAACCCAACCTATGAATCATTCGTTTGAAATCAATGAAATAATGTACTTCAGATAGTATTATCTTTTCATTGAATCATTGAAAGCGTCTCCTTCATTGTGGAGATAAATGCAGTGTCTTTGAAATTCAAAGAAAACATTATTATTGGAATTAATCCAAAATATACAATGTACCTATCTAATTGAATCAATAAAACTTTTTCTCTCGGTGTACGATAGCTTTCGTAGTGACTTAAACAAAAATATTACTGCAGTGAACGTAAAAAAGAAACACATCTTATCAATTGTATCATTTATATTATTTCAATGATTTTACAAAAAATATACGGTGAAATTTATTATCTTATCAATTGATGAGACAAAAAAAAAAAAAAGCTCCACCGTATATTTTACGCAAGATCATTGGAAAAACATAAATGATAAAATTGAAAAGAAATTTTTCTTTTTTACGTTCACTGCAGTATTATTTTCCTTTTAACGCACCGATAACGAAAAATTTCAATTACAACATTTCAAGCTTGACACTATCGTTGTTCGGCACAAAGAAGCGACAACGAGGCACAGTTGCGTGAATGCGATAAAAGTGCATTTTTTTTTCATTGATCAACGAGCGTGCACGAAGCGTTCGTACGTTTTCGCTTTGCGGGTAGGTATACGAGTCGCTGCAATGGACTCGCGAGAGTGTCTCGCCGCTGTGCACTTTCCACGAGTGCGCGCCGCGAGTGTCTATGAAGACTGTGTTGTATGCGTCTCTTTTTGTGTGTATGTGTTTGTGTGTGAGTGAGTACACGCCGCCGGCTTGGTAACACGAAGGCGAATACTCGGTGACTCGGTGCAACCGAGCACGCGAGAGGCGCGTGAGTTGATAGGGGAAACCAGGTACACGCACGCACATAGGGCTCATCGTCGAAGCGCGGCGGCGCCGCTGTGTAACCTGCGTGCTGTCAGAGGTGCACGGACTTCTCTTTGCTTTGCCCGCGCGCGCACCCACGCGCTACTCGGTATTTTCTTCGCGAGCCTCACTGCTCTCGGGCTTTTTTCGCACGATATTCGTATACGCCAAGTTGTTTATGTATGCGCGCAGCCGCACGTTTGCGGACAATCATCAGTTTTTTACACGGGAAAAATAAAAAAATTCAAAAAAAATCATACGTATTCAGAAAAATGAAGGAATCATTTTTATCAAAACAAAAAAATTAGGTTGACGGAAGATTTGTTGAACAATTTTATTTTTCATTAATTTGTTATTTTAGAATGTTGATGTTTTGGAATTATTATTAAGCCAAATTAATCTTTTCAGCGCCTTTAATATGCATGTTTTTTTTCAGATTTTTATATTACCGAGAATTACCTCTCATTTTTCGGAAAATTATGGGAAGTGAGCTTGAAGCGACAGAACTACCTTAATACAAAATGCTTCGCTTTGCTTTACCCGAACGCATCTAAGCGCTACTCGGTATTTTCTTCGCGAGCCTGACTGCTCTCGGGCTTTTTTCGCACGATGTTCGTATACGCCAAGTTGTTTATGTATGCGCGCAGCCGCACGTTTGCGAACAATCATCAGTTTTTTACACGGGAAAAATAAAAAAATTCGAAAAAAATCATACGTATTCAGAAAAACGAAGGAATCATTTTTATCAAAACAAAAAATTGGGTTGACGGAAGATTTGTTGAACAATTTTATTTTTCATTAATTTGTTATTTTAGAATGTTGATATTTTAGAATTATTATTATGTCAAATTAATCTTTTCAGCGCCTTTAATATGCATGTTTTTTTTTTCAGATTTTTATATTACCGAGAATTACCACTCATTTTTCGGCGAATTATGGGAAGTGAGCTTGAAGCGACAGAACTACCTTAATACAAAATGCTTCGCTTTGCTTTACCCGAACGCATCCGAGCGCTACTCGGTATTTTCTTCGCGAGCCTCACTGCTCTCGGGCTTTTTTCGCACGATATTCGTATACGCCAAGTTGTTTATGTATGCGCGCAGCCGCACGTTTGCGAACAATCATCAGTTTTTTACACGGGAAAAATAAAAAAATTCGAAAAAAATCATACGTATTCAGAAAAACGAAGGAATCATTTTTATCAAAACAAAAAAATTAGGTTGACGGAAGATTTGTTGAAAAATTTTATTTTTCATTAATTTGTTATTTTAGAATGTTGATGTTTTGGAATTATTATTAAGCCAAATTAATCTTTTCAGCGCCTTTAATATGCATGTTTTTTTTTTTTTTTTTTTCAGATTTTTATATTACCGAGAATTACCACTCATTTTTCGGCGAATTATGGGAAGTGAGCTTGAAGCGGCAGAACTGCCTTAATACAAAATGCTTCGCTTTGCTTTACCCGAACGCATCCGAGCGCTACTCGGTATTTTCTTCGCGAGCCTCACTGCTCTCGGGCTTTTTTCGCACGATATTCGTATACGCCAAGTTGTTTATGTATGCGCGCAGCCGCACGTTTGCGAACAATCATCAGTTTTTTACACGGGAAAAATTAAAAAATTCAAAAAAAATCATACGTATTCAGAAAAACGAAGGAATCATTTTTATCAAAACAAAAAAAATTAGGTTGACGGAAGATTTTTTGAACAATTTTATTTTTCATTAATTTGTTATTTTAGAATGTTGATGTTTTGGAATTATTATTAAGCCAAATTAATCTTTTCAGCGCCTTTAATATGCATGTTTTTTTTTTTCAGAATTTTATATTACCGAGAATTACCACTCATTTTTCGGAAAATTATGGGAAGTGAACTTGAATTAATACAAAATGCTTCGCTTTGCTTTACCCGAACGCATCCGAGCGCTACTCGGTATTTTCTTCGCGAGCCTGACTGCTCTCGGGCTTTTTTCGCACGATATTCGTATGCGCCAAGTTGTTTACGTATGCGCACAGCTTCGTTTGCGAACAATCATCAGTTTTTTACATGAGAAATATCACAAAATTCAAAGCAAGAAACATAAAAAAAACCATACGTATTCAAAAAAACGAATGAATTATATTTATTAAAATAAAAAATTAGGTTGACGGAAGATTTGTTAAACAGTTTTATTTTTCGTTAATTTGTTATTTTAGAATTTTTTTCTTTGCTTTGAATTTTGTGACCTTTTCCATGTAAAAAACTGATGATTGTTTGCAATCGTTGTAAACTCGATAATATAAAAATCTGAAAAAAATCATGCATATTAAAGGCGCTGAAAAGATTAATTTTGCATAATAATCATTGGAAAAAATTCATACATATTCAAAAAAACGAATAAATCATTTTTATGAAAACAAGAAATTAGGTTGACGGAAGACTTCTTGAACAATTTAATTTTTCATTAATTTTTGAGTAATACTTTTTAATTCTTATTATGCCGAATTAGTCTTTTCAGCGTATTTAATATGCATGATTTTTTTCAGATTTTTGTATTATCGACAAGTGTTTACCTTTACTTTCATATGAATTCCAATGAAATGTCATTTTTCGTAAGCTTATGCGAAGTGAGCTTGAAGCGACAACTACCTCAATATAAAATGTTTCGCTTTGCATTACCCGAACAGCGAAGTTGTTTACGAATGCGCATAACGGTGTTTTCGAACAATTATTAGTCGATCTGTACGAATATCGCGTTCGTGTACCAATCTAAGTTTCGTATGCGAAAATTATTGCATAAATTAATACGCCAACTCAATACACATAAATGTTTGCTTGCAAATGTGATTATACGTATTCACGCGTAAACAATGCGACGAAAACAAATACAGTGAGAAAAAACTGTCGAGAACAAGACCCATTGCGCGTTCCGACAACTCCGGTCTCGTTGACATCCATATTTATTCGTCATAATATTACTACTAAGCATAGAATAATGGAGATATAAATGAATCAGCACAGTCAACATTCTCGTTTGTCACGTGTACACAACAGAAATTGTAATTCGGAATCGAATAGTGCATTACAATAGTCGACTCGATTATCGCTACTGTTGTTTGCCGCGATTGGTAATCAATTTTACTCCCGATGTCAATTACCGTGAATTTCATATATTGTTTTCTCCGACGATGCAGTGGACAAGCGTTGTAGAAGTGAAAGGTACTACGAAGGCTTACATGCGCTTCGTAGGAAACACCCTACGTTGCAACTCCGCACCGTAGGTACTGATTTGATCTTCTTCACCGTTACAGCATCGAGGAACAAAAATAATTAATCGATTAATCGAACCTACCCAGCGGCGAAGTTCAATCTTAATTGTACGATGTTCAATTTCGATTGTTTATTATTTCTACGTGACTCGACCCTCTTCGGTCCGGTATCTTCACGAAATCGCATTCTCAAATTTAACTATACGGTTTCGTGTAGTTCGAGCGTCCCAATTTTTTCGAAGAGCTAATACAACTCTATCGATCGAAACTTCAGATTATTAAGTGTCAAATCACCTACACTCAGAAAAGACTGGATTTTTTTATTCAAAAACTCGTCAACTGAATTAAATGTGCAATTATGATATGAAATTAAGGTACCTTTGCAATGAAATTCGAGCACATTTAAAAAATTACTGTTCTTTTACAGTAAAATTAAAGGGAATTATAAAAATTACTGTACCAAAAATAATGTTGACCTCGCACTTGTATAATAAATTTGGATTACCAATGTATGAATAAAAACTTCCAGTACATATATATTTAATTTCGAGTATTTTTTTTTTCTCAGTGTATTGAAAAAAGTCAAGGGCCAGACAATTGAGAAATTTGACAGCTGTCATTTTTTTCACAGGAAAAAGCTTGACTCAATACGTGTAAAAAAAAGGGCACAAGTTCTTTTCGGGCCGAGTATCTCGCTGTCGCAATTTCCTCAACGTTATTATCAATTTACCCCCACGAAAATGGGTCAATTGCCGCCGGCGGCGATATCCATTCTGATTTCGTGCGAGCGTCGCGCGAGATGCAAGTCAATGCACCCGGAATATTGAATGGATATTGTCGTAGCCGCCGGGTGGCCTCGGTAAGGCCGAAGGAGGAGGTGCGGAGGAGGTTGTGGGGAGGGCGCTGGGCTCGCCTGGAGGGTTGAACCAATCGACGCGACGCAGACGGCACCGTGTTTTTCTACGCGCTCAGGACGAGGATTATTGTCAGGTCTTCTTCGTCATTCCGCTTCCCGCCCTTCTTAGCCCGAGCGGAGCTCGTGCGGTGTTGCGGCTACGGTGCGCAACCCACGGTCGTTGCTTCGTTGTGTCGGTTCCGAGAATAATCTTCCTTTTGCTCGTCGCCGAAGCTGCCTTTGGCTCGTCCGCGTCCACTACATCCGAACAAGACGACAAGACTACGAATGGCGCGCGTCTCGGCGAAGCGCAGACCAGCCTCGTTCCAATATTGAAGGAGGACATAATGCCCCGGCTACAAGATAACCGCATTACCCCAACCCCCCCGGGTCTCCGCCCTCGTCGTATGGCTCGATCGCCTGGCTCGTCTCGCGGGCTCCAGACACCGCCGCGAGACGAATACTAATTTCTCCAGTGGAAGAATAGTACACGCACGTTTCGAGCAAACCCCATATAGATAGATTCAGGGGGAAGGGGGCAAAAGCTCTCTAAAGTATTTTGCCGTAGATATCTTTGCTGCAGAATGAGTTACACTGGGAAGCGACTTCGCCAACGAGTTCAATTTCGGCGACGAAAATTAAACGACGAAAGAGAGCAGAGGAAACAGCCGTGGTAGTTAAGGAGGTTGGAGTGCTCCACACTAGTTGAAAGAGTGCTGAGTTACAAGATAATTTATACACAGTTTTAAGCTCCTGTCGATTATTTTTAATGGTGATTCATATTGCCAGGTATTTTCTTGACCAGGGAAAATTTAATTGCAACGGATTTGCATAAATATTAACCGATTTACGCAAAGTTTTGAAAAAAGGTAATTTTCATTCAGTTAAAAAAAATAAATAAATTGTGTTTTTTGTTCGATTTTGATTTATAGCGGCTCATTCTCTTCCTTGAGAGATTCTTTATATATTCACTGTCTAGATATTCGACAGTATTTACCGTTTAAAAATTACAGATGGTTGTTTACGAAGATATTTCGTCGATGGGCAAACAAAAGACTGTAACGTTTAAACGGTGAATACTATCAAATATCTAAACGGTGAGCATCTCTCGAGGAAGAGAATGAGCTGCGATAAATCAAAATCGAACAAAAAACACCTTTTATTCTTAAAAAAAAACTGAGTGAAAACTACCTTTTCAAAAGTTTGTGGAAATCGGTTAATATTTATGCAAATCCGTTGCAATTAAATTTTTCCCTGGTCAAGAATATACATTTTTATACAAATCATCATAAACTATAGCCAATTGATTCATAAAACTTGTATAAACGATTTTTTTTAATTAACGCTAATTTGACTAGTGTGTAGCGCTGCAACCTCCTTATGAAGCGGAAGAAGGACGCCATGGAACGACGGAGGAAAAATCATTCGTTGATTTTTCGGGGGGCAACTGCGGATGTCTGGTACCGATGGGTATTTGCCGGAGTTACTTTTATCGTTCTATTATCCCGCGAGAGCTTTTCGGCGAAATATCGAGAGCGCGTGGCGCGCCCGAACGTTCGGCGCTCACCCCGAGCGCCCCCTGGCGGACTAGTACATTCGTTCGTTCGTTCGCGCGTCTCTCCGTCTCACTCTGACTCGCGTACGTTTCGGGCTCGCCGTCGATCCACCGGGGAAACATCGCGGACGTTAGAGAAATGGTTTAACCGACGTGGAGTAAACGGATTCGCAATGTAGCCACGAGAGTGTTATCCCCCGGACTCCGTTGGATATACGCCGGGCCGGTGTGCCCGCTCGGGCGTGTAAGTTAGCTTCGCGGGGCAAAGCTTGAGGGATGAAAAATTTCGGCTAGCCCCAGCAGCCGACGGTATATATCCCCTCGGGCTACGGCCATTAATCGAGCACACCAGACACTCCGGTGTGTTTGCTCGCTTTGCCGCTTATGTGTACCGTACAGAATGGGCGCATTCTTTATTAGTGTTTTACAGAAATTCTCGCGGGGTTTAAAAATGGCCGAGGTGTCGAAACGTTCTTTTTGCCTGGTGCAAACAAAAGCATTGTACAGTTTGTATGACGTTAAAGAAATAGACTCTCAATATGTACTTGCTTTAGTGACCAGGTCACAAAATTGAGTGACGGTCTGGATACGTCCGGTAGATGATGAAAATCTGTACCTTATCGTTATTAAGGTAGTTCTTGCGTCTTAAACTGAGTTCGCATAAGTTTTCAAAAATTGAGAGGGAATTGCAACCATTTCTCGATAATATAAAAATCAGAAAAAAATCATGCATACTAAAGGCGTCGAAGAGATTAATTTTGCATAATAATAATTCCAAAATGTTCGTAACAAATTGATGAAAAACAAAACTCTTCAACAAATCTTTCGACAAACTAATTTTTTTGTTTTAATTTATTTTTATTTATTTATTTATTTAGAACATTTACAAATTATTATTGTGCAAATATTAATCTCGTCAACGCCTTTAATATGCATTCATTTTTCCAGATTTTTATATTATCGCGAAATGGTTGCAATTCCCTCTCATTTTTCGAAAGCTTATACGACCTCAGCTTAAGGCGCAAGGATTACCGTAAGCAGGTTCTATAAATGGCATGATTCAAAAATACACTTGGGTTTAAATATGGCCGAGGTATCGAAAAAACCAAAAAAAAAAATTCTACACATTGTACGTCTCAATAGGCACAAACCCTGGACCTGGTCACAAAATTGAGTGACGGTCCGATTACGTCCCATAAAAAACCTCTACCTTATCTCATCAGATTCTACAAATTGCATAACGCAAATACGATGCATCGCTCTATGTCTCGCACCCAAAATAAAAAATGCGCGGAACCCGAGTCTCCACCTCGGAGGCTCCGAAGTAATACATGGCCATCGTTAAGTCGACGACGCTCGATTTTCCAATTCGCATTCCTCGCATCGCCCGACAAAATGCAAACGAGTGCGAGAATTACAAGACGAGATCTGATTCGAAGATTGAAACGGACACACGCGCGCCGAGTATTTATCTCGAGTATTCTCGCGCCGCGACGAGGACCGCGAAGGAATCAGTGAAGAAGGAGTGAATCCCCGGCGAGAACGTCGGCGCGGAATTCTCCGAATTCTTGAACCGGTCGAGGAGAAACGGTCCGTCGGGCGAGGCGTCGACAGAGGGATGAGCGGGGAGGGTTATTCCTCGGGGGTGGTCCGCGCCTCGGGGGCTCGCGCGCCAGCTTGGAATTAAATCGTTCTGTCGACGGATACGTACGTAAACAGGCATTTCGCCCGAGCGTTCTTACACGCTTGAGAGAGCCCTTCCTCTCCGTGTCTCATCTGATGCCTATCCACGTTCCTCTTTCTCCATCTCGCTGCCGCAGTCCTCGTTTTCTTTCTCCTTCCTTCTTCTTCTTCCTCTGGTCCACATCTCATTCCGCCTTTTCGCCCGAGAATTATTGCCGCAATATCATTATGCGATAAACACACTGTGGGGCAAATTTAGACGTCACGCGAAGCTCACTTGTCGTCGACGTCGCCTTTACCTTCGTCGTCGCAATTCTCCTCGTGTGGTGTATATGAGTGACCGCTTTACCGGTTATCTACCTCCATTTTCTAAACGCATTAAAATTATCCTCGCGTCCCGTGCACGATCCCTATCGCTTTTCGAAAGAGGAAATAATTTTTTTAAAAGGACTAGGCTAGTCCTTTTGAAAACTCTTATAAAACTCTAAAAGGGTAAATCGCAATTCAAAAACCCTTTTTGTACTTGATTTCGAACAACAAACTTGTTTGTCGTTTTGTTTGTCACGAATCTTACATCTGGAAATTTGGATTTTGAAAAAGAAAATGTTGGTCGTTTCGTTTGTCACAAATCCCCTAGATCTGGCCGCCGGGCCAAAAACCGCCCAAATCGAGGTTACGAAATTTATTTGTTCAAAATATCGACTTTTAATCTATACCATCGTTCGTCAAGTGGCATATTCTACCCCTGAAAACACTGTTATCAACCTTTTTTAATGGATTTAAAAAAAGAAAAACGATATTTGACAGAACTGTCAAAGTCAAAAAGGACCTTGGACTTGGACTTGGGTTGGAAAGAGTTAAAGGAACTTGGAGTTGGGTTGGAAAGAGTTAAAGGAACTTGGACTTGGGTTGGAAAGGGTTAAAGGAACTTGGACTTTGGTTGGAAAGGGTTAAAGGAACTTGGACTTGGGTTGGAAAGGGTTAAAGGAACTTCGACTTGGGTTGGAAAGGAACGGAACTTGGACTTGGTCTGACAATCTAAGCCAATGACAGCGCGAATAAACTGCTAACAATGCTTTTCGTTACCCATGCACTTTTTAAAGGAGGGAAGATTTCGAGTACCCTAATTCGCAATTTTTATAAAATCTGATTTCCTCTTTCTTCCTCGCTGCTAGAGTCCACATTTCCCTCCTCCTCCTCCTACTTCTTCTTCTTCTTCTTCTTCCTCTGATCCACATCTCATTTCGGCTTTTCGCCCGAGAATTATTGCAGCAATATCATTATGCGATAAACACACTGTGTCGCAAATTTAGTCGTTACGCGAAGCTCACTCGTCGTCGTCGTAGCCTTCACCTTCGTCGTCGCGATCCTCCTCGTGTAGCGTATATCGGTGACCGCTTACCTGTTATCCACCTCCACTTGCAGCAGCACCGAGGTTACCCATATAGACTCGGCTCGCATCTCGCGATGTTGCAAGTCGTGTGTATGAGCTCGCGTATTGCACATACACCAGAGGGTAAAGCGAGAGAGAGAGTGAGGGCGCAAGATTCGTATGCTCGTCGCACTACCACACAAGATGAATCATTGCAAATGCAGTAGCATGCCGTAGGATCTCAGGATCCTCCTCCTGCTGAGGTAGATAACTAACACTTCCAGTATAAACACCCGAGTTTCTTCCACTGTACTTGCAACACACATACGAGCGAGAAGCGGTTTCCTGCAACAAATAAAATAAATGCGAATAAACCCCTCCTCCTCCTCCTAACCCCCACCCCATTACCTTGTAGACTCGTAAGAAAGCAAAGCGAGCTTATGCAGCCGAGGAACTCGTGGCCAACGCTCGCACGACTAACAAAGTCGCTGACGGAGAGACCCTGGAATGCACGTGAGACGTTTCAACTACCTCAGCATACCCCTCAACCCATGTGCATATATTTCTCCCACGCGAAAACTATCTAATCCGCGAATCTAAGGGTGGGGATAAAATAGCGAATTACCAAAATAGCGAATTGCTAATATAGCGAAATAAAAAATAATGAACCTCTGAATCCAGAATGGTCATCATTGCGGAATTCACTATTTAAGCCATTCGTTATTTTGATCATTCACTATTTTAACCCTCTCCCCATTTTATCAAAATCCAGTTAAAATAGCGAATAGCTAAAATAGCAAATTTATAATGACGGTAATTTTCGATTCAAACGTTCATTATGTGAAAATTCGTTATTTTAGCCATTCGCTGTTTTGTTCAGTCCCTATTTTGACCCCCACCCGAATCTAAGCTCAAATTTGCAGCGGAAGAGCTGCTGCGACGAAGCAACCGAAGTATTTTCCGCACACGGAGCACATGTTCCTCGACTTCAGGCGATTGAACGACGCAATTTTCGCATTTTCGCCATGACACCCATTAGCGTTAGACGGCGCGAGACGCGGCGGCAGCAGCAGTAGCAGCAGCAGGTGCGGCTAACAGCCGCATCTCCGTGTGTCCTCCCTCGGGTGGTTACGAGATCGCGCAGTAGCCGCCACGACTGGTGGAAGCCGCCGGGGTGACGCGCATCAGCGGAACCGCAGAATGCCGAAGGTTCCACTTGGCCGCTGGGAAGTGCCACCACTGCCCGTGTAGAAATTGTGTTCGGGATCCGACTGGCTTCTGATTCGACTCCCTATTTGCCGCTCGGGATGTGGATTTCAGATCGGAAAATAATCCGGAAATTAATTTTTAAAAAATATGTGACAACTGTACTTCCCAGCGGTTCATCTAACATTTTTTATCGTTACAACCTACACTATTGATTATCATATGAACAACCTGAAAAAAAACGCTGAAAAATTTGTCACCCGCCGGGAGTCGATCCGTCGACCCTTCGGACCATAGAGGCATGTCTTAACCCACTTTTTCCAAATTTGTTTATTAGAATAGGCGATACATGGTTTGATGTAATTGAAAATTGAATAAACACTATTGGTATAAAAATGAGTAGAATGATTAGAACTAAGGCCTTTGAACCTTCTTGGACTTCCAATTAGGTTGTACAGAGTGAAATAAGGTTCCTAGACTCTTGTAAATACCTCCAAAAGTGGCATATTTTACTCATTTTGATTCAACGAAGGGTATTTGAAGGGTTTAAATTTCAACTCGGGGCTGGAACGGCACACGCGAACATAAAGTTGTCGGGGGACATACAATGTAAAGCGGTTAAGGCTAAGGTGTCGGGATTTTCGAGATAGCAAATGTAGATTACGGTTTGCTATTTCTTTTTGAGCAAGGTTCCCACTTGCCTTGAACGCGGGAGCCTGTTTATGCCAAACCCACTCGGTTATCCAGACCTTGAAAAATTATGAGACTTATTTGATACTTAATATGTTGTTGGTACACTCATCGCTCAATAATCCGGTGGGAATCCCCAAATTGCGTTGCCCTCAACAGATCCCGATGCGCATCTGCTATGGAAACCCGATTTGCGAAAATCCGATCAGGATCCGATCATAAATTTGGAATCTTTGGGATATTTCTACACGGGTGACACCATGGAACAGTATGTTCAGTGCTATGCAGAACACTCTTTGGAAAATTGTACATCGCAACGCTATATGATCGGCGAGACAACTAACGAGGCCGATTGTCTCGTGGCGCGAGCGGACACTGCCTAGAAATAGTTTTCAACTGCATAGCCGCACCATCGCCATCGCTACAGTCGTATGGGGCAAATACGTACAGCGGTAATATACTTCGTGTCTCCATATACGGAAACCCTCTCGCGTCCACCACTAGATTTCTCCTAGGTGTATACATAGAGACAGAGAGGAAGAAGCCGTGTAGCATATATCGTTTGTGCTAGCCTATGCGCATGCGCGGATGCAACCACCGGGCGCACCACGCGCGCGCGGCACACCGGATAGGGATCGTCGAGCTGTCGAGAGCACCCGAGATACACACCGGCTTGTTCGCTCGCGCGAGCGAGAGGCCACGACGTTATTATACTTTCCCGGAAGCGTCTCTTCGATAGCGCGAGCGCCGCCACCGCCAGGATCGCTGCTGGTCGCCGAGTCGGCCGGCGGGCCTACACAGCGCAACCGTGAATAATAAATAATAACTTGGCTAGATGGCTGCTGCTGCTGCTGCTGCTGCTGCCGGTGCGGCTCTGTTCCTCCTAGCAGCAGCAGCATACTGTTGCCCAGAAAATGATCGGATCTCACGCGGAAGATGAGAGAAGTAATAGCGCCCGCGCCTGCGCAGTGGGACTAAGCCGCGAATTCGCGGCGTGCTCTCTTGTATATATTTGCTCTTTGTCTCTTTTACCCCTCGGTTCATTCTTCCCTGTCCTCCCGCGCCGCTTCCTCTTTCGCGCAACGCGTTTTAGCTGCCGCGCCGTCGCAACTGCGCAGCCGCCATACGATCCCGTGTACCGATAATGAGAGATAGATGCGCCGACTTGAACCCGCGGCGAAGGATTCGAGGCGTCTCTTGGATCGCGCGTCTCTATGCTGCGCGCCGCTACCTGCATGCGCGGCTTTGGAGATTTTGATATAAGCATCGAGGAATCCCGCGGGGAGGAACGGAAGTTTTCAAGGATTCACTCAAATATAATAGAGACAAAAAGAAGTGCGTTATCTGCAGAGGGACGTATAAGGCGAGTGGATGGGGTTTATTTGTATGGGCAGTGGAGTTACGATGATAGCGGCAGTGCCTTCGTTTCCTTGGGTATCGATCAGGTTCATCGACAGGCTCTGGATCTGCGTATGTAATACAGAAACTCAGCGTATCACAATGGCGACTCGGGACATTGCGCCTCCGTAGATTTTGATATAAGCATCAAGGAATCCCGCGGGGAAGAACGGAAGTTTTCAAGGATTCACTTAAATATAATTCCTCTTTTAAAAAGTTCATGGGAAAGCATTGTTAGCAGTTTATTCGTGCTGTGATTGGCCGAGACTCTCAGACCGAGTCCAAGTTTATTTGTCATTGATAACTTTGACAGTTCTGTCAAATATCGTATTTAATCCACTAAAAAAAGGTTGATATCAGTATTTTCAGGGGTAGAATATGCGACTTAAAAAAATAAATTTGGTGACCCCGATTTGGGTGGTTTCTTACCCGGCGACCAGATCTAGAATTTTTGACAAACAAAACGGCAATTTTTTTTTTTTTTTTTAATCAACTAAAAAAGGGTTTTGCAGTTGCGATTTACCCTTTTAAAGCTTTGTAAGAGTGATTACATGTGATTAGCCTAGTAGAGACAAAAAGTGCGATATCTGCAGAGGGACGTATAAGGCGAGTGGATAGGGTTCATTCGTATCGACAGTGGAGTTGCGATGATAGCAGTAGTGCTTTCGTTTCCTTGGGTATCGCGATCAGGTTCATCAACAGGCTCTGGATTTGCGTAGAAACACAGCTCACAGACTAGAATGAATTATATCAAGCATGCGACTAACGTACAAACAGACGCATAATGCGTCGAATTGGTTCACGTTGCCGTTCGCAACGTATACACAATAGCGACTCGGGACATTGCGCCTCCTCCTCGCCTGATCGTCGAATCGTTGTTTACAACGGTGCGATATCCACAAGGCAACGAATAAACTCTATATTGCTTCTTGACCAGGGAGAGGATCGAGGCTCTGCCTCAATGTTGCGTCGGACAATGAGAGAACGTAGTTTCCCCGGTTACCGATGCCGCAATATCGAATGACGTGGAAACTGTATCAAGTACTTTTAGAACCGGACGTTGAATAGATCGAAAGGGTTGATATGGTCTCAGTAGGACGGAATTGTAGTCGAGCCCTCCGCCTGGGACGCAAATGTAGGACGTTCAGCGGTAACCGAGTTGGACTATTGAAGCACGAGGACTCGCGACCGGAATCGCAAGATCAATAAGCCACTTTCGTAGGACTGATGTACTTTGCATATGGCCACACAACTTCCGCGTTTCAATTAGCGACCAAAAATTCACATCGCTAGGTTGTTTCGCAGTCGAATCGAGCGCTTCGTCGGTCGTCCAACCAACTTTTGTAATTCAAACGCGCACAAAAGCACACAAGGTGGACACTGGAACTGATTGCTACGCGGAGAAAGATAATTGGTTGGATATCCCAGTCTCGGAGGCGGCCAAATTGGGATACGCGAATGCTGCTTGCTTGGAAGAATCGCGCTGTCCATTATGCCAGCTCAAGCATTAACCTCAGTTCATACACACTATATCGCATTTTCTCACGGTACGCTACGCAAGAATAACTTTCGGCATGAATTATCCAACACGCCATGTGTACAGTACCGTGGTATAGTGTATGAAAACTATCCTCGCGGCTTGTTGTCCATTCACCCGATTAGCATAACATTCAATATTGTAGGTACAACACTTGTAATACAATTACCCCCTTAACAATTCGCACTTGCACTCGGCTGCGGTCGTGAAATAAGCCTAAGGATATATTCTTCGTTCTCGGTCATCAACACGGAGAGAAGGATCTAGTAAAAACTGCGATATATTTGGTAAAAACTGCCAGAAAATTATAGTACAGGGTGACTACTCACTCTAGCGAATTTTATCATAAAACTCGATAAGTTTTACTAGGCCTTCTGGTAATTTATGCTGTGATATTTTTAGCTAGATGGTAAAACAGTTTTTACCAGAAATCTTGGTAATTTTTACCAGAAATCACAGTACTATGGTATCACTGTCGTGCATCGACTGACACGAACATTTTCTGTTCGACGTTTGAATGTTTGGCCCGTGCCGTTCTATCGATGTAATTACTTCGTGTGATGAATATATCTATGATAGTTGGTATTAATATGTATATTCTATTATTGGAATAAAAATATGATTAATTATTATGAATGGGAATCAGAACTATAATAAGAATTGTCGAAGTTGACAAGTCCTAACCTCCTGACAAGTCCTAGCCAAATTACTATAATGGTCGAGTAAAAATTTCTATGGTGCCTGTGAATTTTTCGCATATCATCGATGGTGGCGCTGGCGTACCATTCGCCTTAAAAATGTTTACCATATGACTTGGTAATTTTTGCTAGATCCTTCTCTCCGTAAAATTTCCAAGAGCGATGAACATTTTTCGATCCCCTTTTGCCAAGTTCACGATCACTTCAAACAGATATCACAATCTCGAAGGCTTCGCATGAAAATCATAGCGGAGAACCTTTCTTGTTTCTTTATTTTTTTAATCTTCATAAACTTTTAAACGAAACGAGCGCGTACAGAAAGCGGAAATGTCCTGCGTCTCCTAGATGCAGGGCGAGTTCAAGTGAAGCAGAGCTTATAGAGCCGCTTCGTGGGTATAGCATAGCGCGAGACTACTACGAGATAACCCAGTATATCTAGATGACTGCAGGTGAGGAACACCGCCGCCCAGCTCACGGTATACATCACCATATAAGTAAAACCATGCCCGGGGATCACCGGTGTGTCTTGATTCATGGCGAGTCATGCTCGCAGCACACTTCCTATCCTCACAGCACACGGCTTCACCTCTACCTCCACGCCTAGACCCTTCGTGCCCCGCTATTTTATGTCTTTAGCGATATCAACGGCGGATCACCGCGCAAATCATTTCGTCTGCCCTCATCCAGTTTGCCCCGGTGCTTCTGCGTGTCTTAACTTCGCCTTGAAAACCGATTCTCGCGTCGCCGGAGCTTTCACGTATTACAGTACTATGGTACTATGATGCTTCGAGTGCAAGCGTATGGTGTGTATATACTATACATCGGTGGTTGTACCCCACGAGTGTATTTTCGCCGACGCCGAAGCCGACTTCAACGTGCACTTCCGCGAACGTCCTCCTCCTCTCCGTTGTAGCCGGCGTCGGGAGGATCTCATCCTCATCCTCATCTTCCTTTTCGCCTCTTCTCCCCACGTCCTATCTCGTTGATGTTCCCTGCTGCTCCTGCTGATGCCGCTGCGGCTTCTATACGCGATTTTATGCTAAGCAAAGTCTACCGCAAGGCTTCAACGTTCACCCCTTTCCTCCTCCTCCTCACCTCCTCCTTCCTCCTTCCTCTCCTCCTCCTCCGCCGCCACCTCCTCCCGACTCGTTAACTCCGTGGCCGTGTGCACCCGGAGCAGCTTCGCCGACTCGAGGCAGCAGCATTATAGAGTAACTACCTTTTTATGCCCAAAGGGGATGAAAAGGGTGGCGTTAGGGCGACGCGCGGGAAAGGATGATCCTTTCGTGGCCAGGATCACAGTGCCAGGAAGATATCCCGGCACCACCCGCCCGTTGCCTACAGCTTCCTCTTTCTTTCTTTCTTTCTTTCACCTTCTTTGCTCCTCCTCCTCTTCCTCATCCGCCTTCTTCTCCACCTCCTCCTCCTCCTCCTCCTCCTTCAGCTTCTCGTCTCCCCTCGCGCCTTTCTCTCTCCCTTGATACCGACCCTGACATACGACCGCAATTCGATATCATCCATCGGTAATATACGAGAGCAGTATATTACTCCGGGTATATACCCCGTGCGGCCCGTGTCTTTATTGCACCCTGAGAAAGCGGGACAGACAGACGGACCGAGGAAGATTCGCGCCTTCGGGGGCTACGGTGAAATCTGAGATCTGGAGTACTGTATACAGTCGTCGTATAGTCTACGGAACTTCGCGCCGCGCGGATATATATCCAATGTAGGCTAAACGATACAGTAAATGGCAGTTCAAGAGAAAGGCTTATCATTGGTTATCGGCATGTCGACGTCTTTCTCCAACCAGCGTCTTTCGTGGGCCGACTGGCCCGTTACCCATCACTGGGACCTGCGTTAAAATTCGTATTAAGGTGGATCCTCGGTTACTGCGCGGTTATGGGATTCCCTTGGCTTCCGATTTTTACGACGCGACACCTGGTAATTAATTTTTATAACCGCGACCGAAATTCCGTCAGGACGTAAACCTTACTGATTATGATGGATCAATGTCATCGTTGTCGTCTTCCTCTTCCTTATTCGCTTCGTCATCAACTTCATCGCTGGTGGGCAATCTTTGGCGCTGTGACCGATCCAAGCCAGGCCCTGCTGGGGCTTGGCACTTGGCTAGGGCCTGACCAGTTCACGAATAGGGCAAAATGTATGGGTGGGCGTTGAAATAGTGAATGACAAAAATATCGAATGGCTCAAACAGCGAATTTAAAGATATAATGAACGTCTATAAATCCAGAATAGCCATTATTATGAAATTTGCTATTTTAGCTTTTCGCTACTGTAACTGCATTTTAATAAAATAGGTAGTCAAAATAGCGAATGATCAAAATGACCAATGGCTTAAATAGCGAATTCTGTAATGATAACCATTCTAAATTCAGACGTTCATTTTTTTTAAATTCACTAGTTTTAGCCATCCCCTATTTTGGTCATTCCCTATTTTGACCCCTACTTAAATGTATAACGTCACTGATTTTTTCTACAAAGCTTTGCCCACATATTACGGTCAATTCGACTCTGGTACAAACGAGATCCTGCCACGGCTCGGCACAGGTCAGGTCAACCTGACCAGTCCCCGAACCAGGTCAAATGCAACGCCCCTGATTTCCTAACAGACGTCGACCAGGTGCTCCTTTCCTTCTTACATATATACGCGCAACGGGTCTCAGAGGTCACGAAGATCCATAATAATGGGGCGAGGTCGCCGCGAGAGGAGCGCAAATTGACGTCGCGGATACCAAAACCGTCCGCCCATCGAGTATCCATCACCTCGCTCCATGTGCCGCTGGGTCTTTCTCATCCTAGCACACTCTCCTTCTATTTCATCTCTCTCTCTCTCTCCCTTCCTTTCTCTCTTATATCCGCCGCGTCTCATACCCGGAGGGCGACGAGTGCATAACGCGTGTCTTTTATGCTCGCGTAATTTCGAACTCCCAGCTGTTACGCCGCGGCGCGTCTGCACTTGCATGCGCGCGAGCGGGTAAAATAGCGAAAGAATGTACGTATGTATACGACGACGTCGCTTGTCGATAATAGTTGCCGGGGCACGAAGAGAGCGCCGGAGCCCTGCGATTCGAGCATCGATAGCGCAGAGAGCCGAGCGATCGCGGACCCCTCGAGACTAGCATCGAGAGAGCCGATCTTCCTCGTCGACCTTTTGCGCGCACTTCGTTCTGGCGCGAAACGATTCGGAGCGGCGGCGTCGGCAGCGGCGGATCGTCGACTCGTCGCCGGTGAATAGCCTGATCGGAAAACTATGTGCAGACGGCGCGCACGGCGCGCCACCTTTTACACGGGCGCCGGATAATCTCCCAGCGACGACGACGAAGCGGCGGAGGGATGAGAGCAGCACCGGGTGAAGAGAATAAAATGAGGGCTAACAATAGGGACCGAGCGATCGTTAGAAGGTGGAAAAGATCTTTTTCGCTCTGAAATGCAATATTGAGACGACGAAGGGGGTAAAGAAGCGGAAATACGAGAACGATGAAGCTCTGGCTGCCGAACGGTATTGCAATACTCGGAGAGATACCGGCGAGTTCTGATTTCAGGAATTCCGCCACCCCCTTCGGGAGAGTGGAGAGTGTATAGCCAGCGTCGGCAGCTTTAATCGTTATTTTATGCAGTATTTGCACTTTGTTTCCAACTACGTGATGCCGGGGATCAAAGCAAAGCAAAGGCGTTTGAGACGGTCGAACGTGCGGGATATCGGAAATAAGCGAAGATTGCCAGAGCCTCTTCTGATGCTTCGTTCGGAGTATCGAATAAATCACGTCGAGTGAACTGGGTGCGCTGCCGGGTAAATAACACGATTATTCGCCGATCGAGAAATAAAAAATTGCATTTTTCTGTTTTATTCCTTGTTCGGATGAAAATGTTTGTATCTTGCGAATGTTTTTTACATATAAATATTGTGTACCTCGGACTTCCTTGGAATCTTTAAAATCCAAGAA
The DNA here is from genome assembly GCA_964034905.1 of Itoplectis maculator. Classification (NCBI taxonomy): domain Eukaryota; kingdom Metazoa; phylum Arthropoda; class Insecta; order Hymenoptera; family Ichneumonidae; genus Itoplectis; species Itoplectis maculator. The sequence goes on from OZ035859.1 coordinate 4,462,987, forward strand.
TCACATCCAAGGTCCCCAAACACCGCAGAAGGTGGCTGTGACAGTTATAAAAATGCAATTAACCTTTTCAGGACAGGCCTGGCCTGATATATCGACCATCCGTGGGATGCAAAATATTTTAGGTTTTCTTTAGATAATATAATACGCTAAATACGAAAAAAAAATTGTAAAAATTCCTGGAAGTTTACTTGACAAAGTGTTAAGTGAATAGAAAAAAATCAATTTTTAAGGTCAAGGATGCCTCCAGGACTTTTTTACTATTTTTTTTTCGTATTCAGTGCATTAAATTACACTGTTAAAAATGTACTGTTATTCGCTATAGTGTTATTCATTATAGTGTTAATAAAAACACTTTTTACGGCGTATAGTTAACACGGATGATTGGGTAAAAGTTATTCCCGTCTTAATTCCAATATTTAATGCCAATGTCAGGATTTTTTCGGATAAGCCTGAAGAAGGCCTACGTACAAATAAATGAATTTAAAAAAATTGGATTATTGTGGACCAGTGACATGGGGCAGTATTAAAGCAGTTACGAAATATTTTAACACCGCTCGATATCACCGATATTGCTGCAGACCTATATAGACACCGTCCTGGTGTAGTTTTTAACACCACATTTTGAACAGTGTCCGTAGAAAAACACCCTCAAGTCGTCAGCAAAATTTCTAACATAGGCCTTTACGTTCCGGACGGATCTGCTCAAAATATCGACCACTAGTTTGGTCGCGCTCTCCACGTGAAAAATTCATTAATACTATGCACAAATTTGCAAACAAAAGCGCAATTTCAACGTAAAAATTCTCGCCCTAAAAAGGTTAATCAGCAACGAAGTATATAATGTCCCGGACCTGAGAGGAACACGTCCAGAATGCACGCACATCATCCACCGTTGTTCGCGCCGGGCCTCG